>CM021107.1:113370493-113609510 GCA_007115665.2 Sequoiadendron giganteum | reverse complement strand
CCAACCGCACTATGATAGTGAATGTGAACTCCTGAAGCAATAGCAGCCACCTACTCACTCTTCCTTGGATTATAGGCTTGTTCACCAAATACATTAGGGCTTGATTGTCTACATAGAAGGTGAATGGCGTGGCCAACAAATAATGCCTGATTTTTTGTACGGAGTACACCATCCCCAGTGCTTCGCGCTCAGTTGTATTGTAGTTCTTCTCTGCCTTCGAGAGTAGACGACTGGCAAAGAATACTAGGTGGTCCAGGCCGTGTGTTCCAACTTGTGCGAGTGTTGCTCCAATGGCGAAGTTTGAGGCATCCACATGTACATGGAATTCCTTGTCCCAATCCAAGTATGCCAGGATGGGTGAACTGATTAGTCGGTCCTTCAGTTCCTTAAATGCTTTTTCTTGTTCTTTCGTCCATATGAAGGGTTGTCCCTTCCTTGTCAATAAGTCGAGAGGGTATATACTTGTGCAAAGCTCTTGATGAACCTCCGCTAGTACCCGACATGGCCAAGAAAGGACTTTACACCTGTGACGTTCTTTGGAGCCTCCATATGCACAATGACTCTTATTTTGTCAGGATCAGTCTTTAACCCGACTTTGCACACAATATGCCCTAGTAACTTCCCCTGTGGCACCATGAACCTGCATTTCTTTGGGTTCAGAGCGAGGTGTGCTACTCTGCACCTCTCCATGCATTCTCCCAGAGCCTTGAGATGTTTTTCTTTGTCACTAAAAATGGACCAGTCATCTAGGAATGCCCTGAAATTGCCTACTAACATCTTGTCAAATATGTGCAGAATTATTCTCTGAAATGTGGTCGGTGCATTACACGACCCAAATGGCATCCGATTGTATGCGTACACTCCATCTTCGACCACAAAAGTTGTCTTCAACTTGTCTTCTTCGGCAATACAAATTTGGTTATATCCGGAGAACCTGTCCAAGAACAAGTACATTTCATGCCCAGCGACCTCCTCCAAGATGGTGTCCGTGAAGGGGATTGGAAACGGGTCCTTGACAGTTACTGCGTTCAAACACCGAAAGTCGACACATATCCGGATTTGCTCTGATTCTTTCTTCAAGGAAATGACAATCGGTGACACCCACTCGCTAACATTTACTTTAAAAATGATGCTCGCCTCCAACATCTTCTCGATCTCCTCTTGTACCTTCACAGCATAGTTCTTATTCATCCTATAGGGTCTCTTTCGTACGGGTTGGGCTCTTGGTACGAGCAGAATCCTATGCACACATAGTTCTGGTGGTACGCCTTTCAAATCCTTGTACGTCCAGGCGAAGGTGTCCTTGTACTCCATGAATATTTTAAATGCCGTTGCCTTCAGTACGGGGTCCCAGTCATCACCGACAAGAATCTCCCTAGGCTTCTCTTGTTCCCCAAGATTCACCCTTTTGAGTGTCGGTTCCTCTTACTTGATGAGTTTGTCTTGTTCAAAGCTTATGGGCTGGCGTCTCGTCTAATTCTGTCGTACCTTCCTTATATTCGCCATACTCTGGCGGGAATGTCTCACTGGCCAGGCCCTTATCTTCGCCTTCTTCTCCTCCCTTCATCTGCAACATGTTGCAATCCAAGTGGAAAACTTCATAATCCTCCATCTGCCAGTGAAATAACCCGTTCAGTGAACTGGTTTCATCTTCCAAACAACTTCCAATTTCCAGTATGCCTTCCTCGTTTGGCTCCATTGTCCTCCTTTCTTCATCGCCATCCGATCCTTCATCAGATTCCGATTATGAAGACGCCAAGTCCTCACTGACCGCCTGATTCTTCAAATCAATAATATACTTCTTCCCATGGCTCTCGATCAAGAGGGTATTCTTCTTCCAATTATGGTTCGCCTTGGCGGCAATCAGCCATCCCCGTCCCAATAGTGCATCGTACGCTTTTCTCTCTAGTGGGATGACGACAAAATTCAATAGGAATTGTTGCATACCTATCACCACTTTTTGTTCCATCAGCGTACCGATTGGTTTGATATTATGTTGATCGGCGCCAACTAGTTGGAATGTTGGCGGCCAGAGTGTGGGCTTCCCGAGGCTCTTCCATGTATCCTCAGGTAGTACGTTAACTCCCGATCCTCCATCAACGATGGTATTAGAGAGTTTCATCCCCAGGATTTCCATCTGTACGACAGCCGGTTTCCTCCTGCCACTTATTGCGAGTAGCGTTGGATCTGTGGTTTCTCCCGTTGGTTCTGTGGTGTCTTCGCTCGAACCTCTCTGAGTATTGCCTGCCATGATATTTGTGAGTGCTACTCTTAGTTGTGGCATGGTTTGTAGGAGGTCTGTTACCTTGACTGGTACAATTGTGTGAAGTACCTGTCGTGCGATGTTCTTTTCCAACTCTGACTGCAACAACATACCAGCCGCTTTGGAAGTTCTTCGTTCATTTGCCATTGTTTCTTCCACTTCTACCCTGGCTTCTCAGAGTCTTTCTTTCTCCATACGAGGGTCTGGATAGTTGGCCTTCTTCATCTGCACCCTTGTAAGTGCCAAGACTTCTTCATCGGCTACTTCCAGTATGTTGATACCTTTCTATTTCGGGCAGTCAGTGTCTTCGTAATTGCCCGGACCGCACCACTTGCACAGCTTCCCTCTGGCGCCTTGGTCGTTCTAGCATTCCCTGGCAAAGTGGCCCCATTCACTACATCTTCCGCACTAGATCATGGGCCGACCTTTGCTGTCATATTGGATTTTGCTTCTTGGCGTGGTAATTCTTCGATTGTTGTGATAGCCGCCAAGGGATGCATTGTTATTCTGATGTTTCGGTGGTGTGGTCGGAGGGGTGGATTGTTCCCCCTGTGTGAAGAACACTTGCGCACTCCGTGTTTTCAAATTGTATAGGCATTCTTTGACGAAGTGTCCCATAACTTGGCAGATGTCACAGAACATCTTCTTCGGACAGTTTGCCTTCGTATGGCCTTCCATTTTGCATTTCGTACACCATAGTTCGGTCGCTTCCTTAGACCCTTCTTTGTCCGCTTTTAGTTCCTTCATCTTTCTCAGCATGTCGCGATGGAGCGCTTGTACGGTTTTTTATTCATCCTCGCTCTCCCCCGCGCTTTCTTCATCATCATGCTTCTTCCTCTAGAGGATGTCTTGTTCTCGCTTTCAATATCCATCGCACGGTTGTATGCTTCAATGTATGAGGATGGAGGTACTACCTTCATGTTCTTACATAGCGAGGGAAGCTGCCCTTTGATAAACCATTTGTTGGCTGTGACTCTAGTTTCCCCAGCAGGTATTTTAATTTCCGGTTGTAAGTTCGTACACTTTCGTGATTCCCTTGTTTGGTGTTATAAATCTCGGCCACAATTTCACTGTCGTCCCTCAACAGTTTGAATTCATCTTGAAATGCCTGCTTCAGCACCCTCCATGAAGCTTTATGTGTTTGGTCCAACTCCGAGTACCAGTCAATGGCACTGTCTCTAAGTGTCGCCGGAAACGCTTTCAACCTATTAACCGGGTCATCTTCTCCACTCGCTACCCAAATTGTCTCGCATGTCTTGCAATGTCGTATTGGATCCTCTGACCCATTCCCCATAAACTTTGGCAACTTTTGTCGTTCTAGAGTCACCATCCTGTCTCTTTGTCCTCCTCGTGTATTGAACCCGACTGGACCAATTTTCCCGTTACGTTCTGGTGCGTTACTTGCACTTTCGGCCACGTACGAGTCACTCTTTCGTCCTCCGTCAACGTCCTCTACACCTTGGGTTTCCTAGGCTCTACTCCGGTGCTCCCTCTGCCAAGGGGACTTGGGCTCAGATCTCCCTGTCCTTAGCCCTTTGTCATCGTCCGATATGGACAACTCCCGAATGCGTTGGATGCTATTCTCAAGTTCACCGCTCAATTCATCTTCATTTTCTTGACTTTTATATTTTTCTACGTACGGGGTGACGAATGGTTCCTTGTCCCTCCCTTCCACAAAACTCTGATGTGCTATATTTAATCTTTGCCGCCAGTTTTCTTGCTCTTGTACTCTTAATGATCGCCGAATTCTTTCCTCCTCCGCTTCGTGCCCAAATGGTATTCGATTCTTGTCCTTGTTCGGCCGTACGGGCATTACAGGTCTTTCACGGGATCATTGTTGGTTGCCAGAGGTACGTCTTCGGCTAGTGTCTTGTTCCTCTTCTTCCCATTTGGTTCGTTCCTCGTACCGTTGCAAGATTTGTTGCCTTCAGCGTTCCTCTTCCTCTTCCACCCGAAGGTCTTGTAGGATGATAGAGTGGCGGGCCAACAATCTTGGCATGCAGTGGAGAAGGTGATCAACCTCGTCGTTCACTTCAAGTCGATCCCAAACTACTGCCTCAAGGATTTCTCGCCTGAGGGCTTGCCTCCGTACGTGATCTCGTAGGGATATGTTCCAGAGATTTGTCAAATCCCATGTCAAGTCATCCTCTCTTTCTTCATTCGTTACTATGGGTTCTTCCGTCGGTCGACCCATTACGCTGCCATTGTAACGAGTGCTTCCCTGGTCCGCTTAGGCAATGACGCCAAATGTTTACCTCGCGGAGTGTTTATATCAACGTACTACATACACAAGAAGTAAACTGAACTATATGCAATACATAGAATAGAACAATATAATATGCTTGAATCATGAGATGCTTGTATTCATTTCCAGTAAATATCACCATGTACAATCACAAAGTATCTCCGTACTATCAATCATGGACTCATAATTATAATGCCATATCCCGACTACAAAACTGGGTACATATAACGTTCGGCGGTGGTTGAGCAACCAACCGTCGTGATGTTCCATAACAACCCGCTACAACTAATCGGGACTTCATTACCCGAATGTACATGCCAATAATTATTCCCACTAAGACTGTAGTTTATTGAATTATAATAACCTGGCCGACTACGGCCGGCTATACTACGGATATTTGACCACTTACACTCCTCATTTGCAAGCATGCCATATTATGTCTTTCTAAGAAGATGGATAGCATGGTGGGCAAAGAAGAGGCAGATTTCTTTTCTGGGGGAAATTTTTTATCTTGGTTTGAGGAAGGTTTTCAAGATTAGTGCTCAAATTATGATTCATGATGTGCGGGTGACATTGGGCAATCTCTTCCTTACAACAACGCATAGACACAGAGTGAACACAAACATTTCCTCAATGTTTGTTGCTGTGTTCTTGGAAACCAGGGAATCAAAAGAGGTAATCAGGGCTGTTGTTGAGTCTTTAATCAGACCCAGATGGTGCCAGGGCTTTAAGTCCATTGTTGATGATGCGGTTACAAATACTGGGTTTCTTCCAGGCAGAGGTTTTTGGCCAGTTTTCATTCCTGTCCTGGCTGCTCTCTGGATTCCCTTTGTTATCTCAGCAATTGGGACAAATGATGAATTGTGGAAGCATCAATATAAATGGGGAATTGAGCTTAGATTATTTGCCATCAGGGCCCCACCTTCTTTTGGTATCAACTGGTCATTTGCTGTTGATGATGCATCTTCAAAAAGCAACAAGGAGGAGGATGTTGTTCAGCAGGCTTAAAAATGGTGTGAAATACTTTTAAATTTTGTTTATAACTGTTGCTCTGTTTCATATGGTTATAACCTAAAATGCAGAGAGGTAGCTGTAGGATAACAGTAGACTCTTGTTTTATCCCTGAGTGGGAATTTTTCCTTAACTGTGCCCCAATTGGGATTTTTGTAATATGGCCCTCCCAGAGGGGGCAGCTAAAAACTGATTTTTTTCTATGGTTCAAAACTTCAATATATCCATACGGGGCCCCCTGGGCCAATTTCATCTAGCAAAAAATAAAAATAATACTCCCTCTCGAAGAAAGATTATTGTGGCAACAAGCTTTTGATATTAATGTTCTTTAAGTCCTGAAGGATTCAATCAAGACTATTAAGAACAAGAAACTGAAATTTTGAAAATGAAATCAAAAAGGCTAAGGCCCAATTACCTTCCAACTTTTGAATGGGAAGGTTTCCATGGCAACATCTACCAGAAGATTGCAGATTCTAACCAAGGAGAAGGTAGCCATGACAGAGTATGCGGAAAAGTAACTAATAGGAAGGATAAAGAAAAGGCGATAATACTACAATAAAAGGGAAGCCTTTTTGAAGATTAGGCCTCTGCCATAGGTAAGTCATAAATTCTCCAAAATCCCCACCTAAAAAAGTGGCAGACATTTGTGGTTATAAATGATTGTCCAGCATTTGATATCTGCCCACAGCGGCACTGATAAAGCAGTATGCTAGGATTTTAATTTTTAACCCAATTCATCATGGCTCTGAGTGCTCCAACATATATCAAGACCACAACTCAATAGACTAAACGGAAAAATTGCTTCTAACTGATATGCCTAAAATTTGTGATTTGGGAATGTTGCCTATAACCGGAATGCCTAGCATTTGTGATTTGGCAATGGTGGTATCCATAAATCAGCAAGTGAAGAGTTGAACTAAGAAAATCACTGCCAGAAGAGTACCAACTTACCACTAGACCACAACCCAACAAACTGAAAGCAGTAAGTATTATTTTTTCTAAATGGAACAGCAAACACTTCTGATCTGGCCATGGGAGCATTGATTTAAAAAAGGCCATATGGCATCTTGGGTAATGATAAAACTAATAACGGTGACCCCAGAAAGACAGATTTTAGTGTAACTTTCATGGCAAATGGGGTTGCCGGCAACTCTATCAAGTGCATTTTGCACTGATTAGATTTTGGTGTACTACATTTACCAGAATTTCAAAGCGATCAAATTAAGCAGAATTCCAATGAGATCAAGATAATCATAACTAAACCCTAAAAATTTCCACCAAAGCCCCAGGTTAAAATTCCCAACAAGCAGATACAGCCAAAAAAGCAACTAAAAAACTAAAACGAATGCGACGAGTTCCTTGCACTTACGTCGACATAATCGCCGCCATCGTTAATGGATTGCGAGACAGTTGTCACGCTTTGCCCATTCTTCATCCACAGAGAGATTTTCCGATCCTCTCCCGCACTGGCAACCACGAGATCTGCATTAAATTGTTCAAAACAATAACTAGACGGAAACGAGACTGAAAAGAAAAGGAATTGGGAAAAAGGAATTAAACCGACTGGTGTGATTCCATTTGGCGCAGTTAACTTGGGAGGCTGGCGTAGGAGTGTAATGAAAAGAGCAGGGATCGCCTGCTTCCACCGATACATCAAAGAGCTTTACGCTGTCTCCTCCGCAAGCTGCCAGAAGCGACACGCCGCCCGCCATGCTCAACACTGTCTACAGCACTTCATTGATCATCTGTCCATCTTGTAAAATTTATTTTGCTGAAATATTAACAGAGAGCAATGATGTTCTGGGCTCCCAGTTCGAATTTCAAACAGTTACCCATCACCAACCTTATTATAATTTTCGCCAAAAATTATAACGTGAAACAGGCTTAGCTCCATAGGCCGTCCGTTTAACCCAAGCAACTAAATAAGACGGCTACTTAGGGTATGGTCCCATGGAGGGGGGTTTCCTAAAAAATTTCAATGGGTGTTGCTTAGATTTTTTAGGAATATTTTAAGGCTAGTGGTCCCATGAATTCAATTTTGCAATTCCGTTTAAAAGTTTGAACTCCAAAATTTAAGGATCAAACTAGAGTATTTTTGGTAAAAATTAATAAATAAATAAAAATTCTCTCATTTTTAATTTTTTTTAGGAATTTAAAATTTTAAGTGATAAACAAGTGGTAGAAAAACTTTCTAAAAAATTCCTAAGCTAAAGGGGCAATTTCTAGCCTCACCTCAATTTCACCCGCTCAAAGATTCATTTCTAAAAGGTAGGGGCTCCTACTTTTATGGAAAAGATTCTAATTAATCCTGTCGCACAATTTATTTTTCTTCATGAGACCGCTTGATCCATGAAAATAGAAGCCCGAGCCCTCACATGGGACCATACAGTTAGACTCCATACTTTTTAAATTTATAAATAAACTGGCGTCTTTTATTAGATTTTTAAATTTCTCTGCAAATTATTTTTTTTGGGGAGGTTTTATATCAAATTCATTGAATCTTTTAACTATTTGATATGGAAGGTTAAAATCTCTTCTACTGAAATATAAGAATTGAAGTGAATTGAAGTGGAAATTACAGAACCTATTTTTTTTATAGTTAAGTGTTTAATCTATATATTAAAGAGTAACGAAATTGTATTTAATTTGTAACTATTTTAAATTTGAGACTCTATATTTAGTGGTTCAAATCTAATTTTTAATTATTGTGTTCAAGGTTTATATAGAGATTGCTTAGGTGATCTTGTTTCTAGATCAAGATCATTAGGAAAGCCTTGAATCTCATTTTCCAAATTCAAATTTAATTATGGGTCTAAGTTGGCTTTAACTTAACTAGTCAATATCCACCAACTCATCTACAAAATATTGAAATTTTAATTCAAGGTTGTTATATGTAAAACAAACCTCTAAACCATTTTGGCGTCCAAAAATCACTTGCAAACATATTATTTGCATCTAGAGCAATTGTTGCATCACATCTCCATACATAGACATTTTGCATTATACGTGACATGTTCTTGATCTTGTTCAAACATTGTTGAATTAGTACATAATGTTAGAGTAATCATGCATTAGCTAATAATTGATAATTAGTCTATTTTTTTTGTTAGAGTAAAGGTTTTAACTTAATTATGTTGATTAAGTTACCTTTATTCCCTTCTTAAGATTTCACGTTAGTTTGCATAAAGTGACATTTAATAATTATATTAATTATTAAATGTTATCGTATTAGGGCTTCTATTAGGGTTTTATTAGGGTTTGCATGATCTCTTTTTTATAAGGATTGATCCCATTGTATTTCATATCAATTCATTCTCTCATTCTCTCTGATATATACATTTTTCAGTTTTCAGAGAACCCTTGCTTGTTTGTCTCCATCTCTTCTTTTGTGACAGGTTATTTGCATGCAAGTGATCTTCGGGGTTTGTGGTGTTGTATTTTCTCAACTCCTACATTTTTCTCATGCACTTAAGCTAAACTTAGGAGTTCTTTATTCAGTTAACTAAGTGTTTTTCTATGTTAACTGAAGTGAGCTATTATTAGATCATTTTGGCTCATCGCATGTGATGTTGACACTTGTCTTGATCCAATCCCTTTACCATTTAGGGTTGCTCTTATATAGCACTCAACCCTGATTGTATTATCTCTCTAAGATTTACTCTTGTTCTCTCGAACTCTCAAACTTTGAGGACTCTTGTTTTCCTTGAAGACTCTTGAGGTTCTTTTGTAGTTTTTTTCTTGTTGAGGAATATTGAACATATTGTTTGCAGATCTCTTGCGTGGAAGGTGTCTTTGTTCATTGTTTGATCATGTGGCTCATGTTTTTCACAATTCTAACATGGTATCAAAGCCTTGATTCAGCGAACCCCTTCTTAATTTATGAGGTTTTTTCTTCAACAAGGGTTACAAGCATCAGATCTGGATTCTCCTTTATTTTTTTGTAAATTTTGGAGGTGGACAATTTTTTGTTCATTTTGGCACAAAAAGGATCTCGCCATTGGATTCAAAGCTATCAAGTAAGTCAAATTTTCCTTTTGTTTGGCCTGATTTGGACTCCAAAGGTAATATTTGCGAGGGTTTGAAACAGTTTTTTTTCATATTCAGAGGGTAACTACATTTTTGGTGCAAAAAGGACATCAATGTTGCATTCAGGGGGCCAATTCCATGAATTTTGACTATAAATTTGTCTTATTTCAATGTTAGGAGCTTCTAAGGCAGAAAAAATGTATAGGGGCCTGTACGACCCCTATACAGATTTGCATGAACGCATATCAAAAAAAGTTAAAAAATAAATAGGTCAAATTTTTTTATTAAAATTTTTGTTTTCTATAAATTTTTGGAAAAAAAATCAAAAAACAAGGCAGATATTTTGTTTTTTGGGCGGCATTTATTAAGGTGTCCGTAGGTACCTACGTCAGCAGAACCTACGAGCCCCTCTTGTCATCGCGATGGCTATCAAAGCACGTCGTCCAACGGCAGCATTTACAATATTGCCCATGACTTTTTAAAGAAAAATCAACAATTTCTTAATTTTCTCGGCCCTATTCAAAATCTAGCCTGCCAAATGCATTTTCAAGCAACTATGCAAAATCCTAACCAAATTTCCCAGCAATCTGAAGAAAAAAATTTGTCAGTTAATTTTTTGTCGATGTTAGCATTTTGCAAGTAAGTAGGAATATTCTAGCGGATATTTTTTTCCCAAATCGGAATTTTTTTGGCAGAAGGGAATATTTTGTTGACGTCATCAATACAGGCGATACCTTGGCCCCCTTTAAACCCTCTTTGTGCCCTAAAAAGAGTGTTTTTTTCATTTGGTCATAACTTGGGCGTACCATATCAATTTTTGGCAAACAAGATATCATGAAAAAGCTAGTTCCACCAAATTTTCAATGGTGTTAGTCTTATCACTTGATTTTGTTGTTGGTGCATTCTACAATTTACTGAAGTCAAAGGTGTTGTTTTTCAGTCTCAAGCTCATAATTTTTGACCACTTTCTTTGTTTTTCACAATTTTAGTAGCATTGGAACCATCTTTTAGAGCTCTTCAATTTCATACATGCACTTTTTCCAGATTTCTCTTCGGGTACATTTTATTTAGTTTTATGTGTTTTCACACTCTGGTGAGTTACTTGAACATCTTAGCTCTTAAAAACTTTTCATTTGTGTGGGATGACTCATTTTTGGATGTTTTTCATATATTTCCAATATTATATCCTATTTGTGCATTGTAGACATCTTTTCATACACATTCTCTTTTGTAAACGCATTAAGATAAAGTGTCATTTTTGGTGTATATTTTTTCGGGGATTTTGGACATCTTATTGTGCCTTTTGTATTCAGACTATGATATAAAGTGCCATGGGGTTGATGTTTGTCTTTGGTTTTCCATCACACCTTTGTCAAGTGAGTGTCCCTTCCACGACAGTAGTGAATCCTAGTGATACTTGTCTCATGCATGTGTGCCTTAATTTGCACACCCTTTTATTTGCAATTTGTATCTCCTACATGCACTTCTTGGTTTCACATAGTTTTAATGTACCTGCCATGGCTCTCCCTTGTCAGCATTAAGGGGGGGTTTCTACTATTGGTGCTAATGCTTCCCTGGTTTTGAGTTGGAGGGATCTATGTATCTAGTTCTTGTTCCTATATACTTTCAGATGCAGCGTACATCAACAGTTGGTTACATACATCTCAATGAGATGGAGCATTTACTATATGGGCATTCTTTGATTCCTATTTCTAGAGGCGACCTTCCATTTTCATTTGATCAGAGACTACTAGGTACCTGTATTTTCAACTTTCATCTTGCATGTTGGGTAGAATAGTTGGGAGAACTCGTACAAATTATAGTCTCATTGATCTTGTCATTTGTATCTTCGATTTCCAGATGTTTTGCCTTTGTTTGCCATCTGATTTGAGTATTGTTGTTGTGGGCACTCATGCAGATTCTTGTAATCTTGATCCTAATCATCATTTGTTTCAGAGGAGGTTCTTCATTTTAGCATCATATGAATCTTCATTCGATGGCCATCTATAGCTTCTTCGTGCTTCTGTGATGTTCTACATGTTCCTCTCTTTTTCAATACATTGTTTGGTTGGAGGCTTCTTATTCCTTCACCTTGATTTGGAGGCTTCTTAAGTCCTTCATTTTCCTTTCTTTCTTTTGGAGAGGAGTTTTCTCCCACAAGGTTTTTCTCCTTTTTCCCTAGTTGGCAGTGAAAGATTATTTTATTTGTACATGGTTACCTCACCAAGCCTTTTTTTTTGGGACCCATAATGCATTCTCTTTTAGGGTTTTTAGCTACTCCCTAAGTTCATCTTAAGGGGGGGTGTTAGAGTAATCATGCATTATCTAATAATTGATTAATATTTAATTGATTATTAGTCTAATTTATTCTCATGCACTTAGGAGTTCTTTATTCGGTTAACTAAGTATTTTTCTATGTTAATTAAAGTGAGCTAAATTATTAGATCATTTTGTCTCATCGCATATGATGTTGACACTTGTCCTAATCTAATACCTTTACCATTTCAGTTTGCTCTTATATAGCACTCAACCCTCGTTGTCTTATCTCTCTGAGATTTACTCTTGTTCTCTCAAACTCTCAACCTTCGAAGACTCTTGTTTTCCTTGAAGATTCTTGAGGTTCTTCTCTAGCTTTTTCTTATTGAGGAATATTGCACATATTGTTTGCAGATCTCTTGTGTGGAAGGTTTCTTTATTCGTTGTTTGATCATGTGGCTTGTGTTTTTCACAATTCTAACACATAAGACTTAACTATAATCAAGCCAAGTTACATATTCTCATATTTATAATAGGTCCTAAGTAACTAGTTCTTTTTAGCACCCAATTTAGATATATGCAAGAAAAATAGTTCTTAAATTGCAAGAACACGCAATTAAGACCCACACAAAAGTTTAAGGCTATGAATCTAAGGATCAAGGCCACCTATGCAATTTTGACTCAAATAAAGCATAATTTGAATTCTAGTTTGTTGAATCCCTACTAATGTATATTTGATAATTAACTTTTGAATTAAATCATTAAATGAGTGATACCTAGAATATTCCTTATGGCATGCAAAACTATAACATATTTCACTCTTTGTCAATGTCAACATTTATTTCAATGTTTGTCTAGACTCAACTCTTTCTTTGGGCTTATTTTATTATTACTTGCTTATTACATTAATGGTATAGATATCTAATTTAGGTTGTGTTTTATTATATACAATGAAAAGAGTATTTTCTTCTTCATGTGTGTCTTGATTGCTTGCAAACCCACTTCCCAATCTATTTTTTTATATAATGGGCCATGTCACAATTAAGAACAATCTAATCTATCTTAGTGCTACTCATTGTTGGGTCCCAAAATCATTACTCACACTAGTAGACAAATCAATCTACTTTAGGGCCAAGGAAATGTCATCCTAAAGGGGATTGATCAACTCATCAATAAAATGTGAATGATTTAAATCCAGTTAATAAGAGTGGGTATTCTCTCCTTCACTTTGGTATTAACTAAACCCAAGAGGGTGCTACTAGAGTTATCCTTAATAGGATTAATCACAACTAAAGATAAATAAACCAAATTGTTGCAATAGTATCCTACATATGCTTGGCCCCAAAAGTTGTCTCTAGACTAAAGACTAACCTATCACATATAAAACCTCATTTAAGCTAATAAAAACTTAATTGCACAAATACAAGATGATGATATACAAAACATGACTACTTAGAATATGAACTCTTATGGTTTGTTATAAATTATTTCCAAGATAAATCACTAAATCATGAGGTGCATACAAACTACTAACCTACTCCTAAACTATTGGTGAAAGATGTTTGTCATTTTAAGAGTATAGTTGATCATAAAGTTTGAGGATCAATGTGTAATCTAGTGGGCTACTGAGTCACAATTTTCCAAGAGAAACAACACATTAAAATCATAATAGAATATGAGTTATACATATACATACACAAAAAGATATGATATCAAACAATTAAACAAATATAATAATCTGCCTCCAAATTGCAGAAATCTATATGGAATAAAAAAGATACCATTACAAAGATTACAATGACTTAAAATGTTATGAAATTTATCAAATCCTTATTCCAATCATACTAGAAAATTTGGCAAGAGGAAACTCTAAGACACTATCACAATTTGTCACATAGAAGTTCCCCTAAAGATCTATACATGACCACAAAGACATGATTATAAACATCAATTATAGATTTATGAAATTCTTGTGATTACAAAACATGTTGTTGTATAGGTGACTAGACTTACAAAATTTGAAACCTTAGATAATCCTCAACACTTGTTGTTGCATGAGAAGCAAAAAATAAGTTTTTGTTGTTCAAACAATTAGAAATAGTCATTCCTCCTAATCTACAATCTAGCAGGGCATAAATTGTGGCTAACCATGGTCTTCCCAACATCAAAGGATAAATTTCTTTCGAATTTTGAGACTAGATAAGCTAAAAATTAATAGGTTATTCCCAAGTTTCAACCATGATTGGGACATTTTGAATACTTCTTTTGGGACTACAATAAATTGAATTGTCATTTGTATCATAGTGCTTGTAGGATGAAGGTTTGTTAATAAAACCATTTTCATCATGTCTACTACATTATAACATTAGTAGTAGCTACCAAGTCTACAAGTGCATTAGAAATTTCAATTCTACCTATAGATATCATAATTACAAGACTTCCAAGATCATCATACTTAGGTGGAAGAAATTTTCCTAAAAGGAGGTCAGCAAAATATCCATCAATTTGGACAATATTGATATGTTTCTTTTTCTCCCTGGTATTTTTATGTATAATTGTTTTCCAAGTTGGTTGAGTTCAAGTATTTCTTTGATTTAAGTTGAAGAAATGGAGCTTCAATATTTAATTGATTGATTTCTTGCAAAAGGTGACTCTTATTCATAATGATTGGTTGTAGAGGATAATTTAGACTGACTTATTTAAGTCTCACTGGAAAAGGAGCTTGTTTGAAGGTGTGCTCATTTTTTTCAAGTTGGTCTTTTAAAAGAGATCTAGAAGAGATTTTTGTAGTGTTTCTAGTGGGATGTTTCATAGGATCATTAAAAGGTCTCTCTAAAGAAGATCCGAAGATCATTCTTAACTAAACAACTCCAGAAGGTAACTCTATATTTTTTCCAAGAGGAGCCTCTAGATTAACTCTGAAAGACAACTCTATAGTAGTTTCGGATCTAGTCTCATCAAAGGGTATTTCATGAGTTTTTATAGTTGGTTGTTTATCATTTCATTAACAAGATTAGTTTTACTCTAAGATTATTTCTTCTTCTCCATCTATTATTTCAACTATGGTTGGTTGATGTAAGGTTTTTCATGATCTAAGTTGCACAACTTTGTAATGTATTACATTAGTTCCAACCATGTTTTCATGATTAGTTGAATGAGCAATCGGATGGGCTACTAGCGAGGTTGTGTAACTTAGTTTGACTTTCACTGACTCCACATAGATTGAATAAGAGCTTGTTATTAATTCAACATTCAATGAGGTCCTTGATAAAATCTGTTGTGGAGGGTTTTATTGCGATGTAGAGTTTTGAGGGAACCATGACTATTGTGGTTATTTGGTTCATTATGGATTTGACCAATGTTTATTCATCCATTCTAAGGATCCCCGAGAATATTTTACTTAGTTCTACGAGCCTTGATATCAAGGCCAAGGTATTGTCCATTGATTATTAATCCAACCAAGTTGGGGTTGCCAAGAGGTATTTGATGTTCAACCAAAAGTTAAATTATTTCCAAGTCGTTGTCCCAGATAATAAACTTCTTCCTCTATTAAAGAATATTTTTTCTCATAAATTTTAATTTCTTAGAGCATGTCACATTAGCCATTTTTGTGGTTTTTATCATAAATTTGACAAACATCTATCTTGTCCATAGTACACTCTTGTAGAAAAAATTTATTGGCTACATCTTGGACAATAAATGGAAATCATTTTTTCAGTTTTTAGTTTTAGCTCATATTCCATTGAGAGTGGTATTTAGTTGGACAAGGATGCTATTTTTCAAAGTTGCAATTTCTTCTCTCAATTATCTTATCTCATTTGTTCATCTCACCACATTAGATCTTTTTTTGTTCTCCTCTAGTTCAAGAGTAATATCTATAGAGTGTATAAATCTCATCAAGCTCCAATTTGGCTATGTCTCCTTTGCTCATTAAATCAAGGGCTTGTCAGGATTCCTCTTCTAATCCTTTTAAAAATGTGGTTTTAACCAAATTAATAAGAATGTCCCTTTCACCATAACGCTTTAGTAGAAAAAGGAACCCATCAAGGAAATATTCTAAACTCTTGTATGTTTTATTCTTAAGGGTAAAAAAACCCCTCCTTCCTATCACTGGCCCAACAATAATTTTGATTTCTAGAAATATTTTTTCCATTTCTAGCAAAGAATTGATTGACCCAAAATAAAATCCCATGAATCATCGCATGGATGAATCATTCAAGGTGGAAGGGAACAACTTCAGTTTTTAGTTATCAATTTTATAGTCATACGTTTAGCAAAGGACTTTGAACTCAAAGAGAATCTAGTTTGGGTTTCTAAGGCTATACCATAAAAGGTTGGTAGATTAGTAGGAGACTTTTTTTTCATGGGAGCATGTTCATCTACATCAAGGCTAATTTAGTAGGTAAATGTTCTTTCTACACTCCTTTTGCTTCCTTGATTATTATTTTTTGATCGGTAATAATATATATTTTATTGACAACAATTTAAGATTACAAAGCAAGTCCCATTACATCTTCATTTAAAACCCCATCCCACCACCTATATGATTCTATAAAAAGCATCTTCCCTGCTTCCTAGCCATTCTACATCCACTTCTTGAGATCATCACATCCCGTCAAACCAAAAAGAACCATCACCCAATGCCAACAAAATAATACATTCAAAAACCAAAGGTGGTCGTTCACAAACACAGGGCCATTACTAGTACATTCAAAGTTTCCATTGACGCAATGCACATTGCAAAGAAACACCACCATCTATCACAACCACAGATTACTACCAGCACCATCCATTATTCCAACAACAAAAAGGGATCATACCTCTATGATCCAAATCTTCATTCGCCTTCCACCTTATTAGATGTTGACACTCTCTCAGCAGTTCACTTCCTGGGCTTTGAGCGTTGCGTCCTTAATACCTGTCCTTGCAGAAACACCACCCTCATTTTATGATTAAACCTGGCAGCCTTTTATCTCAGTGTGTGCACCCAAGAAACACAACTATCGGAATTGTGTTCTCTTCCTGCATCTCAATCTACCCTAGAGGGCTAACAAATGAAAAGAGTCACTTCATACGCCCCCATCTACCTCCCATTGTTACCCCCCCCCCACATATATTTATATCCCTCAAGGAGCATGTCATTCAAACTCTGCCTTTAAAGCTCCATCAACCATCACTTATTAAGGTTGCTAGTCATAAAAGAAGATATTTTGAAATTCTTCTATTTGTTCCTCCCCTTCGACTGTGAACGTCAGCGCCCACTTGTATAGCACATTTGTCTCCTCATTTCCCTACCTCTGAGTCTGGGTCACCTTAAAGCCTTCAAAGAAGGTTAGCATCTCCTATATGGCATGAATGTATTTCTGCAAATTCCATGCTTGTGTTGTGTCTGTCGTGATTGTCTTCACAATAATGAGGGAGTCACCTTCCAAATACAAATTTCTAATTCCCATCTTCCTTCCAAGTTTAACTGCTTGAAGCACTGCAATTTCTTCTGCCACATTGTTGGTCCCTTCCCAAAATTATGTTTTCTTCCATCATCAAGATACTGCCATTACTATCCCTAGCCACACACCCAATCCCCGATGGCCTTGGATTTCCTTTCATTGCCCTGTCAAAATTTATCTTTGTCCATCCCTTCTCCAGTCGTTTCTACCTTACCACTTCACCCACTTTAGAAGCCGGATTCACCCAACGCATCCCCTTTACAAGCCAGATCTTATTCCTTGGCTATTGCATTTGAAAGTGCTTATCCTCATTTGTGTATGGTACCTTCGGCTTAAAGTATCTAGAGGCTGCTACTCCAACAATTTCTTCAATTGAGTGGTTTATTATGAAACAAATTCTATCCACTGGTTCCTTAGTTTCTTGAAATAACCTCTTATCCTTTCCTTCCAAATCTCCTACACCACTATAGAAGGACAAACATTCCAAACACAAGAAAGTGTGGATCTACCAGAGCATCGTCACGAGCAAATAAAATGTTGCTTCAAAGATTCTGGTAGAGGGCCTTTCCAACCTAATTTACCATGAACCATACTCCAACACTGAGAAGCAACATCACACTGGAGTAGGAGATGATCCATTGTTTCCTCACCAGATTCATACATGATGCAACGTGAAGGCCCTACAAATCCTAACATTTTCCTTCACTCTCTTGTGAGTATTCAGCCCTAAAAAGCAAGCTAGGCAAAGGTCCCCACCTTCGGAAGACACTCCTTGCTCCAGAACAAATGAGATGGCCATACTTCATCGTACCCCCTAGAATCAAGGAGTTGGTACCCAATTTTAACATAATAGCTTCCATTAGAAGCTCCACACCACACAACCCTATCCTCAAAAATATTTATAAGCACCCTTCTACTTGCAAAAATCTCCTTCATTAAAGTTTGTTGATCTCCCATTAAACTCAATTGACTCACATCTTTCTAGACCCACTCTTCACCATTAGCACCCTGTTTTTGCTCCAAACAGTCCTTAACTCTACTTCCCCAACATTGCACTAAGAGTAACTTCAAA
This sequence comes from Sequoiadendron giganteum, assembly GCA_007115665.2. NCBI lineage: Eukaryota > Viridiplantae > Streptophyta > Pinopsida > Cupressales > Cupressaceae > Sequoiadendron > Sequoiadendron giganteum. Next base: position 113,591,190 of record CM021107.1, on the reverse strand, counting down.
TTTAGTACTTGATGATTTTCAACTAAATCTGGGAAACCTTCCCACAAATCCTCCCAGAAATTTGCCATCTGGCCATTTCCAATCTGCCATGTGATATGCTCAATGATAACTGGCCTACAAGACACTATGAAGTTCCAGATTACCGACCCTCTAGGGGGATTTTGAATCGTGAAAATTCTATGATTCTCTTCAGATTCAAGATATTTTGACTTCAGGATCCTCACCCAAAGTTGATTTGGATTTGAATACATATTCCACACCAATTTCACACCCATGGCCTCATTCATCACTTGCCAATTACGCAAACCTACTCCCCCTTCACCTTTTGGCCTACAAATCTTCTCCCATGCTAGCAATGAAATCTTATCCTGTTCACGTGCCCCATTCTAGAAGAACTTCCTCATTTTCTTCCCAATAGTATTAATAACCTTTTGTGGAATCCACAAACACATTATTGAGAAAATTGGGATTGCATAAATAACTGATTTTAACATTAAAATGTTCCCTACCGAGGTCAACCAATGGCTCTTCCACCCATCCATTCTCTGCAAACAACAATCTACCAAATTTTTCCAAAGAGACACTTTACAATGGCCACTAAATGGAGGCGTTCCTAAATATTTGATTGGTAGTAAACCAAGTTTCATCTCCAAAATTCTATTGATTTATCTTTGCTTCCTTATTGGAGTATTAAAGAAAAAGACTTTCGATTTCTTCCAATTCACACACTACCCTGAGATCCTGCTATATCAATCTATAGTTAACTTCATTATGTGAGTCTCTCTAAGAGTGGCTTCTCCCATTAGAAAAGTATCATCTGCAAACTGAAGATGGGAAATTGGTTCCACCGCTGGATCCCTTTCCACCATTCATCCAACCTATATTTTGCAATCAATCTTCCTAGAGCTTCAACCATTATAATAAAAAGAAAGGGAGACAATGGATCCCCTTGCTTTATCCCTTTTAAGGACTCAAAAAAACCTTTAGGGCTTCCATTAACAAGCATCGAGAACCTTGGAGTATAACACAACTCCCCACCCAATCAACCCAAACAACATTAAAACCAAAATTTCACACAACACCTATAATAGACTCTTGATTGACCTCATCATAAGCCTTCCTTATGTCCAAATTTTTCATCATTCTTTCCGTCTTTTCTTTCCTCATTGAATGAATAGCCTTTGTGCTATAATAATTCCTTCAAGAATTGATCTTTGCGGACAAAAAACACTTTGCTCTTCTGAGATGACTAACTTTAAGACCAACTTTACTCTATCTGCAATGACCTTTGAAATTACTTTATAAATGGTGTTGCAAAGGGAGATTGAGCGAAAATAATTAAAAGAGGTTATCTCATCTTTTTTTGGAATAAGAGAAATCAAAGTGTTGTTGAAGTCTTTTAGCACAAACCCACACCTCCTCGACTCTTCCACTACCTCCCAGAAATCAAAAGCAAAAATATCCCACAACTGCTAAAATAAACAGGTTGAGAACCCATATGGTCTAGGGGCCTTCTCCCCACTTAAAGCAAAGAGAGCCTTTTTTACCTCCAACACAATTATCAGCTCCAAAAGCAAGTTGTTTTGTTCCTCAAATACACATCTTGGAATAACATCCCATAATTCTTGATCCACCTCTCACATTTGATCAATTACAGTGTCTCTTTTGAAAAAATGAACCGTCTCTTGATTAATTTCCTCCATATTCCTTAAAATATTACCTTGTTGATCAACAATTGAGAAAATCTTATTACTCATCCTCCTCGCTTTTACCGAAATGTGGAAAAAAATTGTCTTGCGGTCCCCTTCCAATAGCCATGCTTCTCGAGACTTTTCACGCCAAAAGATCTCCTCCCTACACAACACTTCAGCATATTCCTGATTTAAAGCTTTTTCCTGCACAAAGTCCTAATCCAACATCCCTTCCTCAATGACCTTAGAGTGGAGATTGTTCAAAGCCTCTTCTAACTTCAATTTTTCAACAAAAATGTTTTTAAAAGATTCTCGATTCCATCTTTTCAGACATTCTTTTAGGAAATAGAACTTTTTGAAAAAATAAAAGCCTTATTACCACTTCGCATCGGAGCAAACTACCACCAACCTTTTACCAAGTCCTTAAAACCTTCTGCTCTAAGCCACATTTTTTCAAATTTAAAGGGGCATCTTGTCGATGTCGCATCAGTTTGGAAGTTAATGCTAATTGAATAATGATCTAATCCAATCACCGAGAGAATTTTAGCTTCGTACACCAAATTTTCCCTTTCCCAACCTCCTGCCATGAAGAAATGATCCAACTTTTCAACAATGTTTAAAAAACCACACCTCTTGTTAGTCCAGGTAAAGTCCCCTTTTTTCTGAAAAATATCTCAATTAAGCCACTAATCGTGACAAAATCACTAAAATCTTTTTGACCCCTACTTCCCTAGCCTAAACTGCCTTTTTATCTTCAAGGTGGAGAATAGCATTAAAATCTCCTCCTAGCAAACATAGGGACTCACTTTCCTCATTAATAAAATTCATGATCTCCTACCAAAGGGTCTTCTTGCCAACAACATTGTCGAGCAATAAACATTTATCACTGGAAACATCAAATATAAGATTTTAGAGAAGATCGCTTAACCCTTACCAATTAATTCCTTATTGAATTACTCGAACATCTACCTTTGAGTCATCCCACAACACTCCTAACCCACTAGACGGACCCACAACCTCAACCATTACAAATCTCCATTTACTTAAGTTGTGCATGAAAAGTGGATTGTCCTCATTTTTTAGCTTGGTTTCCTATAACAAAAGAAGAACTGGTCGTGTTTGATCAGGACATCTCTTGATCAACCACCATTTTTTAGGGGAGTTGCATCCCCTGACATTCCACAATAAGACCTTCATCCTTCATAGGAAAAGACATAGCCTTTTCCCGATCTTAATTTACTTTGACCTGCTGCACAACCAGCTATTTCTAGCAATTCCCTTGTTGTCCTTGCACCTCTTCTCTTCTTCTCACCAAATTTACATTTCTCGTCAAGGCTAAAGCCAACCTTAACCTTCTTTTTTCCTTGATGCCTAAAGAAGCATTCAACCCCAAATCATCCAAATTCAAATACTCCTTCTCATCATAAAAGTTTCCCTCTTCGTCACTGGAATGTGTTTCTTCCATTCCAGCTTCTTTGAAGGAGTTTTCAAGATTTCGTATTGGAGAAATTTGAATATCTTTGTAAAAAATGTCATCTTCTTTCGGTGAGCAGTATCTTCCATCTTTACTTAGAGAAATAATGTTATCAATCCCTTCCTCTCCAACATCCATCCCAATCCCCACAGGGTATTCTAACATGGGTAACTCCAATTTTATGTTAGGGTTTTCCATTTGTTCATTTAAAATCCCTTAAGGATCTCCGTTCAAGGGTGGTTCATAACCACTAATTTTCGAGAAATTTGTTCTTTTCTCCTTGGAACTCTTGAACTGTCCTCCCTTCACATTTAGCTCTACCTCAGGCTGAGAATATTGAGAGCATCCAGATTCAAACAAACGATCTCTCTTTCCTTTGAAAACAATCTTCATTTCAAAGATCCGGGTTTCCCATGAAGTGAACCTCACTTTGTGTGTGATTTAGGGTTCCCGAAAACACCCCCATATCCTCCCTTTCCACATATTTACTTAAGTTAATCAACAAATCTACTAGGGAATTTTGAGCCAATCCTTTACCTTGCTCATTTCTTAAACATTCTCTTGCTGTGTCACCTACCCCTTTGCATAAGGAGCATGATTCCATCATGTCTTCCACTTCAATCGCCTGTCACCAAATACCTTCCCTGTTTTTAGCTCCACCATCTCTGGGAGAGGATGAAATGCTTGCCAAAGTATACAGATTCAAGCATACATACTTTCCAACACTTCATCGGCTTTCACAAAGGCACCCAATTTATTGCCTATGCTTTTAAGTGTTTCTATATCCTAGTACTCATGGGGGAGATTATACAAGCGTATCCATATCGAGATTTCCTCTATTTTATCCTTTTTTGGGTCAAATTTTGGTACCTATTCCTTAATGCATAAACCCTTCCCTCCCACCAGAAATGACCCACTATTTAAAATCCATTCCTTATCTTGCGCGGTCTAGCATACTACCAAAAAAATCCATTTGGGAGTCTTAAAAACTCAATCCTTCCCCCAGTGTTCATCGCACCAAATTTTAACTTTTGCAAAAGCTGGCTAGACCCCACTCCATTTCATGAAAAAGGATTTCTCCTTATAAAGACGCACCAAGTCCACCCCTCTATTATCTACTAACATAGAAATCACTCTGGAATGATCACTATTTTGACTTGCCTTAGTCGCCTACAAAGTGGTTACCTAGTTTTTTGGTCGCCAAATTTTTGGTTCAATATTTTTGAAAATGCTTGGACTTCCCATTTGCAGAGAAGCATAACCCCATTGGTTTCTTTAATTTGCAGATCTCCGAATCAAAACCCTATTCTCAGGTTCAAAACTACATCACCTGGGATTTGTCAGAGCCTTCCATGCTTGAGACGTTGGTCTCCATGCTCGATTGTGATAGCCCTCCCCATTTCTGCGCCTAAAAGGCCATCACTCTTGTACATTTCCATGTCCTTGAAACCCTAGCATCTTGTTCGAAGATCAGTCTCTGCGTTGCTCTACCATTTCTAAAATTATTTGGTGTCTTCTTTGATCGATGCACCTCCTTGATTATTATTAATCATAATGATTGTTGAATTGATTTTTGGCATTTGGTTTTCCTCAAAGTTTTGATTTGAAATATTAGGTGAGTCTTGAATGACGTACTGACATATTTCTTCAACTAATACTTCTTTCCCAGTTTGTTTATTATGTGATTTTTTTCGTTTTCTAATGTTTGTGGTTGGGGAGTTTTGACAATAAATCTTTTGTGTGGTCCTCTTTTTCTAACCATTCCAAAGAAAGAGGACTTGTTGCCTTTTTATTTTTTATTTAATAGACTTGTCTATGTAAGTTCCTAATAACAGCTAGTATTAAAAAAATCCAAAAAATTGGGCTAAAATTGATAAAGTGTTATCAAGCCTTGCACTTTAGTTAATTAATGTTATGTCAATTCGAGTAGTTTCTAAGGTTGTATGCAAGAGGAATTTAATTGTCGTATTTTTGACACCGTGGTGAAAAGTTATGGCCTTTTGAAAAAAGTTCTCAATTCAAGCATTAGGGGGCCAAAAATGGGCCCTAGACTTTGGCCCCTATGCGCCCATGTGACCATGCCCATAGATAAGGGTTAAAAAAACCATTTCCCACTACCCAATGACAACAATCCCACTTGGGCGAGTGGTCGAATGGAAATGAGCCACTAATAACACTACCCAAGGCTTTCAGCCCTCTTGATAATTTGACCACAATTTAAAGAATTACATGACTAGTAGCTCACAACCAATATAAATGGTAACCAAATTTTAAATGAATTTTTTATTAATAAAGCTAAATTTGTACCTTTGATGTGACTACAAACACAAACAAAGTACCATGCTTATGCCAACACAAGATGATTGATGATGTCAGATTGCGACTACAAGGAATATGTCGAATATTCACTCAACCCAATATTAGTGACACTTGTACATTGCTCTGTATTGTATGGATGCATATGAATCCATACAACTGTATAGATTATGTCAATTGGAGAAAAAAATCCTAATGCCCTCAAGTCAAACGTTTCCATTTTTGATGATTTGATAGTTGATCAAGTAAGGTTTTTGGGGCTTTTGGATGCAATGGTTAGGTCAGTTTGGGCCCAAAGTTCTCCAAAAATTCAACTACCTCTAAGATATACTAACCTTCATCCAACTTGAAACCCTTATAGATTTGGTACTATATGTCAAATTTTGATGAAACAAAAGCCAATTTAGACTTTTCTCTGATGTCCTGGATGTAATCATGAGGTCCTTAAAACCCTCAATCATACTTAGAAAAATCTCCAATTCAAAATATGTCCCTCGAATTTGGGAATTAGTCTGCAACATTAGAGCTTTGATACCATGTAGGAGTTAATGGTGAGCTCCCAACACCCCAAGATCACCTGCAAGACAAAAATAACTTCCATTGAGAGAGAAATGGCAAGAATATCTTGTTATGATTAAGGATGCAAGATTGAATATGTAATGTGCATATGATGTATTGCTTATAAAGGAAAAGTTGTGAGATAGGATTAGGAAAGACCTTGATATGTGTCTTAATCTTGTACAATAAGATATCTACCTCAACATTATTAAATGACCTATGAAACTAGTATTAAATAACATGATAAGATAAGATAAGAGCACACGACACCTAAGAATTCAGAAAGACTTCTTGGGCCCTAAGTAAACTTAACATGTAAATATGACCTATACGTGAACTACATAGGTAAAACAACTATTTACATCAACAGTCACTTGTGTAGTGCTTTTGTGTCTCCTTGATCATAGTACCATATGCATTTTCATCTTAATGGAGCATTGTTTTCCTTTGTTCTATATATGAGTACATCGTTTATTAATGTACTTGAGGTCTCTCATGTAGTTTTTTATGCCTCTTTTATCCTAATATACATTCATTGGATGACTCATTAATTCCAATAAAACCAATTCTTCTTCAACATATTTTACAACTTCTACATGTTTTGGAGTTCTTCATGTTGCTATCTTTTAGGGATATATTTTTAGGAGCATTATTTCTTCTCTTTCTTTCTTTGGGAGGATTTTTTCCCGTAGGGTTTTCTTGTTTTCTCTACTTATGTGAGGAATTTATTTTACATCAATACCTCATTAATTCTAGTTTCAAGACTCATTTTTTAGTGATTATCTTACTCCTTAAGTATCACTTAAGGTGGAGTGTTGGTGAAATTAGTTTCACCTATCTAGTTTAATTCTACCTAGTAGCTTATTTACACTATGCTTAAGATCACTTGGATACTTTTTACCTTTTGGATCGCCTCATGTGGACTCTACGTGTATCCCCACACTTGTCTCATGTCTCTCACTTTGGAGAGATAGTCATAATTTTAGTCCTACCTTATCACCCCCTTATCCTTACCTTTATATGCAAGGCTCATTTGTACATTTTATAATTTGATTGTATGATAATTTGGAATATTTTTTATCTTGCAAGTTGATCTTGGTTACTTCAAAAATAATAAGCATTAAATAAAAACTTATTCATCCCAAGGGTTGAAGACCATCAATATCAATCACAACCTAGTCATAACTTCACAAGATATTTAAAAACTCATGTATAATTTCCATTAATATAAATAAAAAAACCCTTTTCATAATCTCCTTGTTACTACATCAAAGGAACAATACAACTATACCACCCCATACATACTTTGCAAAGACCTTAATGATACTTCAACTCTTCTAATAATCAACCATACCAAAAATGAAGGAAGCATATGAGAACAATTTCTTTGGTTTCCTCAATTGGGAAAAAGGGTTTATTTCTTGCATATATATATGTAAGAAATAAACCCTTTTTCCCATAAAACAAAAAATCTAGCATGCATTGTACCGCGATCAAGTAGAATGGAAAGTAGACCATTTTTTCCCAATAAAAATAGAATAGAAAAAGAATTGTTTTGATTGTGAACACACAACAAATTATTAAGAAAATTATTCAACAATTCCTTGTTAATGACCAACATACAAATGACAAGAAGAATTAAATGATATCGTCCTACATTTTATCATTTGTTGGTGGATTTGGTTTCCACCAAAGTCTTATAATATTAATGTTATTTCAAGAAAAATCGATAACCCTTGCAATTTCCATATCCATTATTGATATGACAATCAGTACCCATTGTTAGATCGTCTAGGGCTTGTTTCAATCACATTTTAAACTAAACATGGTTTATTTAGAACGCCAAGCCAATATTTTGAGGGATTCTATAAGATATTAGGTTCTTCACATAAGCTTGGGCCAAGGCTTTCAACGTTTCAAATGCTTTAAATCAAATGCATGGTTCTTTCTATCCTTTACTATGTCAAGGTTGAACTTAGATACTTGAAAATCAAACATAACAAGGGCCTAAAGGACTAAAAATAAACTAGAAATATTGTCATCATCATATTCAAAGGTACCTTTCCAACTAGCCCAAAAATATATAACATCTCAAGTAGGAAATTATGTTTTATGTACAACAAAAATTAATCCATTAATTAGTGCCTTCATCATATCAAATCATAATCCGGTAAAGGAATTTGAAAGGCATAATAAAATATAACAACTTGAATGATCAAGCATACTTTAGTTTATCAATCTAAAACCTAAAGGTACAAAATGATTCAACCTACAAATATTGTACATGCAATGACATTGCAAGCATATGAATTAATCATCGTAAATTTCTAAGGAATGATCATTGTAAAGTTCCAAAACAAGGTTCATGGTATCCTTTTCCCCTTAAAAATGTATCATCCTTGGTACTAAATAAATATAATTAAATTTCTATCTAAATTTCATAAGTTTCAATCATGCTATAATAAATGTTTTGCAAATAATTTTTTGCTAAAATAGATTTGGGAAGTTCATAATCTTGAACTCTTCATCTTCCAAAGTGGTACCATGAGAACTCATCTAATCCCATTGGATCAAAACTTGCTAAACCATTTGATTTAGTAGATTAATTATTTTTTGTTTATAATTCAAATTTAATTTATAGGTGTTTGCCTTTTCTTGACCTGTATATTATTGTTGTCACTTAGAAGTGCACCCTTGTCAAGTTGCAAAACTCAATCTACTAGTGAAACATGGGGACTTTTCCAAGTTGTGGGTCACTTAAAATGGAAAAGAATCTCCAAAGAGGGTTGGTTCCCTTTGGTTCAATCACCTAAACTAAACTATCTATCACTGCTATTGAGAAAAGAGTGAAGGAAAATGTAAAGATGAACTTGGAATGATTAAAAGGTGATGCACCAAACTAGAATGACTTGCACTATTGTTTTGACACGCAATCTCTCAGTTTTTCAGTTAGTGTTTACACAACTCAAGTTTTCAACATGTTCATGCATAATTATTTCATAAGAAATTTGAAATGTTTGCAGCTTTTAGAAGGAAAACTAAGTGTTTTCACAAATAAATATTTTAAACTTCGATAACATAACTTATGACCTACATGAGACATACATTTTCTACCTAAAGGTGTTGGAATGAGATAATATATTAGAGGATTTAAACATAAAACATAGAAATGCATATCAATCATCCACTTGCACATAATGAAACAACTATTGAGAAGGCAAAATCATTTATTTTTATTGATGGAAAGGTGTGCTTACAACAAATACAAGTCTGAAATTTGTATCCTTGTTTTGAAAATGTGCTACATAATAAGTTTTTTTAGTGTTGTTACTGAGAAAAACTATGAGTTATAATGCTATGTTTTTGCTTTTTAGAGCTCAAAAACAAGAAAGAACAAAGTAAAAAAACTAGCATATGGGTCCTATATCTCATCTCAAGCATAGGAGAGAATATAGGGACTGATTTTGACTAAGTTACAATGTTATAAAATAGGCTAACCTATTTTGCATGACCAATAAGTTTTTTCTTTGACTTAATCTCTTCCAACTCCTTAAAGCATGCTCCAACTAGTGATGAGGCTCCTAGATCTTTGGAAGGGGTTTGAACTGCCCTCAGATGTCTGCAAACTGTCCTAAAAGAGCCCCACCTACTGTCCTTGTCACCATCTTGACTTCAAATCCTCAATAACTCCCTCCTAGATGTTTGTATGATGTTCTTGATATTCATTAAGATTACCAAACTACCCAACCTCCTTCATGAATTCCTTACATGCTCTACCATGTGCTTGATGACACCCTTTCTAAACTATCAAAACCACTAACCACACTCATAGGACATGTGAGAAGCTGTCAAAATGACTAAGTATCTCATGAGGGTGTAGGAGATTGTTTAGGCATTTATCATTGTCAACTTCACTATGGGGACTGCCATATATGTAAGTTTCCATCATGTATTAATTGAAAGCATTGTCGTATCATTTTCCACCATGTATGACAAACCTTCAAAATCTGGACTATATTTATCAATATGTCTGTCATAACTACTTGCATTTGTCAAGACAAACCATTTTTCTAATAGGGATGTCTTTGATAGGTAGTTTAAAGTTTTTACTAATAATTCAGTCTTCTTCAATATGGTTGTGTAGTGTCAGAAATTGTCACCCTTATTAATTTCACATTATGTTTTGTTCCCTGTTAATTTATTGGACCTAATTAAGCTCCTAATTTCCTAAATTATGTATTCCAAATCCTATTTTACCGTTTTCTGAAGGATTGCAAGCATTGTATAAATGTAAGCAATTAATGTTTTGATCACAACACTAAATGTCCTGACAGATAGGGTCAGGACCCATATGTCCATGGGTGTATGGGTCCCCCCATTTCTTAATATGTTGTTCATGACATTTTAACATTCAAATTTCAAATTTCAAGTGTCGACTTTTGGAATCTAATTTTTGAGAAATTAGAATGATTGCATATAAATACCTAGTTATTACATCATTTACAAAATAACAAGAGTTATCTAGGAAACTATTGGCAAAATTATGATCAAGAGCACTATTACACCCCATCTCTTAGTTACTGAGTTACTTTTACCTTGCAAGTAAATTTAATGATAAATGTTAAGCAGGACTTTAATATGTTCAATAGGTGAATGAAATACTAAAATATGTATTATGATGTTATTGTCTTTGAAAGAATGATTATGTTTTATATTGATGGAAAATGTATGAATGAATATATATTGAAATATGATTACTTTAATGCTTTGATGATGCTAATGGATTTTATGTGAACGACTAACTACCTATCTGATGTACTAAGCTGAATATAAGAATAGGTTCGAACCTTTGAAAAAGAGGGGGAGTATCACTTAGGAGAGGAGCTTGGTATGGTAACCCTTAATTTGGCCTAACTGATCATACATACACCCACATCCCAGTATGGTCTAGTCAAGTCAAGATAGTCGTGAAATGGTAAGTAACCTCCTGTCAGGCTTTGAGTACATTTTGTACTAAGTATGTGGTTTTAGTCTGTGTATATTCTTGTTTGGGGTTGTGTGATTAAGTCTCTATATCGACTGAAGAGTTCTTCTTTGTATGTTCATATTAGTTTATATTAAATGATAAAGTATATGCACTTCACGTATGTACGTTGATCAATGAGAATGTGATTATATGTATTTAAATAAAGATATGAATTCAATGTTATATATATAATGTATATATACATTAATATATATAATCATGTATATACATACATATTAATATACTTATATATATTATGTATATGTATATGTGTTTGTTATTGCGAAGCATGTCTGTATATTTATTAATTGACAAATTGATGTATTTGATGAATGTATGTATATATATATATATATTTTATACGCAAGTATTGATTATATTGATAAAGTCTAAAATACAAATGTCTGCCAACACAGGAATGATGATTGCCCTTCAAGCTCCAATCCATGCCAAAAAACCACCCAACTTCTATATGGAAAACCACCCACCACCCCACCAAAAGACTACTAGAACCAAAATCCCAACAAACCCAACAACCACCTGGCTAATGCCTTCAACTTGAGATCCAACAAAAAACTACCATCCTAAACCAAGGCCACTAGCCATACTTATAGAAAATGATTTAATTCTACAAATTCAACAAATTCCTTCCAATTCATGCCTCCAATAGCCATTAGCCTGAAGAATTTCTTCAGGAACTCCACCGCCACCGCCGCTATCATCCTATGCTTCATGAGCGCGGGACCGCTCAAATCAAGAAGGAACAGATACAGTTTGATGGCCTCATCTGAACCCTGCAGAAGCTCCAAGTCACTCGAACATGGAGTGCCTCTTCCTGCCACCACAACCCTCAAAACCTCATCAACTCCCCCCAACAATTCCTCCCTAAACATTTTCGCAAGCAACAGTTTCTCCTCTGCTTTGTCCACATTGTTATCCAGAAGGGACAAAAGAAACCTAGAAGAGATTTGCAAATTATCCCTTCCATATGTGTCGTTCTTCAAATGCCCGAGGCTCAGGATCATCTTGGTTGCCACCACTACCAAGGAGTCATTGTTGAGGAGGACTCTTTTCAATCTCTGGTTCGTTATTGCTCTGAACGAAGTTTGGCTAGTCGATGACTTCAAAGAGATTGGGGTGTTCGCCCCAATCCTTACCAACCCATCCACTAAAACTTCGATCGTAAACCTTGAGCGCTTGGCCATCAATTTCCAAACACACACAACACTCTGTTGATAGAAGAAAACTCACCATCCGCAACCAAGAACAATAGAATGAGAAAAATAACACCTGAAACAAGTTTAAAACCATCCACCAAAGTACGTTGCCAAGTACTAAATTGTCATCATCATAACTAATGAGGCACCTCCAAACGTGCCAAAACCCAGCCAAAGGACTGGGTCCATCAATCTCTATGTGCACTAGCTGGCCTCTAGAAGGCCACCATCACCTCGCCATCATACCATGTACTATTTGATGAGACATTCACCTCCACCTTTAGCCTCTGAACTAATATCCACGATGACGTCCTTTCCTAGCTCGCTAGCATACGTGGCCTTACAACTACCTCCCCTCCTCCACCTTGGAGGGGAAGCCCACCCATCCACCCATGAATATATATATATATATATATATATATATATATATATAATGGATAATGGTTGATAACGCATTATATCAACAAGTATTTAGAGCGCATATTATAAACCAAGTGAATGCAATATATGAGGCGCATTATAAAGTGCTAGAGATAACATATGCAAAGCACTTAAGTAGAAAATCCCACACATATAACATTGCCTTGTTTAAAGGCAAAGCACAGTGTAAAATCTATGCATAACAATGAGTTGACTTAGTCAAATCTGAATGCTATATGGAATATAAAACGTGTGAATGATATTTTGACTTAGTCTTTCAAAATGGAAGCATGTAAATAGGGGTGCATGAGTTTATATGGTGCCAAAGTATGAAATTTTCTTGCATTTAGAAGTCTGTTTTGCTCTTCTTTTCCAGCATATGAGGCAAAAACAGAATGTGGGAATAAGTCAATTAGGGTGTTGGCTGAGAGGAGTCGATTTGTAAAGCTATTTACCTTGAATTTCTGAGTAAATAACCATGTTGTCCATTGGAGAATGCTCTTGGCTAAGTAATTACTTTGATTCATTATTTTTGGATCCACTACCTTTCTTTTATCATGTCAAGTTGAATTATTTTGCATGAAAAGTGGCAGAAATATTAACTTGTTTGTAGCCTTTGGTTGCTCACCATTTGGTATAAATAGATGTTCTCATTCTACCAATTGATACACTTATCTTTTTGATTATCTTGATGCTATTTTTCTATGATTTTTTGAGTTAGTACTTAAGTTGAGAGCTTGTGAGTTAAGAATTATTTTGCTATTTCGTATTTGTGATCATTGTGAGAGTTAGTGAGAAGTTAGAAGAGGGAATTAAGTGGATCTTGGAGGAAGTATCAAGTGAGCTCGAGGAGTTGAGCCAAGAAGGGAGTTTAATCAATTGGAGCTTTTATATAGGCATGCTAGTTTCTATACCTTTGTCATTTATGTTGGAAAGGTTAAATAGTTTTGTTTTCTATATGTTGGAAAGGAATGCTTTTGAATATGTGTACGAAGCTTGTACATGATTGCATGTTTCTTGGTTATTCATTACATTGTAGAAATCTATCATATTGGTTATACTTAAATAGATGTGTATGTACCCTATATATGGGAGTTTGTAAGAATGCAATGTATTTATATTATACGTAGATTGTCTATACTTGATTGGTTACTTGTATCTCCTTGTAAATAGGAATAGAGTCTTATCCCTTGGGTTAGGGTATAAACTCGATGGTCATATCAATATTCGACAATCGAGTTGGTAAATTGTATTATTTGATTATGTTAATATCTTATTTTGATTAATATTATATTCCTATTCACAAAATTCGAGAGGACATATTTTTTGGCAACCCAAAGTTGTAATGAGAAGAGGACTTGAAGGTGTAGAAGCCCAAACCCTTCTCAGGTTAATATCTTCTAGATTATATTCAAATTTAATGAATGATGGGATTGATCATTAGTGCTTTTTCTATTCCTTTTCATATTCTTTCAGACACTTTTTGTATGTTTTCTAAGACTGAAACATCCACAATATGCTATCCTATTACAACATACCTTGCAAATTGAACCTAGTTTGAAGAATATTAAATATGGTGATATTCATAGAAATTACATGATTTAAATGTGAGAATGTATGTGTATGAGTAAAATTTTGTGATTTAATTATGAGGGTTATTTCTATATGTATGTTGTATGGATTAACCTCTCTATAGCTCAGCACAAGGTAACAAGAACAAAGCATTTGTAGCAAGAATTGAAGCAGTGAAATAGGGGACCATTAAAGTTCAATCTGCCTAAAGTGAAGGAAGCTATGGAGTTGGACGTGAACCATCATGGAAGAATAAATAATGAAGGATGATACTTGTTCTGGAACTCTGAACGTTTGCCTATGTGTTTCATATACAATCTATTTCATTTAAGATCTTTGTTGAATAGGTATTTTCTTCCTTTTTAGTTAGAATAAATAAGCCAACTTTAATTTCATATCCTTGTATCTAGGAGTGAGATTAATGGTTGCAGTTAGTTAGTAGTTTGAATAAGTCTCTCCCTGTTTTGTATAAAGTGAGGGGATGAGTTTGTAGCTAAGCTAGTTGGTTGTTACAGGTTATTAAGCAGTTAGTCGTTTCCAGTTTTAAGTTATCCAAAACCATGTTGTTAAGATGCCATTATTGAACACAATCTAAAGAAGGGTTTTGTTTGACATCTAGTGTTATGCAATGAATGGAATTGTATGTTACATGGATGCGTAAGATTCTAAGTTAGATCTAGTTCTTAGTTAAGTGAGATAGCCCCTTGAGCTGGCCACTCAAGGTATTGCCTTTCACTTCATTTATTTATTTATTCATTTATGCATTCTTGTTAATAATTTTTTTTTTGTGTTTCATAAATACATTGCAAGTAAAGTAGAAAAGTTCTTATGGTTGATTACATTAGTTTTTGTTCATGAACAGTTGTATAAATAGTGAAACTTAGCACTCTAGAGGTTAGATTTGATTGCTTATTATTTTGAATAGGTTTTAGATTGATTTTGTACTTCCTTATTCTTAGCAGTCACCTACGACCTATGTTGTAGGTACCCATAGCCATTAGGTTTTGTAACTAATTCTACTATTTTTGCAATTTTGTAAGCTTTCAGAAAAGTAGAATAGTTTGAATAAGTTTGCATAGGATAATTTAGGTGTATATGAGTCCATGAAGGCACATATTGTGCAGTACCATCATAAGTTTATGCACCTTAGTTGATGATTTA
This sequence comes from Sequoiadendron giganteum, assembly GCA_007115665.2. NCBI lineage: Eukaryota > Viridiplantae > Streptophyta > Pinopsida > Cupressales > Cupressaceae > Sequoiadendron > Sequoiadendron giganteum. The sequence goes on along the minus strand of CM021107.1, from coordinate 113,575,755 downwards.
ATGTAGCCTTAACAATGTGAAGTGGATTGTTCAGCTAGTTAACCCTCTGAATTGAGTAGATTTTACCAAGTTTACAAACACATTAGTTAGACTCTACATTTTTGGCGTCATTGTTGGGGATGGCACTATCTTCACAGACATGTTTTTACAAAGTTTTCATAGTTAATTTTTCTTTCAAGCATTAGGATTGTTAGACACCACTTTTTCAACACCAAGCTACCAATATTGTGCAGGCTCATTGAATCTAAATTCACATTTTATGTATGTGGAGGCGGAGAGATCCCTTGGGTAGGTTCTATCCCTCTACACTCTAGGAAGCTATTGCAGAGATTGGTGAACCTAGTACTTCGATGAAGGTACCACTGAAGAAGAAATTTCCTTTTCACCAACTTCTAGCACACATATAAAAGGAACATACCACACCATGGGTGATGTAGTAGATGATGATGATTCTCGACCAACATTTGGGTTTCCTATTACTGACCAACAAATGGCTACAGTGTTGAAAAACATACCTCCTTCGACCTTGCTAGTTTTCTATTGGTTAATAACTGAAGACCCAAATACATACCTCTTTGAATTTGATGTCTCATACAAAAGTTATGATTATAATTTTGATGCACATAGGTTGAATCTTTTTCCTGCCACTTTGAAGGATGCAACTTTGAGATGGTTTATGGGATTAGGTAAAGATGTTGTTTCTGATTGGGACACCACGAAGACATTGTTCTTGGAAAAGTATTAGGACTACTACAGAGGACCTGATAGGAGGAAGGATGATATATTCCAAATGACACAAAAGGATGATGAATCTTTAGAGGATTATGTTTAAAGATTTTAGTTTTCTCTTAAGAAAAACCCCGAGAACAAGTTATCAAAAGAGTCTCTCAAGCTAGTTTTTTCGAGAGGAGTTAATGAAGACTGTATTGATTCCCTAAACCTTATTAGAGGAGGAGACGTCTCTGAAATGAAATTTGAATAAATTTGTAAGATATGTAGAAACTACTCCAGAACCTTCACAAAGAGGCTGAGAGAAACTAGAACATCAGTTCTTGGTAAATCATCTACTAGGGTTTGTAAAGTTGAGCTAAGCAATATGTTATCCAACATGAAAGAGGATATAATCAGTCATTTGGCAACATAGTTAGATAATCTCCACATCAAGAAGAAGTAGGAGGAAGTAGAGGCTATGCTTACTAATTATTGTCCAAGTTGCAGGCAAAGCAAAGCAAATTATAAATGTAAAAGAGTGGTCAACATCCAACAAGAAACAGTTGAGAAGCCTGACTTTCAACTCATTGAAGAAGATGATGGACAACTCTTTTATATAGCACAAAGGAGGCCAAGGTAGTAGAGATAAGTGCCACAAGACCCCCTTAGCTTTAATTCATCTTTTCCTATTAGTAACCAAAAAATTTCTACTTGGAACTCTCATTCCTAGCAAGTAAATCAGAACTGGTGGCAAAATCCACAATGGCCAAACCCTCAAAATCATTGGAACCAACAGCCAAATCCTTGCCCATATTAGAACTTTCAGGGTTCCAATTACAATCCACAATGGACAAACCAATAGAATCAATGACAACCTCAATAGAAGAAAGGCCAACAATGGCAACAACAAAATATGAACTATCAACAACCTATGATCCCTCCTCCACAACAACAACAATCACTAATGCCACCATCAAATCTTGCATCCCAGCCACCCAAGCAGCAAATACCTACCCAATCTACACCTAACCCTAACACTAAGCATGTTCAGTAGACTTATACTAATGAAGCTATGTAGTACCCCACTTATGGGGTAGAGGTGAGTGATGTCCACCTCAGATCAAGAAAAAAACTTGCTAGGCCTTCATCCCCCCAAATTACAGAAATGGAGGATGAGGAACCTGCAATTGAGGCTTCTTATAAACCACCTTTGGAGCCTAAATAAAACCAGGTACATCAAAATACCTCAAATCCCAAGCCACCTTTTCCTGAATGCCCAGCTCTGCAAAAGCATCACACACAGGCTGAGACAGACCTTTTAGGGTAGCTGAATGATGTTAACATCAAAATACCACTTATCCAAGCTATCAAAGACATCCCCATATATACTAAAATAGTAAGGATCTTTGTCTTAAGAAACCAAGTAGAAAAAGGAAAGATCCACAAACAGTTCATGTTTTGGGGAATCTTGCAGATATCATGTTGGGGAACATTATAGTCCCTAAGTATACTGATATTGGAAGTCCGGTTATAGATGTTAAGATTAATGGGACCCTCATTAAGAACACTTTTATAGACTTGGGGGCAGCAATCAATGTCATGACAAAAGAAACAATGCAATTGCTTTAGTTGATCAACCTCAAGCCCACACAAACTGTCTTGCAATTAGCCGATAGGTCTACAGTCAAACCTAAGGGAATTACTAAAGACCTAGTTATTGCATTGGATCTTTTGGAATACCCTACAGAATTTATAGTATTGCAACCCAAATTTAATCTTGTAGGTTACCCACTCATCCTAGGCATGCCTTAGTTGGTAACATTCGATGCATTTATAAGCTGTAGATCTAGTAAAATGATAATATCCAATGGGACAATCACAAAGAACTTAGTTCTTTATCCAACTTCCCAACCATATGCAGACCTTGATTACACCATTTGGCCCAATTTGGGTGAGGAGGAGGAAGATATCTATTCTCTTTAGACATTGATGACTATTGAGCACAACCCCTTATTGGATGACCACGATGAAGATGAGATCATTGCTCATATAATCCAAAGTGATTGTGGTAGGAGTCTACAACAATAGGATTGTCTCATATGCCTACAATACCCCTTGCAAAGTATTGTACCTACCGATTCTACAAAAGAGATATCACAACTATTTCATTCATTACTCCCTCAACAATGTTTACCCATTATAGTAAGCCTTGATCTCTCATCAGTTCAAGAGTGATTAAAGCAGTTGGAAATTATGTTAGGGAGGATGTTAAATATTAATAATACCTTGATTGAGGAGCAACAAAATTCTCTATAATCAGTGTTGCAGGCACACTCAGTCGAATATGCATGGGATTACCATGATATGAGGGGCATTGATCATGATCTATGCATGCACAAGATTAACATTACTGATGGTTACAAACCTATAAGACGGCCACAGAGACACATGAATCCAACTCTAAGAGATATAGTGAAAGCTAAACTGCAAAATATTTTAGATGTTGGTTGTATATATCCTATATCAAATAGTGAATGGGTTTGAACATTGGTAATAGTTCCCAAGAAAGGTGTAAAATGGAGAGTTTGTGTTGACTACAGGGAATTAAATGTTGCCACAAGGAAAGATCACTTTCCACTGCCATTCATTGACCAAGTTCTTGATTATCAAGAAAGAAACATTTTTCATTTCTTGATGGTTTCAATGGTTATAACCAAATCAAGATTGCACCAGTAGATTAAGATAAGACCACATTTACCTACCCTTAGGGAACCTATTCATATTGTGTTCTACCTTTTGGCTTGTGCAATGCTCCAACTACCTTTCAAAGAGAAATACTCAACACAATTTTTGATTTTGGACATAACAGCATGAAGATATACATGGACGATTTCACCACTTATGGTTAAAGTTACGAGGAATCTCTTTGTAACCTGGAGAAAGTGTTAAATCCATGTAAGGAACACAATCTATCACTTAGCAATGAGAAGATTTTCATGATGATGACACAAGGAATTTAGGACACTCTATATCCAGTGAAGGAATATAGGTTGATCCAAAGAAGATTGAAATTATATCTACCCTACATGTACCACAAAAATAGTAAGAAGCTTGCTTGGACATGTAGGTTATTATAGGCGATTCATCCAATATTTCAATGAAATTGTTTCACCTTTGTTTGTTTTGTTGACAAAGGATAATGAGTTTGATTGGACTAAAGGTTGTTAGAGTTCATTTGAGAAATTAAAGACATCTCTAACTCATGCACCAGTTCTAAGAGGTCCAAATTGGACATTACCATTTCACATACATATTTGATGCATCATATTTTTCCATTGGAGCAGTCCTAGGGAAGAAAGAAGGGAATAAAGAATATGCAATATATTATATCAGCAAAAACCTCCAAGGAGCAGAGTTGAACTACACTGTGACAGTAAACAAATGCTTGCGGTTGTCTATGCCATTAACAAGTTCAAACATTATATAACTGGATATCAAGTGTTCATACATACAGATCATACAACCATCAGATACTTGATGAATAAACCAGTAGTAGGTGGAAGACTTGTAAAGTGGTTATTGTTGATATAAGAATTTGACATAATAATAGTTGATAGGCTTGGAAAGGCTAATATGGTTGTTGATTAGATTTCCTACCCAATCAACTGAAGGGGTGGTTGATGATTCTTTCCATGATGAGCATCTATTTTCTCTAAATGTACATACACCATGGTATGTTGATATAGATAACTATTTGGTGATAGGGAAGATTCTTGGTTACTTTTCTCTAAGAGAGAAAAGACAGTTGGTTCATAAATGCTTCCCTTATTCTTTGATTTTTGGATTTTTATTTTATACTCGCCCAAATAACATTATGATAAGATGCATAAGGGAGGATGAAGTGTTTGATATATTAAAAGCATGCCATGATGAACCTTGTGGTGGACATTTTGCAACCAAGAGGACAACCTTTAAAATCTTGACAATAGGATATTACTGGCCAATCCTACGTAAAGACTTTGTTAAGTAGACTAGAATTTGTGACCACTGTCAAAGACTGGGAAGACCCACAAGAAGTGATGAAATGCCTTTAAAGCCCCAGTTGGCACTGACTCCTTTTGATAAATGGGGGATAGATTTTATTGGACCTATATCTCCTAGTTCAAATAATAAGGAATACATATTGGTATGCACTAACTACTTAACCAAATGGGTAGAAGTAAAATCATTGCAGTTTGCCAGAGATGGCAATGTAGCAAAATTCTTATACGAGGAGATCTTCACTAGGTATGGTGTACCTAAAGAGATAGTGACTGATCAAGGACCATAATTCACATCACAAATAATTGCCAAATTGGTAGAGGAGTATCAAATCAGGCACAATAAATCTACCCCATATCATCCTCAAGCTAATGGTCAAGTAGAGGTCACCAACAGGGAGATTGAAAATATATTGACAAAAATAGTGTAGCTTCATAGGAGATATTGAGTATCCAGGTTACCAGAAGTTGTTTGGGTATACAAAACCACATGGAAGACAACTACAGGTTTTACCCCTTATGAATTGGTTTATGGCAAAACAACAGTATTACCTATTGAATTTGAATACAAAATATTAAGGAAAACAGTTGAGTTCGGCATGGATTTAACAGAGGCACAAAAGGAAAGGTTGCATTATTTGAATGGGTTGTATGAGATATGCATGGAAGCAGTCCATCATATAGAGGTGATGCAACAACAACGAATGAAATGGAATGATCAGTTCATAAAGACAAAAGAATTCACTGAAGGAGATTAGGCTCCGCTATATGACTCAAGGTATATAGATTTTAAGGGAAAATTCCAATCTAGGTGGTTTGACCCTTATGAAATTAGCAAGGTTTACCCAAATGGAGCAATGCAATTATATACCATTAATGTGGCCTAGTTCTCACTTCTTGTTAATGGACACAAACTGAAGTTATATAAGAGACCAATACAGGATGATGATTTCATCTTTTCTCTAATCCAACAATATGGTGCTCATAGTGAACTTGAAATAGAAACTGATTCACAAAGTCTTACATCTGTACTAGGGGACATACCAAGCACGTTTGGTGATCCAAAGGTTAAGTTACAAAACTCAACCCCTAAAATCACCTAGGCATATTTTTCCATGCTTTAAAACACATGCACACACAACACATTTTCCATGATGTACATACTTTACTCCAAAGGGACCTATTATCCAGTTATTCAACATTTATCGGCACCTGTTTCTGTAAGGACCTGAAAAGTTCATCTATCAAATACAGAAGGGCCTTGTGCTTGAAGTACCCACAGCAACACTACCTTGGAAAAATTGATTTATTTTCCTGTGCATTCCACTCATATCACATACCTCATTCATTTCCTAATAAAGCACCTATAGCCAGTCCCACTCAAATCACTGCCACCAAATTTTCATCCACTATCATGCATTTAATGCCAATCAAATCAATTAATTGCCAAAGTACATCTTCTTTCAGTTCCAACTTGTTCCAAGAGATAATTTCTATTACACACATACAATAAATAACTTCTCATAATTAAATTAGATTTATTTTTTTATTCGTTAATATTCTTGATTTAAGTTATGCATGTGAAAAATATTTCACTAGTCCTTTTCATTATTCTTCCATCACCCCTATTGTGTCATGCATGAAGTGAGGTCACTTCAATTTAAGTTGGGGGGAGGGGTATTATAGTCATGATTATTCTTGGTTTTCACTACTTTTCGCCACCTAAGTTTGTCAGATATCATTTTATGCCATCCTTCTAAAACTCCCAAACATAAAATATCTCTTTGTTAATTCTAATAATGTGATTTCTTCCCTAAAATAAGCTAAGATAAGAATATTTTGCATTGGATTGAGCTAAAGGAAAAGAGGGATTCTAAGTTGCAGTATTGGGCATAAGGGAAGGTATTTGAAGGAGCAGTAAAATTGGAGGGTTTTTAAAGGTGGTTGAGTCGAGTTTTTAGTAAGAATTTGAATTCTATAAGGTTGCAAAACAATAGGACAATGGAGGAGATGTTATACGCAGAGAACCATCAACGTATAAAGAAATGTTAGAAGATTTAATGGTTTTACCCCTCTTTACTAGAGTAGGATGGTTGGAATACTTCTTGAAGGTGATAGAGTATGATAATGACATAGCAAGAGATTTTGCAACAACATTACAATATGATGAAGCAACAATTAGAGGGTTGGTAGTAGATGCTTTCGAGTTGGAAATTGCTCAAGTCATAGGATTACCTCGGACGAGGTCTGAATACCCAACTTGTGCAAATGCAGTGGTGGCAAGGGAGGAGTTTTGTCAGCATAGAGAAATTCTAGAGTCCACATTTCAAGGTACAAAATGGCTTTCCCTTCCATTCTTTTGGGGAAAATGTGCTAGTTATATTATTAAATATTTTACTTATGATGGTCATCACAATATCTTATACACTGTGCATTTTAAATTGCTAAATCATTTATGACATGACAAACTAATGAATGTACCCAGTTTTTTGTATAACATGTTGAAGAGAATGGAAAGTGAATATCAGAGGAAACAAGTGGACACCACAGTGTCCCATCATTTCTTGATAATCATATTGGTTAAAAGGAGTCTAAGAATTCAACATCCATAGGTTAATTGGGATGATTTCAAAAATTGTAAGGATATCACTCGGTTGCTTGAGGCACCCAAAGTAGAGGATGAACCTCAACCTAGGTCTGAACCATAAATTGAACTTGAGCAAGATGAAATTGAGAGAAGAAATTCTCCTATTACACCATTGGCTTCACTTACCCGCATCCATAGCGAGTATGAACAACATGATATATCATAACATATACCAATGGTAACAAAATTTCCCTCATCATCTCAAAACCCTAGAGCTAAAAGAGGAACTACATCAAACATCTTCAAAAGGGAAAAGGAAGAAGAAAGGTGTTGAGAGGCAAAAAAATGCTGTAAAGGAATGGGTAGAGAAGAAAAAGGGGAGTGAAAGGAAGAAGAAGAGTAAAGTTACATAGGAAACTATTACTCCTCGATGCTCAAGCAAGTTGAGAAGACACAATATTGAAAAGAGAAGCATGAAAGAGCATAAATAGGAAGAAAGAAATGAAGGACAACAAGATAAGGATGCAATGATGATAGGTACAAACACAAATAGGGAAAGAGATGTCCCTGAGGATGTTTTTGTTGATATTCTTCAAAATATTAATATGCCTATTAGAAAAAGAATATATATTTCTTCTTCCTATGACTCTGATTCAGAGGATATCTTTATTGCAAAGAAAACAAGAAAAACAACCCCCAGTAGCCCCAATAGGGTGATTTTTTATATTTCAAGGGATGATGATGATTTAAATTTTGAAGAAAAGGAAGAATTGTTGCAAGACGAAAATATAAGAAAAGAGCTTCAAGAAGCTCTTGATAGAATAGAACAACTTGAAGCACAAGTGAAAAAGTATGAGAAAAGAGACAAAGAGAACGAAATGAGAATTCAGGAGTTGGAAGAAAAGATACAAACTTATGGTCATGGAGCTAAGTTTGATTTACTAACACAAATGGATGAAGATAAAATAGGGGTTCAGGAAAGTGTAGCATTGAATCCATGACCCCCTATTGTAAAAACACCAACATATCATACGACTTTGTCTCTAGGATTGGAATTGTTAAAAGTCACTAACCAATTCAAGCAAGAAAAAGGAAATTGGGAGAAGGAGAAGGAGAAACACATTTTGAATGCATCACTGGAAAGTAAGAACTTGAAACTGAATAAGTTGGAGGAGAAATTGATAAAAGTGATAAAACAAATCCATTCAAATCATTGAGTGTAGACCTCCACCTAGAGTGTATGCATTGTTCTTGAAAGAGAAGTTTCTCAACTTTCAGTTTAATTTCATTAATGATCAACCATTTCCTTTAAATAAGAGGCATAGTTTTCTTAGTTTCTTCAATACAATTAACTTGGAGGAGCAGGATTAGTTATGTGAGTATTATCTCCACAACTATATGATGACAAATGACATTGAATGGAATCCCTTAATTTATGTTGGGGATTTGCAAGTAAGATCCCTAGCATCCTATTTTAGGAATGAACAACTCTGAGGGGAACTAATGGAAAAATATGAGGAACGAGATAAAACAATATCGCTGCAACTCAGGAAAGAAGCAACAAATCCCAATAGAGTCATTATTCAATGGTTGACACTCCTTTCTCACCGAGGTGTGGGAAAAGTAATCGTGGACTTAAGACTTTGGGATTACAAAAGAATTCAATAGCTTGCAAAGGCTAGCCTCCAAGACTACCTAAAGTATGTGGAAAACAGGTGGAACAACTTGACTCTAGAGTTACAGAAGAAAGAGCCTCACTCTTTCTATAATTTTATGAGTATGTTTGAGATATTATGCGAGTATATCAAGATTTCAGGAATGAGAGGAGTGGAATGGCTTCCACTTACCTATCACCCTCCTATTCTACTTCATGCAGTACTGTATTAGACATGAGAAAAGAAAAATCAATGTGCAAATGTGGAATCAGTTAAGTTGGATAGGCTTGCATGTTATAATGGATTTTATCTCAAACGGGGACAAGGAGTCAATGCAGTCATGGATCTTATGCAGATTGCTTTATACTATAATCTTCTTCCCTAGGTGGTTTTAGTCAAGTATTTTTGCTTGAGGACAGGCAAAAAGATAAGTTGGGGGGAATGATGGGCTTGATTATTAGTGCTTTTTCTATTACTTTTCATATGCTTTCAGACACTTTTTATATTTTTTCTAGGACAAAAACTTCCATAATATGTTATCCAATTACAACATACCTTGCAACTTGAACCTAGTTTGAAGAATATAAAATATGGTGATATTCATAGAAATTGCATGATTTAAATGTGATAATGTATGATATGAATAGAATTATGTGATTTAATTATGAGGGTTAGTTGTATATGTATGTTGTATGGATTAACCTCTCTATAGCTCATCACAAGGTAACAAGAACATAGCATTTGCAGCAAGAATCGAAGCAGTGAAATAGGGGACCATTGAAGTTCAAACCACCTAAAGTGCAAGCTATGGAGCTAGACGTGAACCATCGTGGACAATTAAATAATGAAGGGGGATACTTGTTCTAGAACTCTGAATTTTTCCCTATGTATTTCACATGCAAATTGTTTCATTTAAGATCTTTGTTGAATAGGTATTTTCTTCCTTTTCAGTTAGAATAAATAAGCCAATCTTAATTTCATATCCTCGTATCTAGGAGTGAGATTAATGGTTGTAGTTAGTTAATAGTTTAAATAAGTATCTCCCCATTTTGTATAAAATCAGGGGATGAGTTCGTAGCTAAGTTAGTTAGTTGTTACAAGTTATTAAGTAATTAGTCGCTTCTAGTTTTAACTTATCTAGAAACATGTTGTTAAGATGCCATTATTGAATATAATCTAAAGAAGGATTATATTTGATATTTGGTGTTATGCAATGAATGGAATTGTATGTTACGTGGATGTGTAAGATTCGAAGTTAGATTTGGTTCTTAGTTAAGTGAGATAGTCCCTTGAGCTAGCCACTTGAGGTACTACCTTTCACTTCATTTATTTATTTATTCATTCTTGTTAATAACATTTTTATTTGTTTCATAAATACATTGCAAGTAAAGTAGAATAGTTCTTATAGTTGATTACATTAGTTGTTGTTCATGAATAGTTGTATAAATAGTGAATATTAGCAATCTGGGGGTTAGATTTGATTGCTTGTTATTTTGAATAAGTTTTAGATTGATTCTATGCTTCCTTATTCTTAGCAGTCACCTACAACCTATACTGCAAGTACCCGTACCCATTAGGTTTTGTAACTACTTTTACTATTTTTGCAATTATGTAAGCTTTCAACAAAGTAGAATAGTTTGAATAAGTTTGCATAGGATAATTTAGGTGTACATGAGTCTGTGAAGGCACATATTGTGCAATACCATCATAAGCTTACGCACCTTGGTTGATGATTTAACGTAGTCTTAACAATGTGAAGTGGACTGTTCAACTAGTTAACCCTCTGAATTGAGTAGATTTTACCAAGTTTACAAACACATTAGTTAGACTCTACAATGAACATAGTAAACATCAAAATATTTTAGGTATAGGGGAAGAGAGGTTTTGTGATTTTTTTATAATCACTTGATCCTTACATCACTTTTGATTGAAACCCTAGGTTGAGAATAACCTATTGGGTTGGGTTACTTATTTAATCTAAATAGGTTGGGATTAACCCATACGAACTGATTGATCATTGAATTGTCATTTATATCTTTGATTGAGGTCATGTTTATTGTTGAAGTTTATAATTTTGATAGAAGCCACTTATTGATGAGGTTATACTTTTTATGAGATTCATTTATTAATGAGATATACTCTTGAATGGAGACTTTTATTATTGGTATTATAATTTTTAAATAGATTTATTTAATGTTGTGGCATTATCTTTATCCTCGTGGATAACTAGGTCATTCATGGGGTTTGTTTGATCCATGGGAAAGGGGACAACCTATGCATTTTAAGATACTTAGTAGTAATTTTATTTAGATATGAGTTAATGGGAAGGTTATTCCTGGGGTTAGGATTATCCATGGGAAAGGGGATAACCTTAGAATAAGATACCAATGGTCAATAAAAATCGAGCAATTATTGTGGTGAATGGGATGACTCTCACTCGAAGTAACTGGGTGATGAATCTTTGGCCAAATTAGTGTAGGTAACCACTGTCTACACTATTAGTTCATGGTGATCCTAGTACATTATAGGCTGGGAATATCATATATATAGAAGTAGACAATATGGTAAGCTCTAGATATGTAGGACACTTCATAATGCTCATAAAAGGCCAAAGAATTTGTGAGGTCACCAAACCAATATCTTTGTCAAAGGGAGGGACATCTTACCAATTTTTGGGTAGATATGTGGGGGATCGTAGTAATTCCATGGTTGGCGAAAAAGTGCTTGAGTGATGCTTCTCCTCATGTAGGCAGCCAATATTTGGGATGTATGCGCCAGTATTGGGGACAACTAGAATGTATGGACCAATGACAAGAACATCTAGAATGTACGCACCAATATGGGGACATTAAGGATGTATGCCCAGGTAGGGAAATTTGAACCATTGGTCTCTCTATTTCGATAAGCTCTTAGAAGCTATGTATTCATGTATCCATCTGTATGGAAATTGTAAAAGAGAAATATTGTCATGAGATTATGTATCATCAATACTTGTATTAATGAAATGAATTCTTATGTCCATGCAATGTGAAATTTTGAAATATGTTTCAAATGTGCATTTATTATTCAAAGGTAAAGAATCTATTTTATTGCTCTAAAAGTTTATAAGCATAAAACTATTCATTTGTGGGTAAAAAATAGAAATTTTTATTGTGTATAACAATGGGCATATTATATGTGGTATCAAAGCTATCAGGTTCAACTCTTAAACCTATGAGCTCATTACATAAGTAATGCGTAAACCCTATCGAAAGATAATTGTTGAAAATTTTCTTACGCCAAGATGGAAAGAGGAAAAGAACAAAGGGGAAACAAAAAGGGAAGTTAAGCTTTACTAAAAACTTGTTTAAGTTTGGGACTAGGAAAGAAACATCCCTAGAGTTGTAAACTCCTAAACCAACAACTCATTAAGATACACCTTTGGATTGTGGAAGATTATGCAACTAGGTTTAGTAGGAATGTTATGGAAGGTTACCAATGAGCACCTTCACCCTACGAAATAGTTTAAATGACTTTGAGGGATAGAAATAATTGGAGTAAATTCCCCTTATTGATAGCAACCTCTAGTTGTGAAGAGTCAAGGATTTTGGATTAAGTAAGAATATTATGAAGCTATAAGTATGCTTTATGAAAAGGAACTATTTGATAGCTTAAATTGGAAATTTAGTTGAAGTAGAAAGAAAACATTTTGTGAATCAAAATCAACTTGAGATGTATCCAGGAGGTAGGGTAACCCTTGACAGACCCGATTCAGTACAAGGTTAAAATCTTGCAATGATAATTAGAGTCAAGAGTAAAATTTAGTACCTTAGAATAAGGGTAGAGACCAAAATGGCCAGGAAAAGAAACAACCTATGAAGAATAAAATCTAACATGATTCCAAAAATCAGAACAAACAAGGCCAATTTGGAGTTCTAATTGAAATGGGGAAAATAAAATGAACAATCTTAGAGTGTCTAAAGTTAGGAGAAAAGTAAATTACCAAGAATTTAGATAAAATTACCTTGAAAGATGATTGTAAAGGTAAAATATTTGGAAAGAAAATCAAGCAATTCAGACAAAGGGCTCAATTAGAGCATAGCTTGGTTGAGGTGCAAAATGAACTTACTAACTTAAGTAAACTTATGTTTAGAAATTCCAAAAGAAATTGGATGTGGAGGAGACTGTGTTGTCGAATCGAAAGAATAATTTGGAAACAACTCACAAAGGTGAATACATAATTGACATAGGGATCATCAAGAAAGCTCATTTGACACATCAACAAAAGGATCTTTGTGGATACAAGATATTCTTATACTATGGTTTAAAGGCTATTAGAATACATGGAAAAGAGAATTGGAATGAAACACTAGAGTACCTCTTAGCTTGTAAAGTTGTTGATTATTCATTAGATCTCATTATTGGGGATTCAATTATTGATTATGAGAGATTAGAAGGTGATTATGAATCCAATTTTGGAAATGAAAAATTATATTCAAGGAATACCATGGAGGGTAAGAAAGACAAGTAATAGTCAAACAACTATCAAAAGACAACAACAAGAAAGGTTAAATTAATTCAACCAATTTGGAGAAAGCATATTATTGTTAAGAGTTCATCTTTAAGATGATGTAATGACTTGGAAACACTAAGGGGGGAAGAAGGAGAGTGGATGGACTTAGATAAGTACCCTTTTCAAAGTTTAATATTGTATCCCTAGTAGGAGAGAAATTTTAACCAAAATATTATACACAATAACCACAACAAGGTTGGTAAAGTTAAGAGGTTAAGGTATTGGTATTATTGGAGAAAGGAAAAAGAAAGGTCAAGGCCTATGACCAATTGGAAAGAAAAAATTACAACAAAAATTATATACGTAATTGTTTTGGAATAACAATTTGTTACATCAAATGATGCTTTAGAAAAGGATAGGCAATATGATTGATCATGAAAAGGAAGATTTATGAACTCATGTTTTTTAGTTATCAAAAAATGATCATGCTTGGTAATTATATATACATTAATTGTTGGATATCTTTTGGAAGATAATATCAACTAGCATGATGTAACGAGAATAATTTATCGAACTAATAAAAATACTAATCGGAAGAGAGAGATAGAGCTGAAAATCAGATTACAACTTTGGAAATGCTCAAAGGATGAAAGAAATCCAAGATATGGATTTCATAGGATGAAGGAGTTTTATATCCACAAAAATATCTAATCATTATATTTTGAGAATCAAATGAGCATAATTCCATGGAAGATGTTTTCACTAAGTCGAGATGGATTACTATGAATCAGAGGAAGAACCTATGTACCAACTTTTGGGAAATGGAAGAATGAGGTAAATTGATGTCATTCTTAGGACACATGGTAATGAAAAAATTATTTGATTAATGAGGAACCACTATAATCTAGAAGGGGATAGAGTAAGATGCTACAAGGTATGTAGCAAGTTGTTGTCTAGTATGCCAAAGGATAAACATGGGATGTCATCATTGGCATGACTTGTATACTCTTATGAAATTCTAGAGAGGAAGTGGAGGATCGTTGGAATATTTTTGATCTTTCTACATATGTTGATGTTGATGGAACTGGCATAATGTTATGGTGGAAGGACTCACCAAGATAACCAATTTTGATTGGGAAATTTTGATTTATAGGATATTAGTCCTAATCAAAAAATGGTGTAAAGGATTTGCTTAATGTTTTTGAGAAGGTTATCTCAGATGGGAACAAACAAGTAATGTTAAGGTTTTGTGTAAACCATGATCATCTCAAAAAAAAATTCAATTGAATGAATGCTCAAATTTATTACATCTTGTTAGCCAGTTAGGCAAAAGGGATAAACCAAATCTTGAAGAATTTGTGGAGTACTTTTACGTAAACCTCTATCATTAAATAAGATTCTATGAAATATTATATGAAAGAAGGGTTGAATTCCTAAAATTTGGGAGAAGCTAGGAAATGGAATTAACCTTATACCAAAAAGGATGTCAAAATGGAATAATAGATCAGAATGATCAAGGAATTTTTTTTTGATACAAAGCTTAAAATTATGAAGCTGTATTATTATGCTTAAGGTAAATGGTTGTGTTAGTGATGGACGGTCTCAGTGTCTGAGTTGTCTGATGGTGTAAATACCAAAGAGAAGGATGGGACCCATGGTGTAGTGTGTAATACACCGACATTCGTTTTCCATTTGGGTTACACTAAGGATAATTGTATTAGCCAATGAGATACGTTTTTATCTAGTCACTACGATATAGGTGTCATGTAGGATACAATTACTATTATACTTATGATATACATATAAGTTAATATAATTATGATGTATAGTTCTCTAGATATATGGTTTTCTTGAGCACATAAGTTCTTCCCGTACGTTAGCACAATCGCTCAATGCAAGGTCTAAGAAGGACGAGATTGCAAGGGGTCATGCTATGAGGGAAGAATAGTTGGAAATATACTTATTTCCTACATGGATTGGAAATGGGAAGTAAAACCTTTATTTGACTTTATCTATAAGTTTAAGTGCTTTAAATCATTGGGGATAATGATTCTCAAGGGGGGAAGTATGTCACACCCGTTCTCTTAGCTACCGAGTTAATTTTACCTTGTAAGTAAATTTGATGATAAATGTTAAGCAAGACTTTAATATGTTCAAAAGGTGAATGAAATACTGAAATATGTATTATGATGTTATTGATTTTGAAAGAATGATTATGCTTTATATTGATGGAAAATGTATCAATGAATATATATTGCAATATAATTACTTTAATGATTTGATGATGCAAATGACTTGTGATGCTAATGGATTTTATGTGAATGAATAACTACCTATGTGATGTACTAATCTGAATATAGGAATAGGTTCGAACCTCCAGAAGAGAGGGGAAGTATCACTTAGGAGAGGAGCTTGGTCCGATGACCCTTAATTCAGCCTAACTGAGCATACACACACCTACACCCTAGTATGGTCTAGTCGAGTCACAATAGTCGTGAAATGGTAAGTAACCTCCTGTCAGGGTTTGAGTATGTTTTGTACTAAGTATGTGGCTTTAGTCTTTGTATATTCCTATTTGGGGTTGTGTAATTGAGTCTCTATATCGGGGGAAGATTTATTCTTTGTATGTTCATATTAGTTTATATTGATCGATGAAGTATATACACTACTTGTATCACTACAGAAAAATAGGCAATTAGCACCGACTTTAGCATTGAATTTTATTGTATTTGAGACCATCAATTGGAGTCATGTCACGACGCAAAAGTCAGTGTAAAAGAGTATCTTCGTTTCGACGTTGGATGTTGCGTCGTCTTTAACGTCCACTTTAGCGCCATATTTCACGTAGGAAATTTGGTGCTAGTTATAGCGTCCTCTTTAGCACCGGGAATAGCACCGAAAAATGGCATCGAAAATAGCGCCTAAATTGGTGCCCAAATTGGCTTTCGATTTTGCTTCCATGTTTGCTCCCATTTTTGCTTCTAGTTTTGCTCCCAATTTTGCTTCCACTTTTGCTTCCACTTTTACTTCCGGTTGTGCTTCCAGTTTTGCTTCCAGGTTTGCTTCCAGTATTGCTTCCAATTCTACTTCCAAATTTTCTTCTAGTTTTGCTTCCAATTTTGCTTCCACTTGTCCTTCCAGTTTGGCTTCCAGGATTGCTTCCAGTTTCGCTTCCAGGATTGCTTCCAGTTTCGCTTCCAATTTTGCTTCCAATTTTGCTTCCAGTTTTTCTTTCGATTTTGCTTCCAATTTTGCTTCTAGTTTTGCTTCTAGTTTTCCTTCTAGGTTTGCTTCCATTTTTCCTTCCGGTTTTGCTTTTGATTTTTCTCCCAAATTTGTTTCCAGTTTTGCTTCTGGTTCTTCTTCCGATTTTGCTTCCAAGATTGCTTCTACTTTGCTTCTAGTTTTGCTTCCATTGTTGCTTCCTTTTTTGCTTCTAAAAATGCTTCTTGTTTTGCTTCCATTTATTAATTTAATATATTTTAATTCAATTTAATTAGTTAAATATATGATGCCTCTTAAATAACTCATATGATTATAAAGTAAGTAATTTAATTATTTAACTCATATGATTAAATAACAAGATAATTATGTATAAAAAAAAAACAAGATAATTATTTTATTTTTTTGCTAGTTAAATCACTGCTAAGGGGCAGTACCCTGTATTTCTTCACAAAAGATTTTACATGAGTTCCTGACCAAAATTTACTTGTAGGCCTTTGACAAAACGACCATTTGTTTAAAAAACCTTTACCCTACCTACCCATGCTAATACATTTTTAGTTACAAAATGGCCTGGCTCTAGACTCAAGCAACGCCAACTGGGAGTGACTCCTATCTGCTACTGTTTTCCCTTATTTCTACTATATCATATGTATACCAAAATATAAATTCTACCAAGTGGGGATTTTTTCAATCTTCATCATCATCTGTCTTTTTCCGCTTCCTGTAGGCAATGTAGTCTGTAATCACTGGGCAGTCAGCACCATAATTATGGTGGGCCGGACCTTTGGCTTTTTCCCCTCGGTCCCTGATGTCGTCCTTGTGCCACTCTTCTCCTAAACCAATGTCCCAGTTGTCATCGTCCCCTGCCACAATCTTGTTCGCCAACCCTTCATCCTCAACATACTAGATTGCCCAACCTCATGGACGATTCGTCACCAGATTGGTTGCTTTGAGCAGGAAGAAGATGTTTTGGTCACGCTCGTCCCACAACTTCTCAAAACCCTTTGGGTTGATGGCTCAAATCAGAGGGAATTTCATGACATCCCTACCATGCATCCAGAGCATGTAGTAGGTCTGGGGCATTAGTATTTGTTTATTCTCATCTACATTGTCGAGGGTTGCATCGATATCCCCCAACCAAGCATGGATAAAGACCATATGTGTAAGCTTCTTCCCCATCTCTTTCGACACACCCATATGCAATTACACTGCCAAGAACATGGCCGAGATTTCTGAGTTTGCCTTGAACCTATGATAGGCCCTCATGAATTCTGGCCCCAGAATTTTCTTGGTCGCCCAGAGAATTAGTTGATGAGATAACGCCAGCAAAGCCTGCAATCTTTTGTCTGTGATGTCACCTTTGAAAACTTTCTACTACTTCTCAGTGTTCAAGAATAATGGAGTCTCCATTATTCTTGTTGCTACCACTTCCCATGCCTTTCTGTTGCTCGGACTTGCACTAGTTCCTCCACCTTCAGATTCACCACCTACTTCTGGAATGCTCCTTTGCGTTTTTCGCAAATAACACCAGTCGATGCCTTTTATCGACGATGACCTAATTACTTCCTTTTTATGTGTTTTACATGCCTTTGAGGTGTGTTTTCTAGAAATAACAAGATACTTATTATAACAAGTGAGTCAAACATATATAATTTAATTGAATTTGACAACATCCATTGGAGTAGTAAATTAAAATCATCATACATAATAAATATCCATCCAAAATTAATCATCGACCACTTTTAATATATATAAATTGACAAGTCAATACTGATAAGATCATCATTATATATAACTAAAACAAGTGAAAGTCAAATATGCCAGTAGATCAATAACATGTCAAAATGATACATGTCCAACAGTCAACATAAGTCAAAATGATACATATACAAATGATATAAGTAAAAATGATAAATTGTGTAACTCAAATTGATACATGTCCAAATGATATAAGTGAAAATGATAAATGTCAATATGATACAACTCAATAATATGGTATTGTAGGCTGTGAAAATGATACATATGATAGTAACCATGAAAAGAGGCATCATAATAATATATCAAAAATGATCCATGATGTAGTCTATATGATCATGAATGTCACTGGGTACTACCAGCAACTGCCTCATCATCATCACCACTATCATGATCATCATGATCGTCATAAAAATATACCAGCAATGATCCATGATGCAGCCTATATGATCATGAATGATGTTGGGTACTACCAACAACTACCTTATCATCATCACCATTGTGATCATCATCATCATCACCATTGCGATCATCATCATCATCACCATCGTGATTATTATCATCATCATCATCATCATCATCATCATCATCATCATCGTCATCATTATTGTCATTGGGCTCAGTGTCTTCCCTATCTGCATCATCATCATCCTCTGCCATGTGATTTGTGCTGGTAGAACCAATATTTTCTGGATCTATATCACAATGAGGATCATCTTGATCTTCTAGAAGACCTGTATTTTGCAAAAAAACATTTAAAATGAAAAGTTATTATTTATTTCATGCAATAATTTATTTTTCTATTATATATCTAATATTGAAACATATGAGACAAAACCATAATAATATTACATCATATCAAAGTGCATGTACCATAATAAAATTTCAAAAAAGTTACAGCTAATATGTGATTCCAATGATGAAAACCATGCAACAATTCTAATAAATGTTAGTAAAGATCATAAAAAAAATTGTTATACAATTTAACTATCAACTGTAAATTCTATTACATAACCTTAAGTGCCAACCCTCTACAAAAGAATGAGGAGACTGCAAGAAGATTGGCTATAGGGGGCATTGGTACAAGATATGGACATGGCTCTTCCAAGCCATCCACTAAGATGGTTTCATACACAAATGTGGAAGATATTCTTGTTTCTAGAGAGCTCATGATTCAGGTTGATATAAAAAATGATGTTGTTATGGTACCCATATATGGAATCATGGTTCCATTTCATGTAGCCACCATCAAGAGTGTTAGAAGTCAACAAGATGGAGGGAATTCTTATATAAGGATAAATCTCAATGTTCGAGGTACTGGCTTTAATGCCAACTACATGCCAACATTGAAATTCCCTAGCAGTATTTATGTTAAGGAAATTTCCTTTCGATCCAATGATTCAAAGCACATCAACCATGCAGTACAAATGATTAAATCCCATAGAAGATCTGTAGCAATGAAAGAGTCTAAAAAGGTAGAGAGAGCTACACTGGTGACTTAGGAGAAAATTCAACTTTCAAAAACAAAGGCAATCAAGTTGGCAGACTTGTGGATCAAGCCATCATTTGGTGGAAGAGGAAGAAAGATGACTGGAACTCTAGAGGGCCACCATAATGGATTTAGATATTCAACCATGAGAGCATAAGAGAGAGCTGTTATCATGTATCAAAACATTAAGCATGCATTCTTCCAGCCAAGGGAGAAGGAGATGATTACTTTGCTTCACTTTCATTTGCATAACCATATCTTGGCGTGGGAACCAAGAAGACCAAGGATGTCCGGTTTTATGTGGAGGTAATGGATGTGGTCCAAACTTTAGGAGGGGCAAGAAGTTCAATGTTTGATCCTGATGAAATTGAGGAAGAACAACAAGAGAGGGATAGGAAAAATAAAATCAATGCAGAGTTTCAAGGATTTTTCAAGCGAGTAAGAGAGGTATTGGAGTAGCCTCATCTAAAAGATTTTGAACTAGAGTTTGATATACCATTTAGAGAGCTTGGTTTTCATGGAAGAGGAAGAAAGATGATTACTTTGCTACATTTTTATTTGCATAACCATACCATGGCGTGGGAACCAAGAAGACCAAGGATGTCCAGTTTTATGTGGAGGTAATGGATGTGGTCCAAACTTTAGGAGGGTCAAGAAGGTCAATGTATGATCTTGATGAAATTGAGGAAGAACAACAAGAGAGGGATAAGAAAAATACAATCAATTCAGATTTTCAAGGATTTGTCAAGTGAGTAAGAGAGGTATGGGAGCAACCTCATCTAAAATATTTTGAACTAGAGTGTGATATACCATTTAGAGAGCTTGGTTTCCATGGAAGAGGAAGAAAGATGATTACTTTGCTTCATTTTCATTTGCATAACCATATCATGGCGTGGGAACCAAGAAGACCAAGGATGTCTAGTTTTATGTGGAGGTAATGGATGTGGTCCAAACTTTAGGAGGGGCAAGAAGGTCAATGTATGATCCTGATGAAATTGAGGAAGAACAACAAGAGAGGGATAGGAAAAATAAAATCAATGCATATTTTCAAGGATTTGGCAAGTGAGTAAGAGAAATGGTTGAACTCCATTGATGCCATTCCTCAATCTTCGCTTGATGGCATCATGGAATGATTAAACTCCATGGATATAAAGTATTATGAAAGCAGAATGAACTTGAGCTGGCGGCCAATTTTGAAGACTATTACTAATGATCCAAATAAATTTATTGAAGATGGTGGTTGGGAATTTTTGAATATGGAAGCTAGTGATTCTGATTTTGATAATTCAGAAGAGTCGGATCAAGGATATGAACCCTCTGATGTAGAAGAGGAATCATAATTAGATTTCATGTAGCCACCATCAAGAGTGTTACAAGCCAACAAGATGGAGGGAATTCTTATATAAGGATAATTTTCAATGTTCCAGGTACCGACTTTAATTCCAACTACATGCCAACATTGAAATTCCCTAGCAATATTTATGTTAAGGAAATTTCCTTTAGATCCAAGGATTTAAATCACATCAATCATGTGGTACAAATGATTAAATCCCACAGATGATCTATAGAAATGAAAGAGTCTGAAAAGGCAAAGAGAGCTACATTGGTGAATCAGGAGAAACTTCAGTTTTCAAAAACAAAGGCAATTAGGCTGGCAGACTTGTGGATCAGGCCAACATTTGGTGGAAGAGGAAGAAAGATGACTAGAACTCTGAAGGGCCACCATAATGGATTTCAGTATTCAACCATGAGAGTAGAATATAGAGTTGATATCATGTATCAAAACATTAAGCATGCATTCTTCCAGCCAGAGGAGAAGGAGATGATTACTTTGCTTCAATTTCATTTGCATAACCATATCATGGCATGGGAACCAAGAAGACCAAGGATGTCTAGTTTTATGTGGAGGTAATGGATGTGGTCCAAACCTTAGGAGGGGCAAGAAGGTCAATGTATGATCCTGATGAAATTGAGGAAGAACAACAAGAGAGGGACAAGAAAAATAAAATCAATGCAGAGTTTCAAGGTGTTGGGACTAGAAAAATCTGGCATTTTCCACTAGCCTCTACCTCACCTACCTTCCATATACCACAGAAATACACCACACTTTAATTCTACGATCAATACAAATTGTAGAAATTTGTTTGACAAGATCCATATTATAGCCTCCATTACACCCATAAAATTAAAATCTTGTAGTCTTTCCCCCATTCCTAGCGAAATTCAATACCATTGGCCTAACAATGCTTCATCGGTGGAACCCCCATCACAACCTCATCAATGGCCCAATAAAAATAGCTCACAACCTAGTATTGGAGTAACAATACCCTATCAAGCTGACTCCTAAGGTGCTCTCCCTAATATACCGATAGAGTCAACAAAAGTAAAAACATCGCTGTAACAGATAAACATCAGTGGAACAAATTATGGCATTTCCCCGATGGGCCAATATAACCATGAATAGTTCTTCAAGACATTTTGTACTTTGATTATACTATTTTTAAGTGACATTTTCATGTATATAATCATATCATGTTCATGTATGTTAATATAAGGCAACTATGGAGGTAGTTCAAAGAGATGGCCCTGGACTTTTTCCTCATCTTACAAATTCTGCAGGAACAAGAATAGGGATCGAATTTCGAGAGTCTAGTTTAAGTTTGAATTCAAGAAATGAAAAAAATTGTGAAGGCTAGAATGGCTTTTAATGTATCACTTGGGTTTCGTAATTCGTAGTTGCAGACTGGTAACCCCAAAACACAGAATTATTCATTGCTCCTTGCTAACACTGTGATTGCATAACCATATCATAGCATGGGAACCAAGAAGACCGAGGATGTCCAGTTTCATGTGGAGGTAATGGATGTGGTCCAAACTTTAGGAGGGGCAAGAAGTTCAATGTATGATCCTGATGAAATTGAGGAAGAATAGCAAGAGAGGGACATGAAAAATAAAATCAATGCAAAGTTTCAAGGATTTTTCAAGTGAGTAAGAGAGGTATGGGAGCAACCTCATCTAAAAGATTTTGAACTAGAGTTTGATATACCATTTAGAGAGCTTGGTTTTCATGGAAGAGGAAGAAAGATGATTACTTTGCTTCATTTTCATTTGCATAACCATATCATGGCGTGAGAACCAAGAAGACCAAGGATGTCCAATTTTATATGGAGGCAATGGATGTGGTCCAAACTTTAGGAGGGGCCAGAAGGTTAATGTATGATCTTGATGAAATTGAGGAAGAACAACAAGAGAGGGACAGGAAAAATAAAATCAATGCAGATTTTCAAGTATTTGTCAAGCGAGTAAGAGAGGTATGGGAGCAGCCTCATCTAAAAGATTTTGAACTAGAGTTTGATATACCATTTAGAGAGCTTGGTTTTCATGGAAGAGGAAGAAAGATGATTACTTTGCTTCATTTTTATTTGCATAACCATATCATGGCGTGGGAACTAAGAAGACCAAGGATGTCCGGTTTTATGTGGAGGTAATGGATGTGGTCCAAAATTTAGGAGGGGAAAGAAGGTCAATGTATGATCCTGATGATTTTGAGGAAGAATAACAAGAGAGAGACAGGAAAAATAAAATCAATGCAAAGTTTGAAGGATTTGTCAAGCGAGTAAGAGAGGTATGGGAGTAGCCTCATCTAAAATATTTTGAACTAGAGTTTGATATACCATTTAGAGAGCTTGGTTTTCATGGAAGAGGAAGAAATATGATTACTTTGCTTCATTTTCATTTACATAACCGTATCATGGCGTGGGAACCAAGAAGACCAAGGATGTCTAGTTTTATGTGGAGGTAATGGATGTGGCCCAAAATTTAGGAGGGGCAAGAAGGTCAATGTATGATCCTGATGAAATTGAGGAAGAAAAACAAGAGAGGGACAAGAAAAATAAAATTAATGCAAAGTTTCAAGGATTTTTCAAGCGAGTAAGAGAGTTATGGGAGTAACTTGATCTAAAATGTTTTGAACTAGAGTTTGATATACCATTTAGAGAGCTTGGTTTTCATGGAAGAGGAAGAAAGATGATTACTTTGCTTCATTTTTATTTGCATAACCATATCATGGCGTGGGAACCAAGAAGACCAAGGATGTCCAGTTTTATGTGGAGGTAATGGATGTGGTCCAAACTTTAGGAGGGGCAAGAAAGTCAATGTATGATCCTAATGAAATCAAGGGAGAACAACAAGAGAGGGACAGGATAAATAAAATCAATGCAAAGTTTCAAGGATTTATCAAGCAAGTAAGAGAAATGGTTGAACTCCATTGATGCCATTCCTTAATCTTCACTTGATGGCATCAAGGAATGGCTGAACTTCATGGATATAAAGTATTATGAAAGTAGAATGAACTTGAATTGGCAGCCTATTTTGAAGACTATTACTGATGATCCAATTAAATTTATTGAATATGGTGGTTGGGAATTTTTGAATATGGAAGCTAGTGATTTTGATTCTGATAATTCAGAAGAGTTAGATCAAGGATATGAACCCTTTGATGTAGAAGAGGAATCCAAATTAGATGAGGAAGGTTCAGAAGATGAATCTCTTGTGGAGTTAGATGAGGACGAAGAAGAAGAAGAATATTCTGAAGGGGAGGAAGGTAAAACATGGGATGAATTAGAAGCTAAAGCCAGAAATGTAGATAAGGATAAAGGAGATGAGTTTGATAGTGAAGAGGAAAGGCGACGACGAAAGGTAAAAGCTACAGGGATGTCTCAGGTACCTGATATTAGAGATTCAAGAAGAATGCCTACCAAGAGGCGTAAAGTCAGATGAATTGAGTTCATCTACATCCTTCTACTATTTATTCATGCACATAAATGGTTCAGTTTTTTATGCAAATGATGCATGTATGTTAACTGGATCAGTGTTGTTAGTTTGAATTCTATGACAACCAGCCATTAGGCCATTCTGTGCAGGAGCATGTTTGTGTTTTTAGTTAGCTTTTTTGGATAGATCTACTTGGTGTTAAGGACATTCCATTTATCTTTTGAATGTTAAGAATTCTAGTATTACATGCTTCTCTATGTTGATCAGATCAGGTTGCAAGTTTTTTACTGCCGATTTCTTTATTTATGGAGTTTTTTAAACTTGGAAGATAGGTATTTACTGCCTTTTCAAAACTTAGATGGACAAATTAAGTGGCTGGTTAGCTACGCCAAGTGATGTAGACTATAAGGATGTGTTAGATCTATAGGATGTCTACCAAGATGCATCAACACATTCTTACATGTTAAAAGAATGGTAGCAACAGGATGAAGGATGGAAAAGATGCATGTGGATCACTTAGTAGAATGGCAACATGAATTCAAGGAAGCACTCCTTGAGATACCATGTTTGAGAAAAAAGAAGATAAATCAAATCAACATGGGACTAAGTTTCTCAAATGATACAACTCATAACTTAAATGAGGAAACTTAGGAGATATTAAAAGACAATAGTCATTAATTAAAAGATGCGATGAAAATAAGGCATGAATGTCACCCACTACCCTTTAAGGCAAACAATATTTTTTTCCTCAACATGAAATAATGGGACAATTGAGTGGGATCTAGGGCCAACAAATAAGCACTTTAGAACTCATCTTATGCATCAATAAACAACTCAACATAAGAAATGAAAATTGACATATTAACACAACAATATCCAACTAAGTTATTAAAACTGAAAGTCAACTATTGATACCTCATTCTCCATCCAGATTAAAAAATCAGCCCACTTTTTGCTTTGTAACTTTTCCTTTTCAAATTGCTTTGGATGCCAGTCATATTTCTCCTCTTGTCAAAACATGGTACATGGACTAGTTAAACTAATTGATATGCAATCATTGACTTTTTCCTAGGGAATTAAAAAAATCATTTAACATATTAAATATATACTTACAAATTTACAGATCAAGGTCTGTAAACCTTTCTGGCCACTGTGATGTGTGGCACAAAGTTTTTGAAGCCTAGCCTTGGAGGCCTTGTCCTAAAACATATACTAATTCAATTTAACTATGCACAAATAAAATTTAAAAATCATTTATTAAAATTGATATAATCTTATGAGAAAATTCAAATACTTGCATACTCTCCTCACCGAACTTCCTCCATGCTTTTACAAGCTCTTTCCATACTTTGACACTTACATCAAGTGACATTTTTTTGAGCCTTAGCTCGGGAGGGATTTTTTTATCTTCTTTGTTTGGTTGCACTGAAATCTCTTGCAATTTTGAGACATTCGTAGCTTTACCTTCTTCACAGACCAACATGTGCCATATTTAGTCTCCATGTCATTGATAACTTCTTTTTGTAGGTGTATGGGTATCTTTGAGAATGGAAAATGTAGATGGTCTTTGAATCATTGAAGGCATGATTCCTTCAACCTACGAACAAACCCTTTTCCAATAGTTGTCATTCGGATTTACCCTGAAACCACATCGTATTCTATCTTGCTATTGAAGGTACCAATGCAAGATTGAAAACTTGTTGTGGTGAAAGAAGTCTGTGTCCCAGGAGTGGGTGGGAGAATGGAAGCCTCTACTCCTTGTTCTACATTCCTAGATTTTACTTATTGATTTCCTTCGGGATCTTTTGCTCAATCCAGGACTGCTTGGGGAATCAATTGATTCCCTTTGACACGATTGATTTGGTTGCAATGTTTGAGGAGCTTCACTAGATTGGTTTTCTATGTATTTGACAAGCATTGTCCAACGCACATCATTGAATTTTCTCACTTCCTCTGCCCCCAATATGGAAGCCAATGCCTCTTTATCTTTGTCAATCACATGTCCCTATATATATATAAAATAAATTTCTTCTTTTAAATTTAAAAAGTAAAAAGTAAAAAGTAAAAATGAAAGAAACAAGGGAAACATTTACAAATCTATAAATTGACAATGAATTACCTCATCATGGCCAAAGTTTGCTCCCTTTTTTCTCTTCCCTCTATCGCTTGATATTTTGAGGCGACCTAGGGCAAATTATTTTCTTCCAGTGTATGGAGGCAAATGAAGTACACACTGTCAAGTATGAAAGTTTTCATCCATTTTGTGGTATGAAAGTTTTACCTTGAATGACTCTCTTTTTGGATTTAAACACCTATGAATCAATTGCTTGCGCACCTATATAGAATATAAATATATTTGAAAGGATATAAATATATGCAAAATGAAACAAATATATTGCAAAAAAATCAACGCTTGCGCATCTGTATAGAATGGTAATCTTTGGGGGATAAAAAGGGCGCGGAGTGTGGTTTTATTGAGAGTTAACATAGATAGATCACATGCTCGAGTCACATCCGTTGATTAGAAAGAAAATAAACATGTGCACACAATAAATTCGAAACCATGAGCTCATTGTTTTGTTAAATATTTGTGGGAATGAAAAAAACAAATTGTAACCTTATCTATGGTGTCGCAAACTAAACTGAATTTCTGATCTACTTGCTTGTATCCATTCTTCGCGTCGTTTTCCCTTTTTTGTCCTCTCTTCCTTCGCACAAATTTTTTCTCTTGTCATCTCTTCCTTCTTGACGCGAGAAGTTTTAAATTTTTGTTCCTGGTTCAGTAGTCGGCACCATAGTCAGCATAGAAAAGTGCGCCTAATTTAGTGTTGCCTTTCAACCAAAAAATGTAATATGTTTGGGATGCAAAAGGTGGCACAAAGTGCACCTAATTTAGTGCCTAGTAGTGCAAAATGATGTATTGTGCTTGGAAGTTGATAAATAAATTGATTCTAAATGACTTCATCTTCATATGTTCCAAGGGAAAAATCATGGTTCCCTATTTTATCTATTCCTTATCCCATGTCAATTTTGTGGGTGCAAAACTAATAGAGGTTAGATTTGTGAAAT
Organism: Sequoiadendron giganteum; assembly: GCA_007115665.2. Lineage (NCBI taxonomy): Eukaryota > Viridiplantae > Streptophyta > Pinopsida > Cupressales > Cupressaceae > Sequoiadendron > Sequoiadendron giganteum. The sequence goes on along the minus strand of CM021107.1, from coordinate 113,547,959 downwards.
CATAAATGACCCCTATAAAACTAGATGAGTCATCTAAAGTGTGAAATATATGTCTAAAGTGAGGTTTTGTGTTGGATAGCATATTTGTTGAAATGATATAATTGGTGTACTAAACATTATTTACTATGTTGTGTATTATAGGGACGAGACGAGACAATGGCAACAGATCGTGTCATGTCAAATGAGGAGTACACAACGGCTGAAGTGGGACATCAAGCACTAAAATTTTGACTTAACTTATGAAAAAATGATCTGATGGCATTTTGTGATACATCCATCTTTTTTCACAGTATTATTGAAATTTATAATGTATTATCCAATCTTGACATAAATTAATGCATGTTGTTGATTATTTTAGATGGAGATTGGAGCAAATGCAAAGCCTGAGAATTCAACTAGCAAAAGAGGAAGATATGTATGTGGACATGGACCTAAAACTGTTAAATCACGTAGACAATAGTGAGTGTTCGATGATATGACAATGGATCTTGCAGACACAACAAATGACTGCACTGAACAAGAGGTTGGTTAGGACTATAGTACATGGGATGAATACTTTGAGAAAATATATGACTAAACTAAGGTTTTTTGTTGGATAGCATATTTGTTGAAATGATATAATTGGTGTAGTAAATATTATTTAATATTTTGTGTATTATAAGGGCGAGACGAGGCCATGGCAATAGATCGAGTCATATCAAATGAGGACTGAATGGATGAAGCGAGACATCAGGTACTCAAATTTTGACTTAACTTAGGAAAAAATGATCTAATCGAATTTTGTGATACGTCCATATTTTTTCATAGTATTATTGAAATTTATAATGTATTATCCAATCTTGACATAAGTTAATGCATGTTGTTGATTATTTTAGATGGAGATTGGAGCAAATGTAGAGCCTGGGCGTTAAAGTAGCAGAAAAAGAAGATATGTATGTGGGCGTGGACCTAAAACTGTTAAATCACGTAAATGACAGTGGGTGGAAGAGGATATGATAATGGATCTTCCAGACACAAGAGATGATTGCATTGAATAAGAGGTTGGTCACGACTATAGTACATGGGATGAATACTTTGAGAAAATTGTTGTTTGTGGATGTTTTGTATGTCGCAGAAAGAAATAATTCAAATGAGCAATTGTACAAAGACATTACATATATGATGAGCTTCTAGTTGGTAGTATGCCTCCTACAATCGATTCAAATCCAATAGGAATTGTGGTAAGGAATTTTCCAATTTGATATAAATAACATGTATACTAATTCGTTTAAACATTATTTTATATTATTTAAATAACTAATTTTTTTCTCAATGGATACTTGCAGGATAAAGTTCTTGGTTTAAAGTTTCCTGGATCACTGACTTCTAGCCTTGAGGGAAATGATCATTTATTAGATGATACATCTAACAAAAATATGTGCCAATATACCAGCTTGGAAGATGAGGAATTGATGAAAACAAGACACAGAACAAGAACTGGTTTAAAGATGCATAATTTGCTTAAAGACATGGGGAAGGTGGACTACATACCCTATGAGAATGAATGTGATGGAAATGATGACTTTCCCCTAAATTTGAGATCAATTTACAAAGATACTTTTGATCGTCAACTATATTGCACTTGGCCTAGTGATCAACAACTACCTAGAGTGTATGAGGTGTTTTAATTTTGGGGATACAGCTACATGATATGACCCTTCAATATTCATGGAGCGAATCTAGGCCTCTTTATTGTCCAAAATGTACATGTGGGATCTAAACATAGAAATAATTCAGAACAAACCACTAGGAGATTAATGCCATATTATGGTCCATCATATTACAGTGGTGAATAGAGAAGGCTAACAAAATATAAGCCTAGCATGTTAGCATATGGTCTAAATTTGAATATGTATACACATCATCTCCAATTGTAAAGTGGAAAATAAATTAATAGAGGTCATATTATGTATATATATGGATGTGCATACACACATAAAAATATTATAGGATTTATAAATAGTAGTAAGGGAAGGGACCCTAATGTAAGACCAAATTGTGAATTTGTTGAGGTTATAAATGATAAAGATGGAGATATGGAAAGAGAGGTTGATAGATCGATAATGGTTGAGGCTATTAAGGACCTTACCATTGGGGATGAGTTATTGATTGATTACCCCTTCTTAAAATGCACTCCTGTGCGAAAGAAAAGGGAAGAACAAGGTCTCCCTAAGGATGTTCCTAAGGGAAGAAAACCAAAGAATAATAAATGAGTGTGGATTGATGTTTTATAAACTATGTTGTCAAAATTATGTTTTATTTAAATTATTGTATAAAAAAGGTAGTCTATAAAATAATGTTCCATTATTCAATTGATGTATATATGTTCATACAATTTATATTTTTTTATTTTTTAAGCCATATTTGATTAAATTTCTTTGAAATTGATACATTTATGATCTATCCAATTGTTTCCAAAAATTAAATAATGCTTGCATTTTTTTATTGGTAGAAGATGTTGATGAAACACATACTAATACACATGATCCAACTAGGTTATTAAGATTTGGACGGGATGATCCAAACCATCCTTTAAACCATACTAGGGTGAAAAGAGAAAGTTTGAAGAGATTACTACCACCTGAGAAATTTGAAGAGCTGATGAGATCTGCATACACTGATGAGATGCCACCTAGCCTTAATGATGTTGATCATGATAGTGAAAATGCAGTGCATGAAGAAGGATTGAATGAAATTCTTTTAGGTTTCTTTGGGGATGGAAATAATTATGACAATAATGATCATATGGTTGATAGTAAGGATGATAGCAGGGGTAATCACCACCAAAGTAATGTTGATGATAACAACCTGAAAGACTCCATCAAGAAAGCAGCGAAGACACCCATGTTCAAATTGGGTGCAAGTAGAACCTCACAATTGGCATGCACATTAATATTATTAGAAATCAAGTCACTATTCAATTGGTTAGACAAAGGATTCACTACCCTACTGAAGTGAGTTGAAATCTATTTCTTACTTTCCATTGTAAATTGGTGTACACAATTCATAAACATTCATCGACTTCGTTTATATTTCTTAAAGGGGATTTTTAAAACCATATATTGTATATAAATAGTCCTAGTATAGATTGACATATCAAATATGTTAATCATAAGTCAAACATTCAGTTGATTTAATCTTTGGCAATATTATAGGGCACTAAAAACTAAAATATTCCCTGAAGAGAATGTGTTGCCATCAACTTGCAGAGAGGTGCGTCTGTTGTTGGTTGAGTTGGGGATTGAATATAAGAAAATTAATTCATGTAAAAATGATTGCATTTTATATAGAGATGAATATCATAACAATGTAGAATGCCCTACATACAAAGAGAAGAGATATCATACAAATGTACAAGGTCCTACAGTTCCAAAGAAGGTTTTACGTCACATGCCAATTATACCTAGACTTCAACGAATGTTTCATTGCAAGTCACTTGCACAATTGATGGACTGGCATGCAAAGAACATGAGTAAAGATGGATTCATTCGAATTCTGACCGACTCCAAAGCAATGAAACACATAGAGGAAAAATGGCCAAGAAAATTCAAAGATGAACCCTGTAGTATCAGGTTTGGTCTTGCAATTGATGGAGTGTGCCCATTCTCTTTCCTGAGCTCAAATTATAGTGTTTGGCCAGTCGGATTGATAGTATACAATATTCCCCCATGGATGAGTGTTAGAAAGGAGCACCTTATGTTGACTCTCATTGTTCCAGGAAAACATCAAGTTAAAAACATGGATGTTTATCTTGTGCCTTTTATTGATGAGATGCAACTGCTATGGAAAGGCATAATAATGTATGACATATCATGTCCTCCATCAAATAGGTCATTCATGTTGTATGGTGTGCTATGTTGGACTATTCATGATTTCCCAGGACTTGGTGTTTGTTCTAGTAAGATAAAATATTTACATATTTACACTCATAATTTATTTTCATTCCAACTTTCATACTTAGTTTTATATTATTTTTTTGATGTTATTAACATTACTTTTTGAATTGCAGGGCTTCAAACAAAGGGGATATTTGCATGTCCAAGATGTGAAGAAAAATTTCAAGGGCGGTATTCTAAAGATCTACATAAATTTATTTACGCAAACAACAGGGTTTTTCTACCACTAGATCATAGGTTTAGAAATTGCCTGAAGAATCAATTTGATGGAAAAGTTGAAAATAGAGGCCCTCCCATGATTATGGGTCCAGGTGATTGGATTAAAAAGTATGAAGATGCTGAATTGAAAGCTTGGGATGATTTTTTTGATCGGGGTGATTTAATTCAATAACCAAAACAAGTTCTAGTAAATATGCCAGAAGGAATGAAAAGGAAATCCATATTTTATGAGCTCCCTTACTGGAAGGATCTATTAATATCTCACCTATTAGATCCTATGCATGTCTTCAAAAATGTCCCAGATTCTATATTTCGACATATATCAGGCAAAGAGAAGGAAACCTTGTCTTCGAGGAGAGATATTGTTCTTTCGCGTACCAAATTTGATAGAAAATATTTGTGGCCAAATAGGGAAAATGAAACATATGCAGAAGCTCCATGGATTTTGAAAAAAAAAAGAGAGCTAGACCAACTAAAAAATGCCATCCGTTCAATAAGGACACCTACTGGTTATGGTTCATTATTGGCTAAAGCTTTTACAATTGATGGACATATCACATGATTTTCATAATTTTATGAAAGTATTATATATCATCATTTAAAATTTACCAATAACATTGATTAAGTACTAAATATATTTTGATATTTTGTTGTGTGAGAAAAAATTACTAATGACCTTTTCATAAATGTGTTTGATAGCATATCATGCCATTGGCAATTAGGGGGGATTCTTGTCTTACAGTTGACTTAAGGAATGCCATAAGTCGATTGTCAACATTTACAAGGTATGCGGTTATATGAAATGTTCACGTGTGAGAGACATAGAGATATTATATTGCATTTTAATTTTTGACTAAAGGTTCATACTAATTTACTATTCTTATATTCGGTGGGTGACCTCCAAGGAGATCCACAAATCTGAAGTTCCAAAGTGGAAGAAGGAAATTGCAAAAATGTATGTGTATTTGAGAAGGAGATCCCTACAAGTTTCATGGACCTACAAGTCCATTTAATTATACACCTAGTCGATGAAATTGAATTGGTGGGTGTTGTATCAATGAGGTGGATGTTTTTCTTTGAGAGGTATATGAAAACTCTTAAAAGATATGTTCGATAAAAGGCACATCCAAAGGGTTGCATGGCTGAAGGGTATGTATTGAATGAAGCATTTTTCTTCCTGTGTGAATTCCTTGGTAAGGATTTTGAAGATGGGCCACGCATCTGGGATGAAGAATGAGCATCAAATATTATTGATGGAGAAAAACCACAATCTAATGGTGTTGAAGTAAAAATTAATAAGTAAATTCACGATCAATGTGGTTATTTTTCTTGCAATCATTAATTTACTCTATAATTTATTTGTCAAATTAACAGCATGACATTTAGAGTTTGAAATAAACATGTTGATATGTAATAGGTGTAGATGAAAGTTCTATACTCAACAAGTTCATTTTGTACCACATGGACTTTATGAACAAATGGATCGATCTGTATGATAAAAAGAGAGAAGAAGTGTTAGAAGCAAAGAGACAGTTTAAGAGATCAAACCCAAGGAATACTCCTCTTCCCACTTATCTTCTTGGGGAATGGGGCAAATATTGCACACTAGAATGGGTTACTGAATAAATTCAAAATCAAATAGAAGATGTAGGTATAGATTCAAACATAACAGAAGATGAAATCAACATGTCTAGAGGATGTGAAAGAAAGGTACAGTTGGAATTTTACAAAATGTTTTCTTACAGTTTTGACACTATTAACTATTTTAATATTCATCATTATATTTTTTTTCACTAAAATAAATGGTCTTTCACAAGCGAGGAAATATCGAGCAATGTGGGCATATGGTCGACATTATCTAGTAGAAAGTGTAGATGTAAAGAGACGATCCTTTGATTGTGGCATCATGGTTGACTTCAAGCAATCCAATCGATCAAGCTCGAAAGATAAGAATATAATTGAAGGGAATCTACAATATGTTGGGAAAATACAAGAAATTATTGAGTTCGATTACCTCTCTTTTAAATGTTGTATTTTTAAGTGTAGATGGTATGAAGCATTTGAGAGGACACGAAGACATGATACCCATAGTGGATTATTTTCTATAGATTCCTCATGATTCCTACTAGAGGATAAGGAGCCTTATGTTCTACAAATTCATTGTGAGCGAGTATTTCTTTAACTCAAACAAGAAGTGGTAGTGATCATTTGTCTATTAATTCATAGTTTATTGTGAATATATATATATGTGTTTATTAATCAGTAAAATTGTTATCATATGTCTAATAGATGTATTTTGTTCATGTGCAAGTATTTTTCTATGAAGATATTTTGGACCCGAAATGGATGTTTTTCATACATTATGATCCAAGATTAAGGTATGTATTTGACGATGCATTAGCGGATATTGAGCAAAACAATGATGGTCAAAAAAATGAGAGAGAGGGATTAGAGAACATCGAAGAAATTGACATCCATGATGATGTTGAAGATGGTTATGTTCAGGCACAAGAAGACAACAATCTAGAGTTAGATGATGTTATGGAAGACAATAATATGGATGGTATAGAAAATGATGACCCAAAGACATCTGGTAACAATATAGATGGTCTACAGTCAAATTTCAATGATGATGAAGATGATGCAGATCAAGATGAGGATGATGATAATATTAATTACTTGAAAGAACATATGAACATTGACAATGATACACTGGATGACATTGTAGTAGACAATAATGTTAATGACCAATACTTCTAAATTTTCAAAATTATTTGCAATCCATGTTTAAAAAAGAATGATTCTTATGGCCTAAACTTTGAAATGCTTCAGTAATATTATTTGTGTCGATACAAATTACCTATTGCAATATCCTTAAATTGTTCAATCTTTAGTATGTATTATTGGAAGAAAAAAATAGGAATGCTTGGATGCTTCTTCCATTCATTTTGTATCAACATATGTTAGTGAAGACAAAAAAAAAATATTAATGCACATAACTCACAATTATTTAAATAAGCAACTTTGTTAACTTTATTATTTTTAAATAGTTTCCATTTTTATGTTGAACATGTAAACAGGGAAAATAAGCTCAAATTTTCAAAAAAATTAGTAGCTCTACCAACATCCACAATAATTTTTTTACTGTATCAGCACATTCATTCACATAAGCACAATATTGAGGCTCAATAACTGATATTCATTCAAATATAAGAAGAAATAAGTATGGAAAACATAAGAAAAATACAAAATGATGACACAGTCACAAAGAATCTCTGATAATAAGATGTTCTCCATTATATTGCTTCAATTGATATTACAATGCTCTTCTTTAATAATCCCAGTGTTATCCCCTCAAGTTATTGTGGAAGTATGAAAGGAATTTTAATTCTTAAGTTGATGGAAACCAATCAAAACAATTTCTCTAAAAGGACTTTGAATCCTTAATAGGAGCCAATTAAAGTAAATTATTTGAAAGGACTTTAATTCACACCTAACCAAAAACAAATCAAAACATCCACACAGTAACAACAAATGTACCCTGATAAATCTTGCATACTTAAACAACTTGAAAAGATCACTTTGGAGACAACAAAGCAATAAATAAGCATGAAAATTTGACATAGCAATTGAACACTGAAAATGGATTATGAATTATAATCAGTCTTCTCCATTATATTGCCTTTTAAATAATATACATTATAACAAATAGTTATGATGTTTGATGACAAATAGTTAATTAACATAAATGAAAACATAACACTTTAGCACATTAATGCATTGATCCATTAATCTTCCAGCAGGTGCCCGTGATCACTTAAGATTTGTTCAAGGCTCCTACTCCATGATAATGCACCACCTGCAGAGTGTATCTTCCTTATGATGTTGGATGGTCTTTAAGCTCCAATGGTTTCCCCTATGTATTTGTTGCATCCTTGGTTTGGTTGATGAAAAAGTTGATGGCAGAGAGATGACGAGTGTATTCCTCCTTAGCATAAGTTTCCACGTTGGCAATTTCATCCTTCATATCATATTCCACATACATCATCTTTTCAAGTTGTTTATGTGTATTTTGTAACACCATCTCTTCTTCGTTTATTTCTTGCAATGCAGTATGTAGATACATGGCGAGCTCATCCTTCCAATCATCTTTCTCCCTAGGATTGCCAAGGCTATCATGGATTGCAGGATGCAAATCGAAATAGTCAAGGTCCTCTTTGATCCTATTGTCATACTTGTTGTGTGATTCCACCGGCTTATTGTATGTCTGTATTGTCTGACCTTTCATGGATTTCTCATTTTGGAACTCCCCCCTTTTTTTAATCATCCGTCTTTGCAATCTTTCATTCTCCACAAGTGTTGAGTGTGCTTCTTTAAACAATTTCCAATATTCATTAGCACGATCCATCATCTTGTTGAATCTTTCTTTGATTATCTAAGACAAAACATTATATTTAGTGGTTTTTATTCTTGTTTCCAGCTCCTTGCATTTCTCTCGAGACTTATGATGACAGTGTTTCCAGTAAGCTACATTTGCTAATGCATCCAATATTCTTTTTTCACTCTCTAACCATGGGGAATATAATTCTGATCTAGAAGAGGAAGATTTTTTATCTCTGTGACTAGCCACCTCCTTCCTTAATTTATCATTTTCTTTTACCAGTTTTTCAATTTGTGCCTTAGTGAATTTTGCAACATTTATGTTTAGCTCAGCTGTTTGAATGGAATTAGTGTCCCCTACCCTGTGGACCAAAATATGTCCAAACACTTGGTTTGGATTATTGATGAGAGAAGGCCTTTTATCTTGAGGATATAATGCCTAAATTAGCAGGGTGGCTTCATCTGGGTTGTACCCTGATCTTAAGTACATTTTATCACTTGCCTCTTCTATTAGATGCATTGTTTTGTCTCCTCTTTTCCTATAACTATCAAACACTATTACAGAGTTGATATCCCATCCTGGTAAGAGTAGTACCCCAGCCTCTTGAAGTAATTTTTTTCCCCTTTCAGAGGTGATAGATTCTAACTCTTTGTCTATTTATTTTCTCAACTCTTCCAAGGCCGCTACCTGTTGCTTAGGAGTGATATCCTTCATCCTCTATTTTAGCATTTTTCCTTTATGCTCATAAACAAACGATTTAAATTCAGAAGTCTTGAAAAAATAATTGTCAAAAATAAATTCTTACGCAGTCTTGACTCTCAGGTCATCAGAGAGTTCATCTGATGCTTCAAATTTGACAATGTTTTGTTTTGGAGGTGGCTCATATTGTGTAACTACAGGGGAACTTATTTGTTCGACCTCATCATCCTCCTCATCACTCTCTTCTTCATCTTCTTCACTCATGGCTATATCTACAGAGAAGTTCATTTCTGGAGTGGGCTGTGAGGGTATGCAATCAAGAGGCTCTATGTCCTCAACGTACATTCCTGAATAAGTTGTCTGAGGTGCTTCAAAGACATCTGGGGGTACATATTTTATTAGCTCATCCACATGAGTGATGAGTTGCTCAATTCTTTCCAAAGGATCATGTACTTCATTAAATTCCCCTGAATAGGATGGGACATTTCCTTTCTTCCAGGTCTCAGCAAGCACAACTTTGTTATATGTAGTCATCCTATCTTTTGTTGAGGCATCATCATAATTTCGTATTACATCATCAACAAAGAATTGGTGTTCATACCCTGCTATTCCTTGTGACAATTTTTCCTTGTGAATAAAACCCTCTGTATCAATTTTTTTTCTTTCATTACCCAACGGTAAATTGTATTTTGCCAATTTTGTATCAATTTCTTCATACCCTTCACTGGTGACTACTGTAAAATCTCCAAAGCACAAAGTGCTAGGCATGATAGACTGCTTACTATATATCTTAAGATTTTTTGCATCAGATTTAGCCAATCGTCTCACAATTTTCAAATAGGCTATTTTGTCTGGAACTATTTTTGACAATAGATTTGGGGCTCCTTCAAACCCAAGACTCTAATCACAGTGCAATCGAGAAATGCATACCAATCCCCCTAGTTATGATTTACCTTTTTCCCAGGGTCCTTTTCCTTTGGTCTTAAGAATTTTTGTATTTTAGGGGATAGGTTATAATTACATGGATGTCCCAACAATTTCAATAATGGCTTGACAAAATATTCCTCAAAGTACATATAGTGTGATCTACCATATCTGTTATCCCATATGGAAGTCCACATTTGTACAAGTTTATAATTCCCACTTTCATCTACATCTCTTATCCTTAATTCTTCTCCCCAAAACCTTCTAACTTGTCCTTCATGTAGAAGAAAATGCATAAACAAAGAGTAATGTTTGAAATCATGAATGCTATCACTGTTGCTTTTGATCCTTCCCATCCCCTAGTTCAGAGCATTGGCTAAATAACCGACATAATCAAATGGTCTGGCATCTTTGCTTTGTATGTCTGCAACCAGGTCCATTGGGGCAATTGACATGAGGGGTGGGACCTCTACTCCTAACACTTGTCCAACTGAATAATATGTATATTGAAAATATTCTTCAAATAAATCCTCATGAAATGGAGGGTTATCGTTACTAGAAAACCTTCTAAGTTGGCTACCTTCATCCCTAGGCCTATGTAGTGGTAGCTTCATCTTTTATAGCTCGTGTCCATGTGATGTTACTCTGTTAGAAGGTCTTTGATTATAAATGGCAAATTCAGAGAGCATTCCAATTGAAAAACATTAGATATGAGATCTTGGGAGATAATAAGAATGTCAGACCCATCATGTGATTGAATAGCTCTTTTTTTAGGGTCATATTTGTTGGCTTTAACTAGCTCTTTATTAACAAACACATTGGGTACCACCAATCTTCCTAGGTTCAATCTTCTCGAGTTGCATACTGGTTGAAACCTATACTATTTCCTATAATGGTATAAGAATAGGTCATATCCTTGTCGTGGTGTCTACACGTCTCCTAAACCTTTGTGCTTGTCCCATAACTTATCCATGGAAGGATTTGTTAGTGCACTCCTTTTAGGTCTCGGCCTCGGGCATTAGTCAATTAATTCTTGGTTTATAAGACTTTTCTCTTTTTTTTGTTTCTTAATTTTTGGCATTTATGATCTTTCTTCCATTGTTCAATTTTCTTATGTCTTTATAGAAGCAAATTCTTCGTCAGTTTTTGTATGCTTACTTTGATTTGCTTTCACTGGTTTTGAGTTGTGCAGTAATGGTGAATTCCCAACCTCCTTTACTCTGCTCCTACGTCCAGCGAATCCTTTTCAAGTCTTAATGAAAAGATGTGATCAAATTGAGGTATAATTCACTCGGCTCTAGCTCATAAATGCTCCACTTGTTATCAATCTTGTCATTGGGTAGATCATTTATTTTGAATATCTCAATGATATAAATGAGACGTCACATCAATAAAAAACAATCATCGTTGCATCGACGAGACCATGATTCCATTTTCACCGATAACCACCTTCTTCATCGATGAACTCCTTCCTTTCAGGGTATTAACGGGACGCTAGATAATGTCTCACCGATGTGCCCTAGTACCTCTGATATCCTTCCTTTACATGTACTTGACAGTTCATGGTCTTCTCGAGTCATCAGGGAGACTCTTGTTAACCTTCCACCGATAAGTGTCACTTCCTTCGATTCCTTCATCCTTTTATCGTTGCATCGGGGGAACTAGACTTTATGTTGGCCCGATAGCCTTATGTTCCCTTGATATACTCCACATGTTGAAATTTGTTATTGTATAATGTATCGCTCCATCGGTGGGACATCATGTTCCCTTCTACCGATATGTTCTAGTGCTGCTAATATTATTTATTTAATATGTTCTAATCCCTAATATATACACATAGGACCAATCAATCATGAATTCAACCAAAAAAATAGGGTGCTACACTCGGTGCTAGACTAGGCACTAAAGTACACTTCAAAGTAGGTGCATAATTAGGCAATATTATCGGCGCTAGACTCGAGAGCTAAACTCGACGAAAACTTGGCGCTGCGATTGGTGCTAGACTCGGTGCTAAATTTGGCACTGAACTTGGCATTGAACCCGACATTAAATATGGCGTTAAATTCAATGCTACTTTGCATTGAATTTAGCACCAACTTGTTCTGGCCGACGCAATAAATGCCAAAAATAGTGCTGACCCGATAAATAGTGTTGACGTTTTTAGAAAATTGGAGAAAAAATACATTGAAACAGTGGATGGAAGCAAAAAGGGAGCTAATCATAGGGATTTGTTGTAGTGTATGTACATCGATCGATGAGAATGTGATTATATGTGTTTAAATAAAGATATGAATTCAATGTTATATATATAATGTATGTATATATATATGTATATATATACATACATATTAATATACTTATATGTATATTGTGTATATGTATATGTGTTTGTTATTGTGAAGCATGTCTATATATTTATTAATTGACAAATTGATGTATTTGATAAATGAATATATATATGTGTGTGTGTGTGTGTGTGTGTGTGTGTGTGTATGTATATATATATATAATAATATGAGTTTAAGTATATATATAATGGATAATGGTTGATTGTAACATGCACATTGTTCTACCAATTAAATTTACTAAGTTTTTAACCACGAGTAAATAAAATTACAATGCCAACTCTTAACAATATAATTTTTCTTTTTATATATAAGAATAATATGCACAATTGAAATAAACATCATTCCATACTTTCCCATTGCATTACAACAAATTATTTCAACTTTCCAAAGTGTTGATTTCATATTACATAATTTCATGATTACATTTCCTCTTTTACAATCTTCCATAGAAATGGACTCATAAATACTTACATAGCTTCCATGAGCTCACTGACACTAGGTATACGAATGGTCCAGGTGCCCTCCATCAAATATTTATCACCTATTGATGAGGAGAAGCATCACTCTAGCACTTTTTCGCCAACCACAGACTAACTGTGGTCCCCCGCACATCTACCAAACTTGTAAATAGCCCTACCCTTCGACGAAGAGATTGGTTTGGTATCCTCGTAGTAAATATTGACCTTTCCTAAGCATGGTGTTGTGTCCTACATATCTAGATCTATCACATATTGGCTACAACCTACACATATGAAATTTCCCTACCTAATATGTAAACATGGATCATAGTGAACTGACAATGTAAATCATGGCAACTTACACTATTTTGGCCAAAGTATTCATCACCCAATATTTAGAGTGGACATTATAAAACTTCACCAACCTTCATAGTGAGATTTTTATTGACCATTCATAACCTATAACCCTTTAAATACACTATGAAACTAATTCTAAGTAATCAAAGTAATTCTAACATACCAATTAACAAATACAGATAAACATAACATCACATCATTAAATGACTCTATTACCAAAGTTACAATCCCAACTATAAAAGTCTCTAATCAAGGGTGTATCTCAACTTAAATGACTCCCTTCAAATCTTATAAACTTATCAATAAATTACCTCAATCATAGGTATATCCTTCAATAATAAATGACTTCAATCAAAATATAATCTCATTAATAAATGACCTCAATCAAAAGAATAATCATATCTGCAATAAAGGACTCTCTCAAAAGTATGGTATTGACAATAAATCAATTCTAATCAACAATCAAAAGATCAATTAGATCATTTAAGGTAACCTCAACTTATTTGCTTCAATCAATAATCAAATAGATACCACCCTACAAAATAGGTTATTCCTAACCTAGGGTTTCCAACAAAAGTAATGTAATGATCAAGTGACCATCATAAAAGCCTCTCTTTCAATATATCATTAATATTCTTATGTTTACTACATTTGTATAAAATATGGAGGACAATAGCCTAAGAAGGGTTTCTACTTTTGCACCTACAAGTTCTCTACTCATCATGGCTTTGGGTTGCAAGTATGCAAGTCCCCTTTTGAAATTTCGTGAATAGACTCTAATTCAAAATAAGATAATTTAACATAACCATAAAATACAACCCTCAACCCTATTGTTGATTATTAATATAACCTCTAAGTTTATACCCTTACCAAGGGTCAAGATTCTCTTTCGAATTTCTAAGAGGATTAAGTAATCACTTAGATAAGATTATCAATCAAGGTTTACATAACATTGCAACCTAATGATGGTGAAATTTCTATCATGCCACCTTTCCTATCATGTTACTAACCTCATCGTCCACAATGGTTTGCTTAGCATTTATAATTTAATACCTCAAATACTCATAATCTATTATATAGAGTATATGCATATATCCCTATAACAGGGTTTATTAATAACTAGATTGATCAAGAATCTTTCCATAATAAACAATTAAACATATTTTCCAAAAAAAGGTAACCAAAAACATAATATTTTCAAAACATATAAAGCATAAAAGAGTAGAAATCGGTATGCTTGTTTACACAATGCTCCAATTGATCAGACTGGATTCCTAGCATAGTCTTCCCAAATGAGTAAGCGATTCCCCGAACTATCTCTCTTTCTCTTCACCAAAATCTTACTCTCAAAACCTCTCACAAATCTCAAACTCTCTCTCTCACACAATTATCAACTCAAATTAGCAACAACTCAAAATTTAAGCAACAAGAGTGCAAATATGCATCCCTATTGAGGTAAATAACACCTCTATTTATACACAAAGGTGAGCAACTACATGCTAGAAATAGGGTATCCAAGATGACACTTCTCAATCCAAAAGGTTTGACTCGGCAAGAATAAGAAAAGGTGGCAACTAAAATCATTGCATAGTAAACACATAAACAACCATAGTGAATGAGTCACTTACTCAAATGGACATCAAGAATGACAATCATAAATGCAAGGTAATTGTCTTCTATAGGTTAACTTACTTGGCTGGCTACACACTTGACCATTTCTCATATTTCATATTGCTTCATAATCTGGAATTCATATTGCAAATAGACTTCTAATCGAGTCCTATTTCTCACAATTTGGCACCACATTATGCACTTTGTGCCCTATTCATTTGGTCACTATTTGCTAATGACCAAGTCAAAACTGCTTATTTGTTGATATTCACTTGCATTCATATTTGACTAAGTCTTAATAATTAAAGACTTCCTTTTAATATGTGTGAGGCTCATATTTGGTTACATCGCTATGAAAACATAATGCCAAATCTCATATATCTTTATACGCTGCCAAAGATACATATTGCACAACATTTAAATACTTTATGCAATGTAAAAAACTTATGCGTAGCTTATTTTGTGTGTTATTCCTTATCTCAATGCCTTATATGAATTTGGAATTTGTTGCATATAGTATATGTTGTGTCTTATAGGTATGTTGCACTATATATATGTGATAGGCATTTAAACATTCCAACGCTTTACCATATATGTTTCCTAAGTATAAATTTCCTTCTCTTATGTGATATGAGTAAATGCACAGATCTTGTATATATGTCAGCGCTTTACATAAGCGCTTAAATATATCTCATTATTTATCATTATATAGTATATATATGTTTAATATATATCTATATATATCATCTCTCGAATATATATGTATATAATATGTTATCAAATGCATTTAATTACACCAATTAATAAATATATATATATATATATATATCAAAATAAAAAACATATATATATATATATATATATATATAAATACATATAAGTATGTTAATATATGTACATACATTATTATATACATATGTATTAATATATTACATAATATTATTTTAATATCTTTATATAAACACATATATCTACCTATGTATCGATCGACATATATACCAAATGCATATATACCTGAGTGTGTACGAAATATATGTCCAAATGGAATCTCGATGCATATGATGTATTTGTGCATGGTACATGAAAGTATTCCTACTTTCATATGGATATGCATGTATATATTCACTATGCATGAGTATTGTTTCCACACATACATACATACATACATACATATATGAAGAACTCAAACTCAATAAAGAGACTCAATCACCTAACACTATTCAAGAACATTCCCTACCAATATCATATCCTCTTCTAAATTATGCTCAATCAAGACTAAATGTTACCTATCAATTTCCAAGCTATTGACTCGACTTGACCAGCCTAGAAGTGAGTGTGTGAAAGCTCAATTTAGGTCTTATTAAAGGTTACCAAACCAATCCCCTCTCCCGAGTGATACTTCCCCTCTCTTCTGGAGGCTCAGACCTGTTCCTACATTCAACTTAGCACATAACCTTAGAATAAGATACTAATGGTCAATAAAAATTGATCAATTATTGTGGTGAATGGGATGACTCTCACTTGAAAGGGGATAACCTTAGAATAACCTTAGTATCTTATGAAAGGGGATAACCTTAGAATAAGATACTAATAGTCAATACAAATTGATCAATTATTGTGGTGAATGGGATGAATCTCACTCGAAGTAATCGGGTGATGAATATTTGGCCAAAGTAGTGTAGGTATCCGCTATCTACACTATCAATTCTTAGTCATCCCAACACATTCTAGGCTAGTAATATCACATATGTAGAAGTATACAATATGGTAAGCTCTAGATATGAAAGACACTTCACAACACTCAAAAAAGGCCAAGGAATTTATGAGGTTACCTAACCAATCTCTTCGTTGAAGGGAGGGCCATCTTACCAAGTTTTGGGTAGATGTGCGGGGGACTGTAGTAAGACCATGGTTGGTGAAAAAGTGCTTGAGTGATGCTCATCCTCATGTAGTTGGTGGCCAAGAGTTTGGATGTATGTGCCAATATTCAGGACAACTAGAATGTATGCAACAGTGACGGGGACATCTAGAATGTATGCACCAATGCAGGGACAACAAGGATGTATGCCAATGTAGGGACATCTGAACCATTGGTATCTCTATTTCAGTAAGCTCTTAGAAGCTATATATTCATATATCTATCTCTATGGAAAATTTAAAAGAGACATATTATCACAAGATTATGTATCATCAATACTTGTATTAATGAAATTAATTATTTTGTATGCAATGGGAAAGTTTGAAATATGTTTCAAATGTGCATTTATTATTCAAAGGTAAAGAATTTTTTTATTGATCTTAAAGTTTAGATGCATAAAACTATTCACTTGTGTGCAAAACATAGAAAATTTTACTATGTAGAATAATGGGCATGTTACAAGCACTATTGAGCAAGTCAAGAGCAACATTTCAGAGAATTATAGCAGCAATTCAAGATCCAATATCATGTCAAAGTTTATATGTGCTTATGTTCATTTTTTTGAAGGCCAACCCTTGTTGTAGGTCTCCAAAGAATTCAAGCAAGCAAGATCCAAATCCTTGAGGTGATGTACATGACTTTAGTCCTTCAAGGAAGCCATTGAAGGGTGGTGAGTTAAAACATTTTATGATTCAATCATTCTTTCCTTTCAATTAGCATTTATATCATTTAAATTATCATTGTGGAAGTGAAAACACTTACACAAGGTTTGACTAAGGAAAGCCTCTAAATGGCCCAACATTTCCTCTCTTTGTGAATGTTCATATTTTTGATGGGTGTTTTTTCACACTTTCTCAACACAGGTAATGAATAGGTGCATCACCTCTCTTGAAAGGAAATATCCAGAAAGTTGCTGAAAATAACCCCAAGGTCTCTCAGGTGTCAAGTCATGACTTGCATAGGATACCTTAGTTGATGTTTGATGTGATCTTGCTAGTAATCACAGGGTGGACTTACGGAAGCTTAGCTAGAAAGGAGGTCGATCTGCAAATGAAGTTTTGAAGATTGAAAGTTACTGTACATTTTTTGTAGGTTCAAACAACATTTTGAACTCCATTTTTTACTTAAGATTTGGCTTTACAATGTGCAATGAACCTTAGCATATGTCACTTGTTAAAAAAAGAAAAAAAAAAGAAAAAGGGCAAGGAAGAGAGTAAGTTCCTAGATCTGCAACTACTTGAGAATTGTGATCATGGAGGTTTCTGCTGTGGACAACTTCCAAAATACAAAATCTCACTTAACCAGAAATTTCATAGTGTCATGTGCTATTTTCTAAGGATTGCAGATTTTTTTACCATTCATCCACCACATACATGTATGAAAAAAGATAAAGATTTAAAGGAAGCTTCAAATTAGAGTCCAAACTAACTCTACACAGCCATCTACCAGCAGCAAATAGCCAAAAGTATGGACAAGAAATGCATCTACACAACATAAATCTTCACAACCATGGAACAACATTACTAAATCTACTGAAGTTAACTGAAAGGAAACTAAAACAAAAAGTAAATTTAACTAAATCATCTAACTATGAGAGAAGAATCATGAAACATGAGAAGAAACCCAAAAATGCACCAAAGTCAATGTATTTCTATTGCAATTTCTGCAGCATGTCTTTACAACAACTCAACTCTTACAAAATGAGAGGAGACCTCTATTTATAGTGTCCAAAAGGTAAAACATGTGGCCAATATTTGATATCATTGTGTGGCCAATATTCACTTACATTAGGGCTTCACCTACCCCCAAAATATATCACATTTTATAATACACTTTTGTCCATATCCCTATTTTGGCCTCTAGTGACAGCAGTGTAGCATTTTGTCTTTTGTTGTAGCTATTCTGGAAGTAACTCTTTGCCATCAATAGGGTTTCCCTCTTGCTTCTTCAAGGCTACATATTCCATGAACTTTAGAATCACCAGTTGGAGCTTATCAACTTCTATGATGTCAGATTTCAACACCTGGTAGCTCCACTCCTTAGACTTGTGAACAAGCTTCTCCCAATCTTCATCATATTTGGAAACCTGATCCATGAACAGCTCAGACTAGGTGAAGGCTCGGGCAGAAAAACTTATGAAATATGTGGTTATCTCACTCAACAACTCCATCTTCCATCCTCTTCTAGGAGTGAGGCTTCATTTTTTCTGCATCGATTTGGACAACATGTACATTGTACCCTGTCATTAATTTCAAATACTAGCTGCAATCCGACCAAACCTCTTTGGCCCAGGAAATATCTGAGTTTACCTTTTCAAGTACTTTCTCTATACTTTCCTTCCTATTATTGTAGTCTCTCTTCCAGATATTCATCAGCCAGTGATCATTCTTTTTAAATGCAAATTCCTTCTCCCATATCTCGCTTGGCAGCTTGAGGATAGCCTCAATATTTGGGTAGATAGACGCATACTTCATTGGGAAGTTAGCACAAACCTTCCCATACCCTCAAGAGACTTTTGTATATCCAGGAATTTGTTTGTTTTCTGGATAGCACGATTGATACTCACATTTCCAATGTCCAAGACCTGTCGGAACCAATATTTTGTAGTCTTGTCCAAGTTTTTCCTCTTTTCTAGCTTATTAATCTGCTCTTCTGATAGTAACTACGGCGAGGCCAAGGATGTTGTAGGTTGTTCCTCTACGAACGACCATTGCTGGATGTAGGCTATCAAATCAACCACCTATGCTTTAAGCTCTTCTTTGGAAATCTTGTCTTGCTGGATGAGACGCACCATTGTAGTGACGGATTCTTGAAGGTTGTCTACCTTTTGCTCCCAGGTGGTGACTCCCAAGTCAATGGTACAAATATTGTAACCTATTCCTTGTTCACCTACCATCGGTGTAGCTACTTGCACCATTCTGGATCTCGAGGCATCCATTGTTACCTTTGATATGATTTTGGGCTTCTTCTCCTTCTTGGTGCCGACTTGGGCTTTGGCCAATATAGCCTCCAACCTTGCTTTTGGGTCCTTAGGAGCAGGAGCTCTATTCTCGAGTTACTTTTCCAGCCAGTAAGGCATTGAGGACTTTCCCTTAGGTGACTCCTGCGTATCCTCTTTATCATCTTTTTTGATTTCAATGGCGTTATCATTGAGAGCTTCTTGTTTTGTCCTTGCATCCTCCTTCTCCTCATCGGAGTCTTGTACGAAAAAGATGCATTTGATAGGGGATTCAGTGGGAAAGTGTTTATTGGAGTAGTCTTCTACTTCAACATCTTTTTGAATGAGTACCTCTTCATTATGTCCAGGGGCATGGTCATGCTCTCCCACCAGAAACCTATTATATTTTGTTACTGTGGCAGCGACCCTTTTCTCAATAGTAGACTGCTCCTCAACCTTTTTATCTCCAATCCCCTTGACTTGCTTAGTTGGCTCCATGTCAAGCCTAGGGTTGATGGTCTCCTGAATATTCCTTATGTCTAGACCTTTGCCATCATCACTAGAGGATTCATAGCCAACCTCATCAATTATTTTGTGCTCATATACTGGATGCTCATGGTAGTCATCTGTCTCTTCCTCTAATCTTTTGGCTACCTCCAATTGTTGTCTTTCCAATTCCTTAGAAATTTGCATTATGGCTTCCATATTAGGTGGCTCAGTGGGGGGAGGAGGAACTGGGATACTAGTCATTGCTTGGGCCATGGCGGCCTGCACCGCAGGGTTTGCAAACATTCTTGAAAGCTCGAATGACACATTTTGCATATATTTCACGAAAGATTTTGAAAGAGGAAGGGCAGGCATAGTAGTGGCACTGGTGGCAGTTGGGAGAGAAAAATATGGAGACATGGAGGATAACGAAACCGGTGAAATAGTGATGAAGAATGAATCCGCCGATATGATCTGCGTGATGGGGGAAGCAAAGGAAATATAGACAGAGATATGCACCGCTGACGGAGAGAAATCAACTACTGCACATGTGATCAATGGGGGAGTAGCACTAGATGAGATAAGTGGAGATCTTGGTTGATCTGTCTTCATGTTATCTCTCTCACAGAGTAGATCCTCTTGAATTACTAGCATCTTGGTGATGCTACCTGATTTCTTGCGTCTCTTGGAAGACTCACCTTTCGAGACCTTTCTCGTGTACAACTTAGGATCAAACTGTTGTTCATCAGTCTCCTTTCTCTTTCTTGAGCGAGTGGGTGGAGGGGAATTTGATGTTTCTTCAATTGATGCAACAACTACCCCACCCTTGAAACTACTTGGCTTACTTTCAAGTCCCTTAAAGGTTAGAACGATCCCCTGCTATTTTAATTGGGCAACCTGCCCATCAATCCATGCTTTTGTTTGAGCCTCAACAAGCTTGGTGAGGATGTCAAGGTCATTGACCTCTTGCTCATCCCAATCAATCATTGGCAATGGTAGATTGGTGATGGCGTTGTACTTGGGATTTATCACGGTGTTTTCCTCTTCCTCCAGTTGATTTGGTATTGGGAACAAGTTCACCCTTTTTACGAAGTATGCGGTCATCCGCATATAGTGCCTTATTCGCACCTAGAGATCATCTTTACAATCTGCCTAGCAATCTTCAATATTGTGAATGTGGGCATACTCCTGTCCAAGCGCCTTCCCGAGATGGTCATATGGATCCATCTGTGGTCTGGCCGTATGGGATTTGAGGTGGTACTCGGCCAAATCTTTCTCTGAATTGCCTGCACACTGGGAAGTATGAAGCTCGTACATCCCTTGGCCGAGTGTAAGGGGATAAGGGACCCTCACTAGATGTTTGTTTCTCAGGATGACATGAATGTGTCGCAGCTACTGAGAGAGTTCTAACAATATCATCTAGTCATTAGGGTACCAGGGCAACTTGTTTGGTTCCTCTGAGAACCCTTGGGCTCGGATGTAGGTGAACTTTGGATATTGGATGAACAGGAAGGCATATTGCTTGAGGAGAGCTCAAGCACTGTGGGAAACTCTTCTTTCAAAGTCACCCCCGAGCAGTCTAATGATGTAAGTGATGAATGCATCATTCACCCTACAGTAATCCTTCTTGAATTTTTTGAATTGTAGCTGGGGATACCTGTCGAAAGCCTTGAGTTCTCTGCTAGAATCTTCATTGGGAGCTCTAAATAGTCCTTTGTAGTGCTTCCGATCAGCTAATGAATATACTAGGTAAGAGGTCATATAGAATTTGGAGGTCTTTTTGACGTTCATAGATTGCTCATGAAAGTGGTCACTGATTATTCCTCCCTAGTAGAATGTGGTATCCTTTCCACGAAGAATTTTCTCAGTGAAGTAAAACATCCATTCCTAAAAATATGTTGCACAAGGGAGGCCCATTACTCTGCTTAGCATGGTGACTAAATCATGGTAGTCCTCGAAGAAGTCACTACGAAAGAGCTCTCGAGGAACCTTTGCAGTACTGCCCCACTTGTCTTATGGGGTCTTCATCCCACATTTCTTTGCACTCCTTGATAGTAGGTAGCTCCATCTTTCCAAAGATAGGAATATGGAAGGTTTTTGTTATCCCTTTTGGTGACATGTCAGCCAAAAATTTCCCACCCTTATCAACAATAGTTCGTGTTTATGGTTGATACGCTCCCTGTAGGCCATCACCAACTCAGGGGCGATCAAAGCGAGAGGGAAACCTACAGCTTTAGCTATGCCACAACTTCTGATCAACTTTGCATTTTCCATCTTGGGGTTTATCCTGACCCTTTGTATAAACTCATCAATGTTAACATGCCTGATATTGGTGTCAAAAATATATTTCCACTTGGTTGTGATTTTGGAGTGCAATGATGCCCCTTGAAAATGATATTTCATTTGATCCTTATCTTCCTTGTCTCGAGGAGCCTTGGAAGCTCTTTTTCCTTTGTCCTTCTCTGTAGCTACTTTGGAGATTCCTGCAACTGATTCCATATATTCTGCACATGGAGGCAAAGTGAGCACAATCAAACATGAAGACGTGGAAATTAGCCAAAATCCCCGCAAAACATTGTTAGATTGAGTAGTTAATCATTTGAAAATCTAACACGCAGCCAAATTTATCATTGCTAGTTCACTGGAGGGAATTTGGATGGTTCGGGCCCCGAGGGTCGGACTTCCCCTGTCAGAATGTTGTTTTGAAGGGTGAACAAAGCATGGAGTTCCAGATACTTTCTCCCGATCTTGGATTTGGATAATGAAGCATTCATGTGGGAGAAAGTCACATTTTAGCACATGGGTCATTGTTCATTTTCAGATTGGAGGTCATTTAGGTCGCCATTAGGACATCCAGAAGCAAACTAAGGGAAGGTTGTCAACGGTCAGTCATTTGAAACAGCCTTGGAGAAACAACATTCTAGAGGTGGAGTTTCGAGGTCTAGAATCCAAGAGGCAGAAGGGTGCGGGTCAAAGCCTTGTGCCATTTTGGGCGTTTGAGTGTTTGGGACCCGAAGGTCAGAAGGCGATCATCCAATGGCCATTTCAAATAGCGAAATGGCAAAGGTGGCCTGCAGATGGAAGTCTAGGGACTGGGGCCTGAGGGTCAATTGGAGGCATTTATTTTCATCAAGAGCGTCATGTTAATTGGTCGACCGAAATCTGAGGTCCAAAAAGATGGGGTGGAAAAGACGTTCAAGATGGCAGATGGGAGATGACCCCCCCGAAGGCGAAGCTCTAGAGACCAGAACCCGCGAGGTAATTCACTTTGAAGCTTGAGGCAAGGAGAAGGGTCAGGCCTAGGGTTCAATCCCTCCTTTATCCTCAACTTGGGTGTGAATTCACAAAAAATGTGACCGAGGGTTGGACAGTGAACTTACTTTGTGACCTCGATGAAGAACGGTGAAACGGAGGCTCAGATGCGAGGGTGGCGAAGGTTGAGAGGTGCTGCACTTCTCTATTGCTCCTATCATGTGAAAATGACATGTCGAGTCTGATATTTATATCCCTAAGTGCAGTTAATGCCCCAAATAAATGTAGCTATGGTGTTCAGTGCGATTGGTGGGATGGGATGGTCATTCACATCACTCTTTACTCCTTCAGGGTGATTCTCCATACTTATTCAGATTTTGCACCAATCGAAATCGAAATCGGGAAAGAATTAGGACAGGAAGCTTCTTAAGGCAGGCGGGGTCGAGATCGAAAGTTAGATATGGTGAAGGTAGGACAGACACCCATAAGCAGGGTCAGGTTTAGAACCAAGGTCGGAACTGGGTTCGAAACGGGAACGAGGTCGGACTCGAGTTCAGAATGGGGACTGAACCTAGAACCAACCAACAGTCCCAAGTTCATCCCCACTCTAACTCTACAAGTTCATCACTACTATCAAGTGAATCATCAGGAAAATTGAACACCCACGAATAAGGTCCCCTAAGCATAAACAACACAACCAAAACAAACAAGAGGCGACAAAACAAAACAAAGGAAGATGGAGGCGAAATCGGGGCCAAAACCAGACCCGGATGAGAACACAACACAAAGGAGAAAGACGGGAGCGGAGCTGGGACCGAAATGAAAATGGAACCAGAAATGTTGTGAATGTTCCATGTTCAATTTCATCCCGCACCTCGAACCTACGAAGCAAAGCAAACAAGGTCCCAGGAGGAACCAAGACGGAAGCGGAGGCGAAGCTAGAAGGTGGCGAAAGCAGAAACGAGGAGGAAGCAGAACCATAACCAAAATAGGAGCGAAACTTTTAGCAAAGTTCTGAGTTTAGTTCCCATCCCGGTTCCAATTTTGGCGAAAGCAAGGAAAAGGAAAACCAAAGAAGACCTAAGGGAGGAAACCAACCCAAAATCCGAATGCAAGCAAAACAACAAAGGAAAAGCGAAGACAAGACGCAAAATTGGAACGGAAATAGAACAGAGAATGTTGCGAAGGTTCCGAGCTCGGTTTCATCCCGATTCTGCCTCTAACGAAAGGGAAGCAGAAAAAGGAAAAGGAAGACCAAAGCGGAGCCAAGACTGGAACGAAAACAGATTCAGGAAGCCATTCAACCCTAGGTTTCATATATTAAAATTTAGGGTTCCCTTTTTTCAATCATTTTATTTTGGTGAACCCAACCTATTAACATCACAAACCTTCTAAAATTACATTCAATCATCCTATATCTAGGTTTTGCATCCTTTATTTAGGGTTTCATATTTGTATCATAAAAAAATCATAAAAACTCAAAAAAATTGCATCGTAGGTTGCATCATAGCTTGTATTAGGCTTTTTTCCAGTCATTTTAGATAAGATTCAAGCATTCAAAATTTCTTTCAAAAGTGTGATTTGTTGTTCAAACATTGTCATACAATCACATTTCACTTATATTAATAAATTATGGAAAAATAGTCATTGTCAAACCTGTTTGTAGACAAAAACAAAAACCCTAAACGGTGTTGGATGAATATTTTGCAATTCCTTTGACAATTACAAAATGGTAGTTTTAGCCATAGCTATGATGAGAAATTAATCTCTCCTCTCATAAAGGGGAGACTCCCTTCTTATTTCTCACTAAATCAACTAGTAATTAAACTATGCTTATGTACACTACAACTATCCATAGGGGTGTTTCCATCATCATATTCTCTTATTTAGAATATATTTTTTCTTTTTCAAGATTACACTAGCATTCCTTTGATGTTTACCACATGTAATAAACTACAAAACACTAGTTGGAGCAATAATGACCAATATATGATTCAGTTAGATGTAAGAATAACTAGAATGATACTAGCAAGTTATGATAACAAGAAAATCTACAAGAGCACAAAGACTTATGTAATTTTCCATGATGATTTGAACTGTAACAAGTTTAGCAAGTTATAGATCAAAGAATATGAACAAACAACACCAAAAGATCCACAAGAATGAAGCCAATAATTGTAGCTCAAAGACTTTGAGTAATCAACCAAATTCATACACAAGAACATAAATCTCCAAACACAATATTGTAGCTCAAAGTCTATCAATATCAAATCTGAATTCCCTTCAACAATGAAATATTATGTCACTTTATAAACCAATTTAAAGATGATGTGAAAAGAAAGACGTAAGAACAATCTTACACACAACAAATGTGCTCCAAAACAAAGGTTGGAGGAAAGTATACTTATTTTATTAATTAATTTTGATATGCACATTCAACACAAAGATTCGATTATGTTTCTCAAAATGGGCAACATTTTTCTTCAAAATATCAAAGGTCCATTACAAAAGAAACTCCCTCATATATATAGAGGAGAGTTGAGAGCTAATATATGAAAGAATTAACTAATTTAACTTATTCAACAGGAGAGTCCAATTTGATTTAGGACTTCTCAATTTTTACATGTAAAATGTTGAAAACTAATTACATAAAGCATGAAAAATAATGAAAAGTAAACTAAGGGAAAAACAAGGCACCTTCAACACGTTCAACTTTTTTCACTATATTTTTCCAAGAAATCCTCATACTTCTTCATGACTGCTTGAACTTCTTCATTATCAAGACTTGAAGTATGCTTGGAGATAGCCAGGACTCTTGTGATGGAATCCTTCACAATATTACAAGCTTTCTCATGCCTTTCTAAATACACCTTGAGGTTATCTAAGGTTGATTAAATATCCATCAATCTGTCCATTGAAGCCACTAAGAGGGCTTGATCTTCAAATTAATTTTGGACCATAGATGTGAACTTTTGAACAACTTCATAAGAGTAAAGGACTTTTTTATTATCATCAAGCAAATTACAAATAAACTCCTCAATTTTGTGGACAAGATACAAATCATTGTCCTCGCTAACTTCATGAGCATCCTCCAAGTCTTTGATCAATTCTTTGATGATATTGATCTTGTGTATCATTTTTTTATTTACCTCGACAAACATCTCTCTATTGTGAATTATCCCAATTTCCACCAATGCATCAAGCTTGAGTTTCTTCATCTGATCCAAGCTTCTAAATTGTTCTCTATTCCTTACTGTTCTTGAGAAAAAGTATCAGTTGTTTTATCTAAATCTGATCTTATGCTTTCCATATCTCCCATTCTTTCTATAAAAGATATCAAGAGTTGCATTCCCTATGTTATCATTCTGTCCAAAAACTTGTTGACTACTTTGCCTCTTGAGTGCACTTTTCCTACCTTCTAAGTAATTGGATCTTCAATACTCATGGCTGTAGGCTCTATTGACTCCGAAGATTGGGTAATCTTTTGGAGCACTGAAGTTAACTACTTTGCTTTGGCCTTGTTTTGATATTTAACCTTCTTCACTTCATCAAATTTCTCAATGAGATAATTCAATGTAGAATGTACATTTGCATTAACACTTTCATGAATTACCTTTCCTAACTCAACCCTTGTAATGGAATATTCAGAAATATCCAATTCCTCAATAGACTTATCTAGAGGAGGTTGCGCTACCTCTGCATACCTGTATCCTACTTCATCCACCAACAACCTAAAAAGAGTCTTTTCTTTCTTCTTCAATTTTATCTTTACAAGTGCCAATTGTGCAAAGTCAAAGTCGTATGGAGAGACGAATTGCTTCTTCCTTTTTGGTGTCTTGGATGAAAACCAAGGAGGAAATGGAGAAGTACTTCCTTCTATACTAGTAGTCATAACTTCCATTGATGTAGCTACACTCACGAAAGTTGTTACAATTGGTGGAGTGTTAGTCAAAATTGCACTAGGAATTTTCATACCTGTAACTTGAGCAAACTCAGTTATATATTGTTCTAATTCAAATTGAGAGGTTATGTCAAAAGAAGGAAATGACAAAATTGGCAAAGTGGGAGACTCCAAAACATTTTCTAGACCATGTTTAGGACTTTCAAAAATTGACCCTGAAGATGGAGATGAAATAATTGACTGGATAGACATGGTAGGAGTAAATTTAATAGTAGGAATGACTGTAGCAGTGACAGGTAAAGACTGTCCAATAGAAACAATGGGGGGAATGGGGATAGACATAGTGGTAAAAATGGGAGATGAAGTAACAGGTGGATCCACTAGGATATTCTCATGAGGAGATACTCATTCTTCCTCATATTGTTCCTCTTCTTCTTGCCCTTCTTCCCATAATGATTCCTCTTTCGTACCTATAGATGGCCCTTTAGTTGCTTAAATTTTACCCCCTTTTACAACGAATGTAATCTTGGGTTTGGAAATCCTATTGGAACTAGGCACATCTCCCTTATTCTTCACCCTTAGCTTGGATTTCCTACTTGCTTGTCCTTCAAATTCCTTCCCTTTTGATCTAGTGCTAAAAGTTTTCAACCGTATCCCTTTTTCTTCTATCCATACATTTGTGTTAGCAAGGATAGTTTCAAATATTTCTCTAATTGGTGTTGTCTCCTTCTTAGACCATTGAATTTATGGTAGAGGGGTACTTTCTATATTGTTCCTCTCATAGGCTGGATCTAAGATGTCTTCATCATCTTCCATTTCCTCTAGAATATCATCCAAATCAAGATTTTTAATTTTCTCTAGGGTTAGCTGGAAGTAGTCCAATCTTCTTATCTTCTCCTCTATTCTTTAATCTTCCCACACATCTTCAATCTTGTGTACGTGGGTGTAGGCCTTCTTAATTTTATCTTTCATCCCTTGGTAATCAAAATTAAGCCTCTTTTTATGTATCTTCATGGTGACCCATCATATCTCATATTTTATAGCTTTAGCTTTTGGGGATGTCAAGATAGAATATCTACCAATTGTGAAGGGAAACTTGAAGCTTGGTTTGTGAGACTCCATTTACTTGTTGTGAATTGCCATAATTTGCCTACAAAGCTCCATTAGATCAATTTGATCACTGCGATACCCTGGAAGCATGTAAGGATAACCCATGAAGCAGCCAACTCTTAAGTAGGTGAATGTAGGGAACTATAAATATAAACAACCATATTTATTGACCACCACCCATACTTCATCAAAAACTCTTTTATTTTCAAGTTCAAGATCAAACATGAATAGGAAAGGAGCAAAGAAAGCATCATTAACTCTTTGAAAATGATGAATACTTCCATCAAGAGTTATCTAGGGATAGTACTTATATACTGGAGTTAAGTACTCTTCTATTTCCCTTTGATATTAACCATGGAAAATTCCTAATTGCAGTAGCAACATACACCAAGTATGATGTCATATAGAACTTTGACAAAGTATGTACCTTTATCAATTGATCATGAATTGCATCACTGATCTGCTAACCCTAAAAGATCACATCATTCAATTCTTTAATGAACTCATTTCATGGACAACTCTTAGGCCACCTTGAAACACTTGGCCTTGGGTTTTTCAACCACCTACTATTGATCACTTTCTTACAAGTGTTTTAATCTCTCATATTCTTCTTGTGCATATTCTACAATGTGCATAAGCATAGTTTAATTACTGGTTGATTTAGTGATGAATAAGAAGGGAGCCTCCCCTTTATGAGAGGAGAGATTAATTTCTCATCATAACTGTGGCTAAAACTACCATTTTGTAATTTTTAAAGGGATCGCAAAATATTCACCCAATAGTTTTTTGGCAACTTTGCTCAAAAGAGTGATCAAATCATTCACTTCTTCAATGAATTCACTTTGTGGAAAGCTCTTAGGCCACCTTGTAACACTTGGCCTTGGGTTTTTCAACCACTTAATATTGATCACTTAATTACAAGTGTTTGTATCTCTCTCGTATTATTCTTGTACATATTCCATAGTGATATTTGCATAGTTGTCAAAACTAGGACACAAGAAAGCTTTGTCAAAGAATTTTGGGTCTAGCCTCATGACCACATTTCCATTTGCATCCCTACCACTTTGGTCTAATTATTGTAATGTACCACAACTTGGAGAATAAATTTAGGATTATGTGCAACAACAGGGAAGGCTACTACCATTTGAATTTTTCTCTAAACTATACACCTCATACCATCATCCAATGGTTGCTTCTAAGTCCTTTCCACAAATTTGGACATATCAACATGTCTGATCTTAGTATCCTTTATCTCATCAATGTGTGAAGACACTAAAGTCGGCGAGAAAACTCCTTGGTATTTATACTTCATGGCTTTGGCTTTGCTTGAATAAGGATCTGAAATTTGAAGATCAGTTAGAAAAGACTGTATCCTTTCATGAATACAAATGTGAGAATTTGGAATGCGTGCACAAGTAGTTGCATTACAAATTTTAGTGTTTTCTACTATTAAAAAAACTTGCAAGGTTGAAATTGCAGTAGTGGGAAAATTCTGAGCAATTCCTTCAGCTTGGAGGAGCTTAGGTGGGACGGTGGGAAAAAAATGGAGCAAATGCATGTGGAATGCGAAGTGGAAATTTTTTCTGAGTGTTAGCAAAAAATTGTAATTTTGATGTAAGGGCACAGAATTTCGATGCTTATGCATGGTTTTTTTATACTTTGTGCAATTGCGCCAAAAATCAGTGCTACTGCATGTTGGTAGTGCAAAAATTTGCAAGGTCGGGAAAATTTATCGACCTTGCATAGGGTAGAACATTTGAAGTACAAGGTGGTTCACATAAATGTAGCCGTGGCAAAAATTACCACTTCTACACTTAAGACAATGTTGATGTAAGGTCAATGAAAAATACCGCTCCTACATATTGTAACATGGAAATTTCTTGCATCAACGATGAAAAATACCGCTTGTACATATAACTTGAAAAGTTTCCTTTCCATGCACAAACGTGTTAGGTTTATTGGATGTTGAAGTGGAGAAATTTATTGCTTCAACACTTAAATTGGAAACTTTATGCATTGTCAATGAAAACACTGGCTCAACACTTGTGAGCATGTCATCATATGCAATGCTGAGGAAAATCACTGACATGGCATGTCACAAACAAAAGGGTAGTCCATATGGAAAAATTCACCAATCCTGATTTAATAGCATCAAACCTTACATGCATTGGCAGTGAAAAATACCGTCGTTACATGAAAGTTCGATACAAGTTTTACAAAGTTTTATTGTTGGATCAAGGTAATACCTTGAAAACCCATCAAACAATTTTGTTTATGTATCACTAGGTGTAATTCTCGCAATGCACAGAGGTAAGACGAAGGTTTATGCCAACATCTAAAACTCAAACAATGAGGCGACGTAACATGAGACTCATTAAAAAACAATGAACAAACTATGACTAGAAGTCATGGTAGTATAAAACCATGGATAGCAGGGAATGAGTAGCTAAGGTTTCAAATAGTGAAAACAAAACTTTAAAGTTTAAACAATACAAAAAACATTTGACAAAATCCCTAAGAGAAACAAAATGATTAACTTACAATGGAAAATAAACTAAAACTAAAATAAGACCCTAGACATCAAACCAAAACAAATCATATATAAAACATAATAAAAAGAGTGAAAGATTTAAAATAACATACCTAGAAAATGAAGGAGGATGATAAAGAAAAACTAAAAAAATAACTTAGTTCGAATCTGCCCAAATATGGTAGATATCCCAAACGAAAATGCACAAAAACCTCGAGCATATAAAAGATTAATGCAAGCAAGAGGGAAAAGCTAGAATGAGATTGACACAAGAGTAAAATGAATTTAAAACTGATTTAAAATATCATTAAAAACTGCATTAATGACACTTATATTGACATTGAGTAGCCAAGTCATCAAAATTCTCTGCCCAAACACCATTTTTGTAAGTGATAAATGACATGCATGGATGACGAAATTCACTGACCTTGCATGTTTTATTTTTTGCATTGGGTATGTAGGAGCATTGAAATTCAACACTCCTACATGTGCGGGAAAATTACTAACACTAAAAATTGAAATTTTGAATCTTTTTCCATTTGCAAATTTTGAAAACCGAAAGAGGTTAACGCTCAAAAATGATGGTTTGAGGTTCAAGACCATGCACGAGGACAAGTATGGTATGCCTCATTTTGCATGCTTAGGGTATGTGGTATATAAAACAAACAATTTTCATAGAGGTTATCCCATGAATTAGGCACAGCTGAATTTGAGGATAAAAAACAACTTATTAAAAACTCATCTTTTTGATGCAAGAGCATCCCTGGTTGTAAAGCAATCATGTGTCAACCAAAAATAGTTCTTCTCTTACATTCAATAGCAGTTTTAGTAGTTCATTTTGCATTTTACCACATCATTGTTTCTTAGCTCATGGAGTAGGATATAGCACCTACACATCAACATCTATCACATATCTAGATTTCATGCCATTTGCATTTATCTATCAAAAGTCTTCACTCTCAAAATTTCACTATCTTTCCAGTTAGAGAATTTGGGGCCAACTTGGTCCATATTTCTTAGTGTGGACCTATTCCAAATCATGTGAAGCTTAATGGGACACCATATAAGCATCTTGGGTTCATTGGGGCCTATCTTGGAGATTTGCAAGCTAACTCTTTTTGTGTGGAGCTATTTCTTCATGTTTTGAGGTTGACATTCATATATGAGTATTCATCAAGTTATTAACCCTAGTGGTCAATGCTTACCTATATAGGAGCTTGAGGAGCATATTTATAAGCATTGTAATTCATTTTAGTTCATCTGTTCTAAGTTAGATGTTTTAGGATCATTATATTTTCGCATCAACCCTTTGGGGGCATGTAATAAGGTCATTTAGCTAGTTGTATTCTTGAGAGCCCTTGTGGTAGGCTTCTGAGCCTTAGATATTTGCCTATGAAGCATGTACCACATGTGATAGTATCAGTTCAATGGGATTTCATACTCGCACATCAATTTGCTATGTTATTTCTACTATGTTGACACTTTGTTGTGTTAGTTTTAGGATCATAAATGAAAGCAATCAGAAAATGCAACACATAAGAAAATGAACACCGCAGATACCCTGGGAAAACCCTCCAACTCGAGGGAGAAAAACCCAGCAAATATATCGCTTATAAATTGCAGAAATAAGAGCATAAATCTACTTACAACTCAAGCCCAACACAAGGCCAAATTTGATACAATGAACAATTAGCACCTCTCCTAGATGCCTAGATATAGAATGAGTATGTTTCTCCTTGAGATCGACTTGTTGTCACCATATGATGATCTGTTGCTCAATTGTGAAATTCATGAATATATTTGTCCTTGAAATAGATTCATTGTATCAAGATGATCGTATGTTGCTCAAGATAATGATTTGTTGCCCAAGTGAGAACTTCTTCAAGGAGTGTGAATATGATGAATGAACTTGATGATCAAATGAGAGATCATCACCTTATATTTATACAAAACATTGTGTCTCTTCAAGAGGTCGGCCTCAATAAGGAATTATAATAATTAAACAAAGTCGACCACCATAAGGAACTCGGCCCAATAAATAATCAATATTATTTCTTTAATGAAGTGAAGTGCCCCTTCACTTAAATTAAATCAAAATAAATTAAAGAGCCAAGGCTATTATTTAATTTATTCTTCTATTTATTATAGTTGTTGGAGGTAAGAGACCCGATGTTGTAACATCAACACTCCCTCTTAGCTAGGGAGGATTACTTCCAGATACACAAGTCATGGATATGACACTCACAATGGCTACACCCATATGTGAGAAGAGCTCATCATGAATTCACTCAATTGTGATATCAACCATCATGGCTACTCCCATGTATGGTAAAGGGAGCATATCACCTCATCATGATATCAACCATCATGGCTACTCCCATGTATGGAAAAGAGCTTATCACCTCAACGTGATAGAATATCACCTCATCGTGATATCAACCATCATGTCTACTCCTATGAATGGTATGTGTGCACAAGTGCCCATCACTCAACGTGATGTCATCATCTCATCATGACATTCACCATGGCTACTCCCAAAGGGTGAAAAACACAAGTACAAGAAAATCATCACAGACTCTCTCACGTGATGTTGTCATGGAGTCACACACATGACATCGACCTTGGATACTCCTAGAGGGTGGAAACAAGGCTTGCACCTCAAATCTCTCTTACAGAGATAAATGCATTAAAGCAAATCATAGAAGATCACTGAAGTTGAGACTCCCTCTCAGCTAGTGCTTCATTCTCCACAATACCAAGCTTGTCTTGAAAGTACACAAACTTTACTTTGGAGAGGGGCTTGGTGAGAATGTTTGTCGTCTGCTCATCAATGCTAATGTATCTCAATTGAATTGCTTTCCTCAATACCATATCTTTGATATAGTGGTATTTGATCTCAACATGTTTGGTCCTGTCATGAAACACTGGATTGACATAAAGCTTCACACAACTTTGATTATCACAATGAATGATAGTTGGCTCCAATGATTGTCCAAACAATCCTAGAAGGAGCTTCTGAAACCACAGTGCTTCTCGAGCTACCACACATGTTGCAATATACTCTGCCTCTGTGGTGCTTAGTGCCACTGAAGACTGCTTCCTGATACACCAGGAGATCATCACAAAACCCAAACTGAAACAACATCCAGAGGTGCTCTTCCAATCAGCAACACAACCTGCCTAATCAAAATTTGTATAACCATGCAACTTCAAGTCCACACCAGAAGAATATCTCAAGCCATACCCAACTGTGCCACACAACTATCTTAGGATATGCTTTGCTGCAACTAGATGTATTTGCCTTGGTTCACACATCAACTGACTAAGTGCACTCACTGCATAGAAAATATCTGGTCTAGTATTGACTAGATACATCAACAATCCAATCAACTACCTGTACATGGTGGGATCTACCAAATCTGAATTAGCTGCAGCTTCCTTTAGCTTCTGAAAATTGGTTTCCATAGGTGTAGACATGGATTTACAATCCATCATATCAAATCTCTTCAAGATGTCTTGACTTAGAATAATCTCATTAGGCCTTTGCCATACTTCTAAACCAAGGAAGTAATGCATGTACTTAAGATCCTTCATTTCAAATTTAGAAGCCAACTCCTTCTTGCATTTGATAATGAGGTGTTCTTCTCTAGTAAGAAATAGATCATCAACATAAAGATCCAATATCAATGCCTCACCATTAACTACCTTGAAGTACAGATTTGAATCTGCATCATTCTTGAAGAAATATTGATATTCTTCAGCCATGGCATCCTTCCATACTTGCTGACTTGATGCTTCCTCAACACAGGAAGGCTTAGCTATTAGGATATGACTCCTTAATGTAACATAACTTGGAACTTGCTGACGTCTTTTGCTTTCTAAGAGTTGCAAACCTTTATGCCTCCTGCATTGTTTGCCTAGCTCATAGAGGTTTTTTCTACCAATAACAATGTTGGTAGGCCCATTAGTAGGTTCCAAAGGCTCAACTAAATCACCACCCTCTTCTAGTTCAGTAGACTCCCTCTGAATCTCCAAGAACTTACATCAACCTCTTGACCTCCTTGTCCAAGGTTGCTTCAGACTCCCTTTGAATTTTAATTCCTCCTCTTCGAAGAAACTAATCACAATGACAACCTGAATAGGTTCTTCCTCTTCAAGAGAAATCTTCAGCCACCAACTCAGTCCCATGGCTGCAAGCTGTGTCAAGCTCTTCTTCTCTTGAAATCAATCTCTTACACTTCTTGGTCCATTCTGAAAGCATTAAGGAGAGATTACTAAAAGTTCATAGAACTCAATTATCCCGAAGAGAAATACCAATGCTAGAAGCATACATGATTCACTATCTTAATGTTATATCATGAATTAATGGCTACATAAAAATTCATGAACATTATTAAACCATGAAATAATTATCTCATTGAAATCAGAATCCTGTACGTAGAAAATGAGGGATTGATATCCTTAAACAACGATCACACTATTTGCTCTCTCTGCCCTTTTCAGTGGCGTCGATCATTGTTGCTCTCAATGCAAAACTCTTGACTTTGATTGCAACTGAATACCAAAAGAAAATCTTTATCATCTTAAGCCTCCTTCACTAAGTCCTCACCATACATATGGATCTATACTTCTGCTCTAAGTATTGATGGCGACTTCTCTATCAAGATGTTCAACTATAATGCAATCCATCGAAATGGGCACTATGCCTACTCAACTCACCTAATCACATGGCATTGGAGTTGAAATATTCATGGGACTGAAAATTTGTGTAGGATCATCATCTAATCTACATAAACTCGATGACCAAACAACACAAAGTATGATTCAAATAATCGATGTCAGATCTGCACAACTCAACAGACTGAATTTTACCCCAAATTTAAAAGGTATAAAGAAAAGAATACTTATCTCTTAATTGCATAGCGTTGGTTATAAAGAACATGAACTGCAGCCTCTATTGTTTAGTATTCTAAAGAATATCAAGAAGGAACTAAAATATCATGAGATCATGACACTAGATGAAGCTTATGCAAAGACGACTCTCCACACATCTCTAGAATTCACTCAGAGTCCCAAAACAAAATGCAGCCAAAAGTAAATGATAGCATTCTCTAGAAGGCTCATAATCTCCTCACACAGAATGACCATAAGCAACACTATTTTCAGCAAGGACTGAAAATATCCAGATTGCATAAATTGGTATTAAAAGATATGCCTGATACAGGGGCTCCTCTAAATCTCAATGAGTATCTCCTTCACATGCACCTCAATTACATTGAATACACAAACAAGGGAAGTTTATGTAGACTCAAAGTCCATAGGCCTGAAATTACGTGTCTTCAATCTAAGACTTTGATGTCGACAATGAAGCCTCTACACTATGTCGACTTTAGCTTTCACTGCAATCATGAGCCCGATAATCTGTAGACTTGGTAATGATAATAAATGCTCGCTTGATCTTAAATCACCATTGCTTCTTCTTTCAAACCAACCATTTGATTCGCTTCTCCTTCTACACACTGCCTTATCTCACACTCAACTTCAGAATGCTTAACAAATCTGATTAGATATTTTCTAGACCCACTCTGATACCATGTTAGTTTTAGGATCAGAAATGAAATCAATCATAAAATGCAACACATAAGACAATGAACACCATAGATACCCTGGGAAAACCCTCTAACTCAAGGGAGAAAAACCCAACAAATATATCTCTTATATATTGTAGAAATAAGAGCAGAAATCTGCTTACAACTCAAGCCCAACACAAGGCCGAATTTGATACAATGAACAATTAGCACCTCTCCTAGATGCATAGATACAAAATGAGTATGTTTCTCCTTGAGATCGATCTGTTGTCACCATATGATGATTTGCTACTCAAGTGAACTTCATGAATATATTTCTCCTTGAAATATATTCGCTATATTAAGATGATGGTTTGTTGCTCAAGATCGATTTGTTGCTCAAGATAATGATTTGCTTCCCAAGTGCGAATATGATGAATGAACTTGATGATCAAATGAGAGATCATCACCTTATATTTATACAAAACATTGTGTCTCTTCAAGAAGTCGACCTCAATAAGGAATTATTATAATTAAACAAAGTCGGCCACCATAAGGAAGTCGGCCCAATAAATAATCAATATTAT
The DNA here is from genome assembly GCA_007115665.2 of Sequoiadendron giganteum. Taxonomy (NCBI): domain Eukaryota; kingdom Viridiplantae; phylum Streptophyta; class Pinopsida; order Cupressales; family Cupressaceae; genus Sequoiadendron; species Sequoiadendron giganteum. The sequence continues at coordinate 113,510,738 of CM021107.1, read as the reverse complement.
TTCTTTAATGAAGTGAAGTGCCCCTTCACTTAAATTCGATCAAAATAAATTAAATAGCCAAGGCTATTATTTAATTTATTCCTCTTCTATTTATTATAGTTGTTGGAAGTAAGAGACCCGATGCTATAACATCAGCATGTTGCACGGTTCAGATTGTTCCTTCTGGAACCCTCCTACTGTGATCACACCAAGTGGTATCAGAGCAAGTTTTCAATTCTTGAAGGCATTCCTTGAAGTGAACAAATTGTCAAATTGAGGCAAACTACATTTTTTTTCAACTGATTGCCGATTGTGAGGCAGTTGAAACCCTTGTAGCCAGATCATCGAATTGAGGCAATTGCACCGATTTGAGAGGAGATATACAGCTGAAGAGAGTGCTTGTGATGGTGGATGTTGCTGGAATAATGGATGAAATGTTGTAAATGATGCATGAGATGTGAGTTAGGTTACATGTTGTTGAAGAAGATCAAAGACAAGGCCTAAACCCTAGGAAGAATGATAAAAGTGAAGATGAAGCAAAACATGCAAATAAAATTATAGAAACCCTAGATGAAGAAGAAGAGGAATGAGATCAAGCCAAAATGTTGAGAAATTTCAAAGATTGGCAAGTGACCTAGAGTTGAAACTCAAAATTACATGAGAAATTTGAATCCTGAAGAATTTGATTGATTGGATAAATGAGATGGAAGAATACTTTGAATATGAAGAAATTGAAGATCCGAAAAGAGTTAGATTTGCAAAAACAATGTTAAAAGGTCATGCTACACTATGGTGGAAAGAAGTTCAATTAGACCGAAATAGAAGAGGCAAGGAAAGAATCATCAAATGGGATAGAATGGTGACAAATTTGAATAATCAATTCATACTAATAGATTATGAACTGGAATTTTTGAAAATATTGCATAAACTAAGACAAAAGGAGAGATTTATGAAGGATTATACTGAAGAATTCTACAAGATGATAATCAGAACTAGACATAGTGAAGCAAGCAAAGAGAAGATTGCAAGATATATCAATGGACTGAGAACAAACATTCAAGAAGAATTGAGCCTGGTAAAGATTAAATCTATTGAGGAAGCTTATAAATTTGCATTGAAAGTTGAAGAGAAGCTAAACAAAAGATTTGAACAAAGAAAGAGGAGTGAAAAAGGAAGATTTCAAGAGAGTGGACCCCAGTTCAAAGAAATAAGACCTTATATGGAGCATAACAAAGATGTGAAAACTATCAGAGTGAAGAAAAGGATGCTAAGTCATACCATAAAGGAAGAGAACATAAAAAATTCTACCACAACAATAGAGGAGGCCATAATTCTTACCACAATGAAGGATACTAGAGAGATGAAGCAAGATCTGAGAGAAGACCGTTCAGAGGAACCTATTTCAAGTGTGGAGGTGAAGGACATAGAGCATTCGAGTGTCATCAAGGAAGTACCAAAAAGAAACATGAGCATATTGGAAGAGCATCTTATGTGGATGAAGAACATGTTGGATCCCCTAATTCAATTAGGAAACCCAAGAAAGGTGAATCATTGGTGATGATGAGAGCATCGATGCATGAAGAAGTGACTGAGGAACCACCACAAAGTAAAAGTCTATTCAGAACTAGATGTAAGTCCGAAGGAAAGGTATGTAAATTTATCATTGATAGTGGCAGTACTGATAATATAGTTTTAGAGGAGATGGTAACCAAATTTAATTTGGAAAGATTGAAACATCCAAACCCCTATAGGATAGCCTAGATATAAGATGATCATAAGATATTGGTGAATGAGCAATGTTTGGTGAAATTTCATATTGGGTTATATGAGGATGAAGTGTTGTGTGATATTATGCCTATGGATGCATGTCATTTACTGTTAGGAATAGCATGGAAATATGATAAGAAAGCAATTCATGATGGGAGACAAAATACCTATATCGTGAGATCAAATGGAAATATAATCAAGTTGATACCTTTGGAGGAAGAGGAGACTGAATTTTGTGGCATTTCTATACTATGTTTGGTGGATAGAAGAAAATTTCTTGATGGATTGAGGCATGAGAATATTTGTTTGCACTGATTTAGAGAATAGGTAGCAGTCTAGAGGTAGAAAACTCTACCATAGAGAGCGAGGAGGTAGCAGAATTGTTGACAAAGTATGAAGACATCATGTCAGAGAATATACTAGAGGGACTTCCATCGATCCAGAGTATCGGTCATCATATAGATCTTATATCAAGAGCAAGTTTTTCGAAAAAAGTAGCACATAGAATGACATAGGCAGATAATGCAAAGTTGAACTGATAGATTCAAGAGTTGTTGAGGAAGGGATTGATTAGAGAAAGTTTGAGCCCATGTGTGATACCTGTTGTGCTTTCACCTAAGAAAGATGGAGAGTGGAGAATGTGTACAAACTCAAAAGCAATCAATAAGTTCACTATCAAGTATAGATTTCCATTGCCAAGGATGGATGACATTATGGACTGTTTGAGTGGAACAAAATATTTCATAAAAATTGATCTAAAGAGTGGATCCCATCAGATCAAGATTAGAGAAGAAGATGAATGGAAGACTACATTTAAGACTAATGTAGAATTGTATGAGTGGTTAGTGATGCCTTTTGGTTTGACCAATGCACCGAGCACTTTCACGAGATTGATGAATGAGGTATTGAAGAAATTCTTGGGTAAGTTTTTCATTATTTACTTGGATGATATTTTGATTTTCAGTAAGACCAAATAAGAACATTTATGTCACATCTAACAAGTATTGTAGAGGTTGAGAGAACATAAATTGTTGATTAATGTCAAGAAGTGTAGTTTCATGAACACATAGTTAGTTTACCTTGGATTTGTTAATTATGCTGAAGGATTGAAGATGGATCTGGAGAAAGTGAGAGAAATTTTAGATTGGCCTACACTGATAAACATTGGACAAGTAAGATCATTCCATGGATTAGCTAGTTTCTACCAAAATTTTATCAAAAGTTTTAGTAGTGTTTGTAACCCCATGACTGAGCCAATGAGAGGAGATAAGAAGGAGTTTAAGTGAACATCTAGAGCACAAAAGAGTTTTGAATTGTTGAAGCAAAAGGTGATAGAGCAGCCAGTATTAATATTACTAGATTTTTAAAAAGTATTTCAAGTGGATTGTGATGCAAGTGGAATGCAATTGGAGCAGTGTTGAGTCAAGAAGGAAGACCTATAGCTTATTTTAGTGAAAAGTTGAATGATGCCAAAAGAAGATACCCAGTTTATGATCAAGAGTTTTATGCCATAATTCAAGCTTTGAAAACGTGGAGACATTATTTGTTGCTTAAGGAGTTTGTGTTGTATACGGATCATCAAGCTTTGCAGTATCTGAATAGTCAAGGAAAGCTAAATTAGAGAAATATGAGATGGGTTGAGTTCTTACAAATTTATACATTTGTGTTGAGGCATAGGAGTGGCAAGTCAAACAAAGTTGCAAATGCATCAAGTAGAAGAAGAAATTTACTAACAGAGATAAGCGGAAGTATTGGGATTTGAGGAATTAAAACATATGTATGAAGATGATGCAGATTTTGGGGAAGCAAGGAGAGCATGTAAGGAACCGGTAGTGACAGACTGGAGCCAATGGTTGGACTATTTCATTCAAGAAGGTATGCTATTCAAAGGAAATTAGTTGTGTATATCGAGGATTTCAATGAGGGGGAATTTGATCAAGGAGAAGTATAGTGGAGGATTAGCAGGATATTTTGGAGTGGATAAGACAGTAGCTTTGGTAAGTGAACATTATTTTGGCCACAGATATATAAGGATGTAGTGAATTATGTTCACAGTTGTAGGATTTGTCAAGTTGCAAAATGGAGTAGTTAGGATACTAGATTGTATAAGCCTTTGACAGTAACAGAGAGACCTTGGGAAGATATAAATATGGATTTCATTTTGGGATTTCCAAGAACACAATGAGGTTATGATTCTATTATGGTAGTAGTAGACAAATTTGTTAAAATGACACATTTCATTAATTGTAAGAAGACTAATGATGTTGTGCATGTTGTTGACTTATTTTTCAAAGAGATTGTGAGATTGCATGACTTACCAAAGAGTATTGTTTCAGATAGAGACACCAAATTCATTGGATATTTTTGGAGGACATTGTGGAATAAGATGAAAATAGATTTGAAGTCTAGGTCAACATATCACCCACAGATGGATGGACAGACTGAGGTAGTGAATAGAAGTTTGGGTAACTAGTTGAGATGTTTGATTGGAAATAAGGTGGGAAGTTGGGATATAGTTTTACCATAGGAAAAATTTGCATATAATAATTCAGTAAACCAGGGTATAGGAAAGACACCATTTCATATCGTTACCAAAGTAAATCCTAGAGGAGTTGCAGAGTTAAGAGGAGTTAAAGAGTTAAGAGACATTAGTATGTGATGGGTTCATCTATTAGCCTTTTTTTGTTGTTTTTATGCATACTTTCAAACATTATTAGACAAATCCTTTCAAAAAATACTCTTATGCTATGCTATTTTTTCATGCTTATTATATAACCTTGGACCTAAATTATAGTAATGAAAATATTGTTATGATATAATAGCATTGCATGGTTTATATGTGAGTATGTATGAAATGTGGATGGAATTTTATGTTTAATCATGGTAGTTAGCTTTGTATATATGTTTTGTGGATTAACTTCTTGTAGCCCAAAAAGACACTATAGCCCACAACAACTAGGAACTATAGCTCACAACAAAAGGAAGACTTTGACAACGAAACAAAGGAAGTGCCATATCAAGATGAACGTAATAACTACTGTGTGGAGGCAACTAATGGAGTTAGTCGTGCATCATTATGACAAGTTAATAAGGTGCTGAGAAGAAGAATTCTTTTGATGACAGGATTCTGGATAACTGTTTGTGTGTTTTACATGCAGATTTGTTTTATAGAGTTTCAATTCTATTAGACCTCTTATTTCTTTTTAGTTATAGTTTGAATAATTCCATCTTCACTATATACTCTAATACCTAGGATTTATAGTTAATGATTCCAGTTAGGATTTATGCTTAGAATAAACTCCCCCATACTTGTATGTATAGCTGGTGGTAGAGTCCTTAGATAAGTTAGTTTATTTTCAATAATTTGTTATTGGTTACTTTCAGTTTTCAGTTATCAATGATAGACATGTTGATTATTCAAAATGATTTCTTTGAATATAATTTGTGAAGAATATTTTGTGTAATCTCTTGTGATGTGTAATGAATGAAGTTCAATTTCACTTAAATGCATAGAATATGATATTTATATATGGTTCTAGTTAAGTGAAGACATCCACTTGAGCAGGCCACTCAAGGTAACTGTTATTCACTACATTTATAGCTATTTATTTCCATTAGTAGTTATCTCCATTTATCATTACTTCATAAATTGCATACAAATTAGAATAGATTCTCATATCTTGATTATCAATAATGAATGTTACCAGAGTAAATGCATTTAGTTAATCTATAATACTCCAAAGTTTAAAATAAGTTTAGCTATAAGTTTTGATCAGTTTTGAGTTAGTACGGTAATCCTTTGTTAACAACAATTCAATTGCAGGTTAAGCTGTAGGCACTTGTAGCCATTAGAACTAATTTGCTTCTCTTTACTATTATGCATTTATGTGATTTTCTAGCAAGTAGAATAACTCTATAGAATAACCTAGATAGCCTCAGGTCTCTCAAGGCACATATAGTGCACCACCATCACAAATTTACAAACCTTGGTTGACAATCTAATGTAGTCTTTACAATGTTGAGTGGACTTTTCAGCTAGTCATACCTATGAATTGTGTAGTTTTTACCAAGTTTAGAGGATACTAGTTTAGACTCTACATTTTTGGAGCCATTGTTGGGGATGGTGCTATCTTCATAGACTTGTTTTCCAAGCTTTCATACTTTTTTTACAGCATTAGGACTGTTAGACTTAATCTTTTTTAACACACCGGAAAGTTACACTAACACTGTGTAGAGCCGCTACTATACAAAGCCATATTTATTGTATGTGGAGGTAGAGAGGTTCTTTGGGTAGATTCCTCCCCTCTGCATGCCAACAGGCCATAGCAGGAATTTGTGACCCCAGTACTCAAAGTGAGGGTAATACTGAAGAATAAATTTCCCTATCACCAACATTTAGCACACAAACAAAGGGGACATAATGAACCATGGGTGATGGAGTGGATGATCCTAAACGTGCAAATTCTGAGTTCCTAATCACCAACCAAGAAAGGACTATTGTGCTGAAGAATATTCCTCCTTCAAAATTACCAGTCTTTTATGGGTTGGTGATTGAAGATCTAGATGCATTTATGTTTGAATTTTATGTCCTACGCAAAAGTTATGACTATAATTTTGATGCTCATAGGCTCAAAATCTTCCCTTCGACTCTACAAGATGTAATACTAAGATGGTTTATGGGATTAGGAAAGGATGTAGTTCTTGATTGGGATGCCATGAAATAAATATTCTTGGAAAAGTACCAAGACTATTGTAGAGGACTTGATAGGAGGGGAGATGACATTTTTAGAATGTCATAAAAGGAGGATGAGCCATTAGAAGATTATGTGGAGAGATTCAAATTTTCCTTGAAGAAAAACCCGCATAACAAGTTATCTAAAGAATCCCTCAAATTAGTATTTTTGAGAGGAGTCAATGAGAACTATATGGATGCCCTCAATCTTATTAGACAAGGGGAAATCTCTTAAATACCATTTTAAGAAATTTTCAAGGTCTGTAGGAATTACCCCAGGACCTTCACTAAGAGGCCAAGAGGAGAGAGGACATCCACCATTGGAAAATAATCTATTGGGGTTTCACAGATAGAGTTAAGCAATTTGTTGTCCAACATGAAGGAGGACATTATCAGTCACCTAAAAAATTATTTGGACACTCTCCACATCAAGAAGAAGTTAGAGGAATTTGAAGCAATTCTCACTATATACTGCCCCAACTGTAGGCAAAGGAAAACAAATTATAAATGCAAAAGGGTGGCTAGTATCCAACAAGATAAAACTAAGAAACTCAATTTTCAGCCACTTGAAGGAGAGGATGAACAACTATTTTACATAGCTCAAATAAGGCCATGGCAACAAATATAAGGTATGCCACATGACCCTTTTAACTTCAATTCATCATTTCCCATTAGAAATCAAACATTTTCTATTTAGAATTCTTAGCCTTGGCCAACAAATCAAAATCAATGGAAAAACCCTCAATAATGGCCATAACCTCAGTAAAATTAGAACCAATAGCAACCAAATCCTTGGTCACAACAAATTTTATAAGGTTCCAATTACAATCTCCAATGGCCAATACAATAGAACCAGTGGCAGCCTCAATGGCAAAAAGGCCAACAGTGGCAGCAAAAAAACATGAAGTATCAATAGCCTATGCTTCCTCCTTAGCCCCAACAACAATCCATTATGCCTCCATAAAATCCTACATCTCAGCTACCTAGACCACCATAATTACTTTTCCAACGTGCACCTAACCCTAACAAAAAGCATGTCCAACAGGCTTATACTAATGAGGCTATGCAATACCCCACTTTTGGGGTAGAGGTGAGTGATGTCCACCTCAAGTCAGGAAAATAACTAGTCGGACTTTCATCCCCACAAATCACTAAGATGGATGATGAGGAACCTACAATTGAAGCTTCAAACAAATCATCTCTAGGACCTGAGTCAAATCAAGTACACCAAACTACCTCAAGTCCAAAGCTTCCTTTCCCTGAACGCTTAGCCATTCAAAAGAATCAGCCCAAGCTGAGACAAACCTACTAGGTCAATTAAAGGATTTGAGTATTAAGATTCCACTCATCCAGGCTATTAAAGACATCCCAATTTATACTAAAATTGTGAGGGTTCTATGTCTTAAGAAACCAAGGAGGAAAAGGAAGGATCACAGATAGTTCATGTCCTAGGGAACCTTGCAGATATCATGTTAGGGAACATAACTGTCCCTAAATACATAGACCCTAGTAGTCTAGTGGTGGACATTAAGATTAATGGGAACCTTATCAAGAATACCTTGATAGACTTGGGGGAAACAATCAATGTCATGACTAAAGAAACAATGCAATTACTTCAGTTAGTGAACCTTTGACCTACACAAACTGTTCTACAGTTGGCTGATAGATCAATAGTCAAGCTTGAAGGAATCATTAAAGATTTATATATTGCATTATATTTTTGGGAATATCTTGTTGATTTCATAGTTCTACAGCCAAAGTTGAATCTTGCAGGATATCCACTTATCCTAGGCAGACCATGGTTAGCTACAGTTGATGCATTCATAATTTGTAGGTTTGGCAATATGATAATATCTAATGGGACCGTGACCGAGAAATTGGTCCTCTATCCTCTAGCCCAACCTTATGTTGATCTTGAGCAAACCATTTGGCCCATTTTGGATGAGGAAGATAACTATTCCCTATAGAATTTGATGACAACTGAACGCAACCCTATATTGGATGATCATGATGAAGATGATATAATTGCTCATATAATACATAATGACTGCGGCAGGAGCCTACAACAACAAGACTATCTCACATACCTACAAAACCCCTTGCAAAGTATTATACCCGCCGATTCTTTAGAAGAAATATCTCATATTTTTCATTCATTATTACCACAATAATTTGTACTAATAATTCCTGGCCTTGACCTCTCATCAATGCAAGAATCATCCAAAGAACTAGAAGTCATGTCAAGAAAAATGTTGAACATAAACAATGTATTAATTGAGCAAAAAAATTCCCTAACCACTGTGTTGCGAGCACATGCAACAACATACACATGGGACTACCATGATTGAAAGGTATATATCTTGACTTATGTATTCATAGGATCTATATAAATGATGGCTATAGACCTATTAGATAACCTCAAAGACAGATGAACCCTACCTTGAGAGAAATAGTCAAAGTTGAACTCCAAAAACTCCTTGATGTAGGTTTCATATACCCCATATCTAATAGTGAATGGGTCTCACCTTTAGTCATTGTTCCCAAGAAAGGTAGGAAATGGAGAATATGTGTAGATTATAGGGAACTGAACACAACCACAAATAAGGACCACTTTACATTGCCCTTTATAGATCAAGTGCTTGAATCTTTGGCAAGGAAGAAGTAATTTTTATTCTTAGATGGTTTCAATGGTTACAATAAGATAAAAATTGTTCCTGAGGATTAGGACAAGACAAAATTTACTTGTCCTTGGGGTACTTGTGCATACTTTGTTCTACTCTTTGGTTTATGCAATGCTCCAACTACTTTTCAGAGGGCAATGCTCAACATCGTTTTTGATTATGCTCATGACTGTATGGAGATATACATGGATGATTTCGCCACATATGGGGAAACTTATGAGGAAGCCCTTAGCAATCTGGAAAAGGTATTAAAGAGATGCAAAGAACATAACGTGTCCCTTAGTAATGAAAAGTGCTTTATGATGATGACTCGAGAAATTGTTTTAGGGCATTTCATATCTACTGTAGGGATTCAAGTTGATCCACATAAGATAGAAATCATTTCTACATTACCTATTCCACATAAACAAAGAGATATCATAAGCTTCCTTGGCCATGTGTAGGCTACTATAGGAGGTTCATTAACGACTTCAGTAAGATTTTTGAACCGTTGTTTATTTTGTTGACTAAAGATTGAATTTGATTGGACACGAGAGCGCCAACATTCCTTTGAAGAGCTAAAGAAGGCCTTAACCCAAGCACCTATTTTAAGGGGGCCAGATTGGACCTTACCCTTTCATGTACATATTGATGTTTCAGATTTTGCTAATGGAGTATTTTTGGGTCAGAAAGAAGGTAACAAAGAATATGAAATTTACTACATTAGCAAGAATCTTCAAGGAGCAGATCTAAATTATACTGTTATAGAAAAGGAGATGTTGGTAATAGTATATGCCATCAATAAATTCAAACATTACATCACCGGTTATTCAGTTTTTGTCCACACAGACCATACAACTATCAAATACTTGATGAACAAGCCTATAGTAGGGGGTATATTAGTTAGATGGTTGCTACTTCTACAAGAGTTTGATATCGTAATAGTGGACAAGCCTGGTAAAGCTAATGTAGTAGCAGATTTCCTATCAAGGTTGCCAACACAATCAATATAAGGGGTAGTGCATGAATCATTTCTAGATGAACACCTATTTGCTCTTAATATACGTGTACCTTGGTATGCTAGCATTGCCAATTATTTAGTGACAGGGTAGATTCCACCACACTTTTCTCCAAGGGAAAAGAGATAGCTCATACACAAATGTTTTCCATACTTTTGGATACCAGGTTATTTGTTCTACACTAGACCTGACAACCTCATGATAAAGTGCATAAGAGAAGATGAAATTTTTGACATTAGTAAGGCTTGCCATGATGAACCATGTGGAGGTAATTTTGCAGCAAAAAGAACAACATTTAAAATCTTCACAATTGGTTATTACTTGCCTGCTTTACACAAGGATTCTATCAAATACACAAGAAGTTGTAATAGGTTCCAAAGAATGGGTAAGACAACAAGGAGTGATGAAATGCCATTACATCCTCAGCTAACACTAACTCCCTTGGATAAATGGGGTCTAGACTTCATTGGACCAATCTCACCTACTTCTAACAATAAGGAATACATTCTAGTTTGCACTGATTATCTAACTAAGTGGGTAGAACTAAGGGTATTACAGTTTTCCAAAGATGGCAATGTGGCTAAATTCTTGTATGAGGACATTTTTACTAGGTATGGAGTACCTAGCGAAATAGTGATTGATAAGGGTCTACAATTTACTTCAGACCTCATCGCCAAATTGGTTGAAAAATATCAAATCAGGCATAAGAAGTCAACACCTTATCACCCTCAGGCCAATGGCCAAGTGGAGGTTAATAACAAGGAAATTGAAAGTATTCTAACCAAGACAGTGCAATTACATAAGAAATATTGGGTTGCTAGATTACCATAAGTAGTACGGGTATATAGAACAACTTGGAAAACAACATTTGGTTTTACACCCGATGAGCTAGTGTATGACAAAACAATAGTCCTTCCAATTGAGTTTGAATATAAGACATTGAGAACAACAATGGAGTTGGCCATGGATCTCGTAGCAACTCAAAAGGAAAGGTTACACCATTTAAATGGACTGGATGAAATCAAGATGGAGGCCATCCATCACATTGAGATAGTACAAAAGCAAAGGACGAAGTGGCATGACCAATATATCAAGACCAAGGAATTTACTGTAGGTGATTGGGCCTTGTTATATGATTTGAGATACAAGGATTTCAAAGGGAAACTCTAATCCAATTGGTTGGGACCTTATGAGATCAGTCAAGTATTTCCTAATGGAGCAGTGAAGTTGCATACCATAGATGCAGTAAGGTTTTCGCTCCTGGTTAATGTCCATAGATTGAAGCTTTATAAGAAGAAACTAGTATAGAAGGAATATTTTATTTTCTCTCTATTTCAGTAGTATGGACCTCATAGTGATCAAGATACAGGTTTAGAAACACAGAGTGATGCCTCTACAACAACAAATATACCACGTTCTTCAGGTACTTCAGAGATTGAGCTACACAGCTCAATCCTTGAGATCACTCAGGATTAATCTCTTGTTCTACCTCACATGCACACACAACATGGTTACAATGATGTACATACTTTTTCTAGAGGGACCTATTTTATATGTATAATTGTCAACATTCAAAAAGGGTCCTGTTGCAGTAGGGACTTGTAGCATAACATTTGTCAACATTTAGAGGAGACCTAATGCCGAAGGAACTTGTAGCGTTGTACAACAAAAAAAAAATCAAATCAATTTATGCCACATTAATTGCAGTTCACATGTTCTCACCTCAAAATTATCACATGCAGTATCCATCTTTTCATCATAAAGTACCTGCAACATGCCTATTTTATTTTTCGCTGCCAATTTAAATTTTAAGCATTTGAAATGTCACATAGCCAACCAAAATCTTTCCATTCTGTTTCATTAGCTTACAATCACCACCTCATCATTCAATAACCTATAATTAATTTTTTTCACATCAAATCATATTGCAGATAAATTTGAATTAGCTCACATGCATGACGTTTAGTTAGTCACCTCCAACAGGTGCGCAAGGTAAATTATCATAATTATCATATATTTCTTTACACTTTCATTATGTCTTTTTCAATAAATTAAGCATGTGATATATTCATAACATTAATTTCCATACTTTCTAATCATACCCTTGCCTATCATGAGTTGAAGTGAGGTCACTTCAAACCTTAAGTTGGGGGAGGGTATAATTCAACCAATTTTTTTGATTTTCGTCATCTGAAACCAAATGAAACAGATAAATATGACATGCAAAACCCTTTTTGTGCTAAAAATTGCACCTATTTTGCTGATAATTTTCCCTAGTCCTATGAAATTGAGCTAAGTCAAACCTAGAACCCATTTTTGAAGCTCAATTAAGCTAATATGAAGAAGAAGGGGAGTTGCAGTTATAGTATAGTAGTGAAAATGCATGAGGAATTATCAGAGTAAAACAAGGGTTTGAGGGTGGTGAAGTGAATTGAGCTAAATTTTCAAGGTAATTGAGCTGAATTTTCAAGGTTAACATATTTAGTAGAGATCATAATGGGAGGTGATATTATTAGGAGAGATTTGTTGACTCACAAGCAAATACTAGAAGATAATGGTATTGCCTATCTTCACAAGAGTGGGTTGGCTCAGCTATTTTTTAAAGTTGATAGAATTTGACAATGACATAGAAAAAATATTTACAACCAAATTGGAGCACGATGAAGCGATGGTAAAAGGGTTATTAGTAGATGCATTTGAAGTCACCATAGCACAGGTTTTCGATTTACCTAGAACTGGAGCAGAGTTCCCAGTACACGCAAATGCAGTGGCTACAAGAGAAGAATTCTATGAGCGAGGAGAGGATTTGGATTCATCATCACAAGGTACAAAGAGGATTTCTCTTCCATGTTTTTGGGCTAATTATGCTTCCTATATCATTATATATCTTACTTGTGATGATAGACAAAATCTTTTGTATACTGTACATTTCAAACTGCTAAGTCACCTTCACCATAATAGGCTAGTGAATGTGCCAAATTTTCTTTATAATATGTTAAAAAGGATGACATCAGAGTATCAAAGGAAATAAAGTGACACAACCTTGTCACATCACTATTTGATTGCCCTTTTAGTAAAAAGAAGCTTAAGAATTCAGTACCCACAAGTAGCCTAGGAAGATTTTGTAAAATGTGGAGATATTAACAGTTTACTTGAGGCACTTGTAGTGCCTAAAACTTTAGAGCCATAATTTGAACCTATAAAATAAATTTCTCATGTCTCACCTACGGCTTCACCTACCTATAGCAACGGTGAGCCTAAGGAGCACAATGTGCTAGAGTCTAGGTCACCAGTAGTGGAAGAAATTCCATTTTCTTCAAAACCACCAAAACCCAAGAACATAAAAGGTAGTACATCCACACCTTCTAAAACAAAGAAGAAAAAGAAGGATGTTGAGAAGGAGAAACCTACACCTAGGCATTCAGATCGATTATAAAAGCAAAGCGTTATGAGGGGGAGTGTGAGAAAACCTAAAGAGGAAAATGGCAAAGAACAACATGAGGAAGATGTGATGTTAGTTGAAAATGACTGAAGGGAATGGAAATATCCCTGGAAATGTGAATACACTTGTGAAGAGGAAAAGATATGTTTCTAACACTTTTGATTCAAACTCAAAAGATGTGTTTGTTGCCAAGAAAACACAAAAGAAAACCCCAGATAGTCCTACTTATGAAGACTATTATTGTCCAAGGGGTTGTAATGATCAGTTTATGGAAACAAAGGAAATGTATATAGAAGATAGAAATGTCAAGAAAATTCAAGAAGCCTTGGACATAATTAAACACCTGGAAGAACTAGTGCAAAGTCATGAAAAGAGAGATAAAAAAAGGGAGACCAAAATACAAGAATTGGAAAAAAACATATGGCCATGGAACAAAGCTTGATCTATTGGCACAATTGGCCATTACTAAAATAGGGGATGGAGAACTTGCAGTACCAAATCAAAGACCTCCTCTCATAAGAACTCCAATTCACCATATAACATTGTCTCTTGGTTATCAACTATGGAAGGTGACTAATGAATTTGTACATGAAAAAGAAAAGTGGAGGAAAGAAAAAGAAACTTTGATTGAAGAACATGTCAAAGTGTTGGAAGAAAAATAGATTGAGGTAAGGAGATCAACAATTAGCTTAGAAGAAGTGGCAGATAAAGCTACCCAAATCATAAGATGCAGACCTCCAACAAGAACACATGCACTATTTTTGCAAGATTTTTTTTTGAGTTTTTAGTTTAGTAGCCTAATCAGTAACCAATAAATTAGGATGAGCAAGGAATTTGAGTTGCTTAATGTTTTTGCTAATTCTACAGCAGAGGAGCAAGATCAACTATGTGAATACTATTTATACAACTATGTAGTGTCAGATGAAGCAAAGTGGAATCCTCTGATGTTTGTAGGGGATCTCTAGGTAAAGGCACTAACATCTTATTATGTGAATGAAAAATTCAAGGGAGAAATAATGGAAGAATATGATGAGAGGGAGAAATAAGCTACTCTCCCAATAAGAAAAGAATCTAAAAACACTGATGCAGTTATAGATGAATGGTTGAAACTCCTGGATCATAAAGGCATAGGGAGAAAAATTATGAAACTAAGACTAGTACAAAATAATGCAAACATTAGTTGTGGGCTTGGGTTAGCAATGTTACAAATATATGCAAAACAGATGGAATAGCTTCACCCCAGCATTGCAGAGAAAGGAACCTCATTCAGTATACAATTTTACCACCATGCTTGAGAGGGTACGCAAATACATGAAAATTGGTGCTGACATAGGAATTCACTAGGTACCACTCACATTTCACCCACCTATGCTACTATATCTAGTTCCACATTGGACCGGGAAAAATGGTGAGGAGTGTGAGAAAGATAGGATCATCAAAATGAGACAACTTGTAGCTTATAGAGGTTTCTACTTAAAGTAGATCAAGGGAGTTGATGTTGTCATGGACTTCAGGGAGATCACCTTGCGATATAATTTGTACCCCTAGTGTTTTGCTTGAGGAAAAGCAAAAGTATAGCTAGGGAGAATGATGGGTTCATCTATTAGCCTATTTTCTATTGTTTTTATGCATATTTTTAAACACTATTAGACAATCCTTTTAGAAAATTCTCCTATGCTATGCTATCTTTTCATGCTTATTATATAATCTTGGACCTAAATTATAGTAATAAAAATATAGTTATGATATAATAGTATTGCATGGTTAATATGTGAGTATGTATGAAATGTGGATGGAATTGTATGTTTAATCATGGTAGTTAGCTTTGTGTATATGTTTTGTGGATTAACCTCTTGCAGCCCAAGAAGACATTGTAGCTCGCAACAACTGGGAACTGTAGCTCGCAGCAAAAGGAAGACTTCAACTGCGAAATAGGGGAAGTGCCAGATCAAGTTGAATGTAATAACTACTGTGTGGAGGCACCTAATGGAGTTAGTTGTGCATCATTATGACAAGTTAATAAGGTGTCGAGAAGAAGAATCCTTTTGATGATAGGATTCTGGATAATTGTTTATGTGTTTTACATGTATATTTGTTTTATAGAGTTTCAATTCTATTAGAACTCTTATTTCTTTTTATTTATAGTTTGAACAATTCAATATTAACTATATACTATAATATCTAGGAGTTATAGTTAATGATCGTAGTTAGGAGTTATGTTTAGAATAAACTCCCTCGTGCTTGTATATAGTTGGTGGTCGAGTCCTTAGATAAGTTAGTTGATTTTCAGTAATTTGTTATCAGTTACTTTCACTTTTCAGTTATCAATGACAAACATGTTGATTATTCAGAATGATTTCTTTGAATACAATTTATGAAGAAGATTTTGTGTAATCTCTTTTGATGTGTAATGAATGAAGTTCAATTTCACGGATGCGTAGAATCTTATATTTAAATTTGGTTCTAGTTAAGTGAAGACAACCACTTGAGCGGACCACTCAAGGTAACTTTTCTTCACTACATTTATAGTTGTTTATTTCTATTAGTAGTTATCTCCATTTATCATTACTTCATAAATTGCATGCAAGTTAGAATAGATTCTCATATCTTGATTATCAATAATGAATGTTTATGAACATGAATGCATTTAGTTAATCTATAATACTTCAGAGTTTAGAATAAGTTCAGTTACTAGTTTTGATCAATTTTGAGTTAGTACAGTAATCCTTTGTTAACATCGATTTAGTTACAGGTTAAGCTATAGGCACATGTAGCCATTAGCGCTAGTTTGCTTCTTTTTATAGTTATGCACTTCTATAATTTTCCAACAAGTAGAATAACTTGATAGGATAACCTAGATAGCCTCAGGTCTTTGAAGGCACATACAGTGCAGCACCATTACATGTTTACGAACCTTGGTTGAAAATCTAATGTAGTCTTTACAATGTTAAGTGGACTGTTCAAGTAGTCATACCTTTGAATTGTGTAGTTTTTACCAAGTTTACAAGATATTAGTTTGGACTCTACAGTATGGAGAATAAATGAAATGCAGAAGAAAAAGAGTGATGAGAGCCATTTTATGCCACATTGTAGCCTATTTCATCTACCTTCATATCCACTTCCACATTCCATTTCCATTCCATATCATGCTATTTCACCATTTTATGTTGCATATGATTAAATATATATAAGTGGTATTTAATATAGTTTCGGATAAAATATGGAAATTAATGATTGGTTGTCTTTACTAATAAGCATTGTGATTTCAATGCTTGGAAAATAAAGCTTGCAGCATGCAGATCACAAGAATTTCCTGTCACCTTTTATACAAAATATCTTTCTGTCACTTTCTGGTTAGGAACTTTTGTGCATTACTCTTTGACCAACAATTTATTTATGTCATGAAACTAGCCTCCAAGGTGGCATCAATTACTTGTTTAGATTTGACTATGCATTGTTTTATATAATGGAAACCTTCCTTTGGTTCTTCGTGGCACTTATTGCATGTATTCTTCATCCACGTGAATTTATTTCATGCTAAGATCTTTTAAATCTAATAATTCCATGTCATAGTGGCCACTTCAACACCATTCTATCCCATGTGGAAACTCGTGATGGAGGATGTGTTGCTAGTTGTATGGTGATATGCTTTCTTGAGGAAACTATAAATATTAGTTGGTAAAAGGGGACATGTTTGGTAGCTAGAGAAAAATCCTTAATGGAGATGTGCTGCTAAATTGTTGGAGAAAAATCTGCAAAATCTTCACGTATTCTATTTTCATTTGTTGTTATAACGAAGTTGTATAGTGACACATATTTTGTTTCTTCTAGTTTGTTGGTCGTAGGCCAAAATAAATAGTTATATATTTTTATAGGCTGCGTATATATAAGCAATGTAGACAAACCTTTGTATGGTGATTTTTTTGTATTATCTCTGAGAAATAAAATATCATTCTGTGCCCACTCTTTAGCCACTGATGGACTATAAATATTTATTTTATGTAGAGTGTTTCCGTGTGTTTTGATTTTTGCTGATTACGTTTGCAAATTATTTGAATGTTGTAATTTCAATTGATTGTTATGTTTATGTATATTAATGATCTATATTTTATTTCTATGGTGCTGAATTAATTGCTTTGGTTTTCATTTTTGATATTTGTTGATTAAGTTTTTGTTTCAGAATTTACTATCATAATTTTTGTAGCTTTTGTTGCCAGGAAGTGATAGTTCCTATCACTAGAATTATTTTGATTTTTTGTAATTTTATTTTCATAGGATGCATTCATAACCACTCATTTCATGACTCTCATCCCTTGTGCAAATTGCTACGATACCTTTCACAAGCTTACGATCCCCAGATTGACATGTATAGACCAAACTGAAATTCATTATTAAACATGAGATCTATTTCACTTTGCCCCAGTTCTGGCCTATCAAAGCATTTGTAGATTTCGTGGAGACAATGCATAATCAGGTCCAGAAGCATTTAGAGGACATGAATGGGAAGTAAAAGGAGAAGGTAGATGAACACCAGAGACACAAGGAATTTGTTGTTGGAGAAGAAGTGATGGTTTATTTGAGGAAGGAGAGATTTCAAGTTGGTACATACAATAAGTTGAAGATGAGGAAGTTTGGACCATGTAAAATCCTAAGGAAGTTTGATTCTAGAAACGTATATGAAGTAGTGTTACTATAGACATTGGGTATATCACCTATTTACAATATTGCACACATACATGAGTTTCATGAAGGACAGACAAGTGGTAGTGGTGATGAAGTAGATTTGAAGGAGCAATTACCACATCAAGAACTGAAGGAGGTTGAGCAAATTCTGGATACCAGAACCAGAAAGAGAACTAGGAACAAGCAATACAAAGAATATCTGGTGAAGTGGAAGGGTAGACTAGTAGAAGATTCATCATGGATATATTAGGCTGAGGTGGACCATATTGTTTTTCCTCTTAACCCTAGAAAGTGAGGGAATCACTTTTCATCCAACCCCGAGTGTCTAATGCAAGAGCATCCCTAGTCGTAAAGCAATCTTGTGTCATCCAAAAACAATTCTTCTCTTGCATTACATTCAATAGTAGTTTCAATAATTCATTCCACATTTTATCACATCGTTGTTTCTTAGCTTGCAGAGCAAGATATAACACCTACACATTGACATCTATCACATATCCAGATTTCATGCCATTTGCATTTATCTACCAAAAATTTTCACTCTGAAAAATTCACCGTGTTTCCAGTCAGAGCATTTGGGGCTAACTTGGTCCAGATTTCTTAGTGTAGACCTATTGCAGATTGTGCAGAGCTAAATGGGACATCATACAAGCATCTTGGGCTCATTGGGGCCTACCTTGGAGATTCACAAGCTAACTCTTTTCATGTGGAGCTATATCTTCATGTTTTGAGGTTGACATTCATATATCAGTATTCATCGAGTTATTAACCCTGATGGTTGATGCACACCTATATTGGAGCTTAAGGAGCATATTTATAAGCATTTTAATTCATTTTAGTTCATTGGTTCTAAGTTAGATGTTTTAGGATCATTATATTTTTGCATCAACCCTTTAGGGGCATGTAATAAGGCCAATTGGCTAGTTATATTCTTGAGAGTCGTTGTGGCAGGCCTGTGAGCTCTAGATATTCACCCATGAGGCATGTACTACATGTGAGACTATCAATTCAATGAGATTTCATATTCACACATCAATTTTTTATGTTATTTTTGCTGTGTTGACTCTTTGTTTCACGGTTCAGACCGTTCCTTTTGGAACCCTCCTACCGTGACTGCACCACTTTTCAAATTTCAAATCCCCTATCAGGGACTCAGATGCCCCTAGGTGATCCTGTCCTTGTACAAGTGCATCAAGAAAAAATTTCATAGTTGTCTGTTTCGATTTGCTCAGTCTATAGGTACTTGCAGATCCCTATGTTGGAATTACTAATTGCATGTTTTTAGGCATATTGCATATAGTTCATAAAGGTGAAAGAAAGTGCATTGTTTGTGATTCAAAATTTATATTTCAAAATTAGTAAAGTATTGCATTTCGGATCTAAAATTTGCATTCATAACTTGTTCAAACATCTTCAACATTCTTACATACTTATATTTTGCATCAAATTGGCATAAATTAAGCAAATTTTGGGAAATCATTTATTGTTACAACTTTTTACAAGTAGAATCAAAATCTTTAAATAGTTTAATACATTGTCAAATTTTGAATTTCCAAAACCCCTGACCAATACTCAGACGCCCTTAGGTGCCCCTATTGTAAGACATCTACTAATGATCAATCAACTTGGTGCTAGACACACAATTTAGAGGAGTTCCTAGTTGAACAGTTCACTAAACCCTTGCAAAGACATCATTTTATTATTAACCAAGGCTTGGTAAAATTTTGATGATGCTGACACTGTATGTGCATTCACGGATTCTACATGGCCTATATCAGTGAGTATAGGTGGTTTACACATGTATAGGAAAATAGTAAAGGTTGGAAAAATAAATAGTGTTAACCTACAAAATAGAGGAAATAACTCAATCTACTACTAATGTTATGGTTACCTTCAGTTTAACATTATGACTGTTAACTGCTTAGCTTGAAATTTGAAATTCATTAACACTATTGACTCTTACTTTTAACTACTTGACTTCTCCAGAGAATGACTCAATGACACATTACAGAGTGCAAGAGAGGGGGACCAACAACACCAAGGCTTCAGGTCACAAAGAGCCGAGAGCGGAGGGTTGCCCTAACTTACCTCAAACTAATGGGAGTTTAGGATAGGGATCGAGAATGAAGAGCACTCTCAAGTGCTTCTATCACTTTGCATATCCAAAAGTCCAAATGGGGCTAGATGAGCCGGTTTCCAAAGTTCAAACTGCACCTCAAACATCTTTGTCTGAGGATGACAACGTGGATCTGGGATGATAGCACGACATGTTGGCATCTCTTTGGTGCACTAGCGTCTGTATGACTAGAAAACGTAAAGTGCAATATAAAACACCAGAGAACCTACTAATTGCCTAGCTAACTAGCTTTAACGAAATAAACAAAACTATGAAGTATGAAAAGTAGCTACACAAATGATAAAGCAAATAGATTAAGACAAGGGTGATGAATATCAACTCACCAAAGATTTAGTTCACTAGTGAGATCCACACAAATGTTCACCTACACACAAACAAGAGAGGGAAAAATGTTGGGTTGTATAGGGGTTTGCCTCAGTTAAACCCCCACTTTGGTGTTTCCACCTCCACAAATAGCTAGAAAACCACGAAATAGAAAGTTAGATAAAGGAAAGAAGAAAGGAAGGTACTGAACACTACAAAAGATGCTATGTTACTCTATCAAACCATAAAAGGAAAAAGAGAGTGATGGAATACCACCTCCACCCAAAGGCACTCAAGGCCAATGAAGGGAGAATGCAAGGCAACGAGCTTGGTAAAGTCGACATGATCGCAACAGTGACGAAGGGAGGTTGCACAAGACTCCAAACTCACAACTTCTATGGTAGCACAACACATACGAAATGATGTTGATGGAGTAACAAGCTTGCTTGCTGCAATGCTCAATGGAGTTGTGTAAAAATGCTTGAGAGAATGTGATGAATTTCTAGAAGATTTTTGGAAGAATGAGTGAATAAGTGTGTAGAAGTCGAAGTGATAATGAAATGGATGCATTTGAAGACCAAAATGCATTACAATTCATTTCCAATGAGGAGTGTAACGTTTCTACGGACTCCAAAGGCAGGAATCTGTCAGGGACGACAACATGTCACGCAGACGTCCACATGTCGTGCTTGCGTCCCTGACGAAAATTCACCCAACGACACACACAACATGCACCAAGTGGATGGAAGGGAGGTGTGTGATGTGGAATTTCGCCTTCTGGTTTGATTTTCTAAGGTGAGGGTATGCAAAAGGCGAATTTACACAAGGGGTGCAAATTTGCTCCTTTACATTTTTCCCCCACTTTAGTGAACACACGTATCGATGAGTGTTTGTTAAAGTAGATCGAAGAGTTAGAAATGTATACCTGAACCATCAAGGAAGCAAAATGCAATCTGATGAACTCAAAAGCATAGGGTAGGAAAAGGACTCCACAAGTACTCTCTCCTAAGGAGGTTCAAGCAGAAGGACTCCGTAGCTCCACAAAACTAAAAAGTTGAATAAAGTACACCGAAGATCCACAAACTGACGATGGACAAATCCTGCAAGATGCAAGCACTTCGCAGGCCCTTAAACCTACAAAGAAGGCATTCCCCCAAATACTCTATCATGAAGAAGGCCAATGTAAGGGGACTCTGTAGAGTCAGACTGGAAAGCGGCTTCATAGGCGCACCTACAAATCAACATGTTAATTTGCAGATAAAACATGTTAGAACAAAAAGCACCCATGCAGACAATCAAAAAAATTGAGAGGCTTTCAAAGGGGTCACTTGGGAACCCTTCAAAAGAAGAGGGGTCCACTCGAGGGAAGCACTGTTTGAAAGTGCAAGAATGTTTTTTCACAAATCAATTTAACATCAAGGGATCTTTTCGAAAGATGTTCACTTCATCAAGGAATTTGAAAGGAAGAAAATGCCCCCTCGCGACGGGAAGGTCAAGGCTTTTCTCGTAGGAAAAGTTGCTTCCTCCTCGAAGATGATGATGGAAACACGTTCCACTAGGGGTCCTTGTTGAAATGCAATTTTTGAAAAAGTTTGCAAATATTTTTTAGAAAAGATTCATTGGTCACTAAATGCATTTTATGAAAATCAAAGTTGACATGGTAGCCCCCCCTTAGGGTGGTGTGTGTTGAATGTAGAGGCACATGGCAACCTAAGGAGAGAAAAGCAAAAATGAAAAAGTGATGTTGTAGCCTATGGGACATAGCGAGATGTCATCGTGGTGATGTTGTTGCTCACACAACGGACAACACATGAATACCATAACATCACAACCCAAGCAAAGAAGAGAGAAAGATAACAAAACAACAAAAATAAACAATAAAATCACGATCAAGGGACATAGGGGCGATATGATATTTCGAGGTCAGAGCTGCTCATAAATATTCATAAGTATAATAATAGTATATTTAGTGAAATGTCATCAGCCCCCTACTATATCAGACCATATGAAGAATGCACGAGAAAACAAAGTAAAAATAAAATATTGGGTCAACATGGAAGGGAAGCCTAAATGCCCCGAACACTTTGCATCGTCCCCAATTTATCAAAAATCAATACACATAATAGAGGAAGAATGATGATACAAATACAAAAATTTTTACTACACATAATCACTCCTATATCCAAGCACCTACGAGGGTGACAAGGGTCATCTAGGAACACATAACACAAGCATGAGGGAACACATCACAACAAACACACACCCAATCTAAAGGTAAAGAAGAGGCACCCCCTAACACTCATTGACCAAGAGGTCATCTACTTCCCAATCTAGATAATTATATAGAAAAGGGAATGAGTCTGCAACGGTGGAATTTTAAGGGGGGAACCCTTTGACCCCCTGCAATAAGAGCCAAAGAAGGAGACTCTTTGGGGTCTCCACTCAGTTCCTGTGGAGAAAAGGTAAACGATTTTGTGAAGATTGTCGATAGGGCTGGGACCTTATCGAAGGAGTTAAGCATGCACTTCACGAGTTTGCCATGTGTTACTTCAATGGATGGGGAAGGCGGTGCCCAAGATTCACTGCTAGGCTCGCCGAGTGACTCGAGAGTAGTGAAAAACTTATGGGAAGATAGAACTTACTCTATCACTGGGATGACACATGCCAACATAGGACCACCCTCTAAAGAAGGTGGACTCCTCTTACGCCTTTCATTGCTGGAAGGGCCAACCTCCGCCTTCTGCTTTGTCGGAGGATGTGAACTTCCTATGGACGAAGCAAGAGGCACAAAAGAGGAGGAGAAAATCATGGTGAAAACAACTCAAGTATTCGACATGTCCACGGTCTTAGGGAATGGTGGGATGTCTAGGAGGGACATCAAGAGAGGGGGCTCAATCAAAGGAGTAATAAACACCTACACCTTTTTGGGGTCAGGGGTGTTTATGCTCCCAGCAAGAGCTAAAAGTAGAATTGAATTTGATTGAACCAAAGCAAAGGGGACGAGAAAGGAGGACATGGAAGGAAGCCCTAAAACAAGGGCAGTTAGCTCTCCTTCCTTCCTCTACAAAGCGACCTGCTTAGTCGCCAGAGCCTTTCATCAAACCTTGCACTCACGCGCAAGGCAATTTTTGTGACTTTGGGAGCTGAGATGGGACAAAGGACTCTTGCTCAGCCATTAGAGTGTCCATCATGTCCATCTCCAATGGAGGGAGAGAATCCTGGATGGGAGAAGGAGGGAGAGACTAAGAAAAGGTTGGAGCAACAGCGGGGGAATCAACTCTAGCACCTCGATGTCAGGCCTCTTCCCATTCACTGCCTTGGGAGTAGGAGTAGTAGGAGGCCATAGAGGCCAAGACATAAAGGATTCCCCTTGAGGACCCTTCCTTCTACCATGTAGGTAAGGCCAAGGTCCAGGAGGCACAATAGGAAGGTCTGATATCCGAATCTTGGCTTTACGCCAAGCAAACACCATTAGACTTCTTATGTGAAATCCAAGAGTAGTCATCCAAAACTCCTCTTTAGAAAGGGGGGTAGAGGTGATACAACGAGGATGGGAAGGTCTCTCCTGTCCCTTTTGAGAGGGGGGTGAAACTTGTTGCTGCACTATTGAAGGAGTCACTTTTGGCTATCCTTTGCCCTCGATTTTGTACTTTATGTAGTTTTGGTGAAGAAAGTCCATTCTAGGGGGAAGCGGACTGATCAGGGCAGGAGAAAAATGATCTAATGAATAACCCCCATGGGATACCAATGGTTGATATCTAGTATCACACATGACATGCACATACACCCTCATGGGAGAACTTTAAGCATTTATCAATAATGAAAGCAACTCCACTCATGGAAGCTAGCCATGAAATTCCCAACTTCACCCTAAACATATTAGATTCTGGAATAACATCAAAGGTTGTATCCACAACCCTAGGTCCAACTAGGATGGAAAGGGTTATGGAGCCATACAACTTAAGAGAGAGACCATCGTGCGTACAAATGGTAGATTTTTTTTTTTCATATTCCTCCCTCTCCAATGAATTTAACCATAATGTCTCCTCCATAATAACATTCACTCAACTTGCGAGGTCCACTAAGACTCCGATCACAATATTCCCATTGCGGCGAGTGAGAATGTATAGGGGAGATGGCTTATTATTCAAGGGCAAGTCTTTTGAGGTAAATGTAACATCTGGTGAGCCATTTGCAGGCTGTGAGGAAGGAATAATCGAAACCATATTAACATACGCCAAGGGTTGAGGAGAAGCATCGAAAGGGTTAATAATCAAGTTCGCTGAATGCGACGAAAATGGGTATGTGTAAATCTGCAACTCATTATTGGCCTTTGGTAGTGATTTATTCAATTTTTTTGTCCCATCGAGATGAATGGTACTGTCATCAATGTGATCATGTATCTCATGATGCAGGTGCATACAATGCTTTGTATCATGCTCATTAACTCGATGGTACTAACAAAAAGCATTCACATCATACCAGTCAGGATAAGGTTCCTTAAGAGGTCAAGGGTTTTCTAAAGTTATGATCTTATCCTTCAACAACTTTTTCCAAATGAAAGAAAAAGATTTTGCCAACTTTGTAAACTTCCTATTACGTTTGAGGTCATTATCATTTGTCACGACAACTACATTCACAAAAACTTTACCTTTTCTTGAGATAGACACACTAGACTTTCCTTTTGAACAAAAGCACAAGGAAGGTACCCGAACTAAACTATTGTTTGCTGATACTCTCGTAACGCGACACACAAATGTGCAAAGGAAGATTATTTCATCAGGGAAAACTTTTCCTGCCAAGCTCTCTGCAAGCTGCCTATGAACACCTTCTGCACATCGGGGGCGGGCAGTGGATATAAGATCTGGAAAAAGATCGCTTGGTATCAAGCTATGAAATTGGTTATATTCTCATTATCTCCTTGCTTACATCGGACGAGGTCCGAGAAGGTCATCTTTAGACCGATGTTAGCCTCGAACTAACAAAGAAATTAATTCACAAGTTGATCATTTGAGAATATAAAATTATCGAGCAAGGAACAATACCACTCAAGTGATGTGTCCTTGAGAGATCAAGGAAAGAGTTTTGCCATCAAAGCATCGTGATGAAAGAAATTTGTGCACATGGCATTGAAGGCTGACACATGTGTTTGCGGATCCCCTTTGATACCATACTTTTTGAACTTAGGAATCTCCATTCCTTATGGGAAGGGAGTACTTAGGATTGCTACTAATAATGAGCTATGTCAAAAGAAAGGTTGAAAATTAGGCTAAACGAAGGCCTCAAAAAGGATTGCCAATTGGTTTTGCATCTGACCCATGTTCTGAAGAAGGGAATTCAGAATAAGGTCAGAGGACGACAAAGGCCCAGTGGAACCACCAAAACCATCACTAACATAACCACCTCCAGAGTCACTTTTGTGACCGTCGTTAGAGCCACCACCACCAATAGGGCCTCCACTGGAGCCACCTCTACTACCGAAGCCACCACCATGGTCTCCACCAAAACCACCTCGACTAGTGCCACCTCTACTACCAAATCCACCACCACTCATTCCACTGGATCCCCCACCACTAGGGGTAGCAAGAGGGGTGAAACTTAAATCAAGGGGTATTCTAATCACCTTGATGGTAGGGGGATTTTGAGAAGCAGATGAAAAACTAATCAAAGGGCCTTTTTCAACCATGCATATAGACGTGGTGGGCATCAAGATTCCTATTTGTCTCTCATAGGCATCTAGCACTTCCCCTTGGGTAGTACTCGATCTAGGCTTATACGAGGGGATATAAGCTTCGGCTAGATCGACAAGGCCACATAAGAACTTTATACCTATCTGATCCTTTCCTAATAGATGCTTCACCTTGCTAGCAAGCCTTGTGGCTCTCACCATACTCGAAGCTCTCTCCAAATGCTTCACAAGGTCTGACAATCTATTATCCAATGCTAAAAGGTTTTCCGCATGAATATGCACAACCTCATCCTCGTCCACAGATCAAGCCATAGTGGATGCTAGAGGTGTACGAATGCGAGTGGTCTTGTCTATGAAACCCATCTTGTCCATAAAACCCATAGGAAAGCCAGTAGTAAAATCAATAGCTAAACTAGTGGAAAAACTAGAGGTGAAACTAGAAGTGACCTTCATCTTTTCCAGTGGTAGATGTTGCACACTTCTCCTAACAACATTCCCAGAAGTTGTGGACTAGGTTATGATGCTCATAAACCTTCACAATACTTAGGCTTACAACATTCACCAAGTGCGGGGAAAATTCTCGACACAGGCAAATGGATAGACTTTGTTCACATTGGGTTCACCAAAAATGTAAGAGGGGGACCAACCACACCAAGGCTCTAGATCACAGAGAGCCAAGAGTGGAGGGCTTCCCTAACTTATCTCAAGTTAACGGGAGTTAAGGACAATAATAGAGAATGAAGAGAAGTCTCAAGTGCTTCTATCACTCTGTAGATTCAAAAGTCCAAATGGGGCTAGATGAGTCAGTTTCTGGAGTTCATACTGCACCTTAGATAGCTGTCTGTCCAAGGATGACAATGCAGATATGGGATGACAACACGGCACGCTAGCATCTCTTTAGCACGCTGGTGTTCGTACAACCATAAATTGTAAAGTGAAATGTAAAACACCAGAGAACTTACTAACTTCCTAGCTAACTAGCTTTAACGAAATAAACAAAATTATGAAGTATGAAAAGTAGCTATGTAAATGATAAAGCAAATAGATGAAGACAAGGGTGATGAATATCAACTCACTAAAGCTCCAGTTTGCCAATGAGCTCCACACAAACATTCACCTACACACAAATAAGAGGGAAAAAATTTGGGTTGTATAGGGGTTTGCCTTGGTCAAACCCCCGCTTTGGTGTTTTTACCTCCATAGGCAGCCAAAAAATCCATGAATTATAAAGTACGATAAAAGGAAAGAAGAAAGGTAGGTACTGAACACTACGAAAGATTCTACGTTACTCTATCAAACCACAAAAGGAAAAAGAGAGTGATGAAATACCACTTCCACCCAAAGGCACTCAAGGCCAATGAAGGGAGAACACAAGGCAACGAGCTTGGCAAAGTAGACACGACTGTAGTAGTGAAGAAGGGAGGTCTCGCAAGACTCCAAACTCGCAGCTTCTATGGTAGCACAACATGGACAAAATGAAGTTGGAGTAACAAGCTTGCTTGCTGCAATGCTTAATGGAGTTGTGTAAAAATACTTGAGAGAATGTGATGAATTACTAGAAGATTTTTGGAAGAACGAGTGAATGAGTGTGTAAAATATGAAGTGATAATGAAATAGATGCATTTGAAGACCAAAATGGGAGAGAAGAAGTCATTTTTAGGTCGATTGGTTGCACAAAGGCATTACAATTCATCCCCAATGAAGAGTGTAACATTTTTGCAAACTCTAGAGGCAAGAATCTATTAGGGACGATAGACGTTCGTGCGCCATGCTCGTGTTCCTAACAAAATTTCCCCCACCGACACACACAAAATGCACCAAGTGGATGGAAGGCTGGTGGGTGATGTGGAATTTTGCCTCTAGGTTTAATTTTTTAAGTTGAGGGTATGCAAAAGGGGAATTTACACAAGGGGTGCAAATTCGCTCCTATACTCAGAGCATAATTCATGATACAAGATATCATTCATGTGCATGTAATTGAGAATCAATTTGAAATGAATACAACAATGTAATATTCTAATCTAATAACATAAATTAAGGTGGGTGAACAGTATCTTGAGTGGCCCTTGCTAGAGCTAGCACGACTTGCAACAACCAAGTCGCAACAAACCATTTGCTCAAAACAGTCAGTACTGAGCAATTACAAAACATGTACCTTAATGATGTAGAACATCCACATCATCCAAATTGGATCTTCGAAGAAGATCACATGAAATAGGTTAGCAAGAACCCCCTTGAAACACCATCCAACCCAACAAACCAACTCTAACTCCACCTGTAAAGGAGAGAGATCTCCTTTATTAGAGAGGATGACATGAATACCCTTTCCACCAGAACCAAAAACCTCCAACAACCTCAAACTCCACCTTAATAGGGTTAGAACTCTGTTATTTCTATGCCTAGTATGCATTTTTATAGAGAATGACAATATGATGGTCTAGGTTCACAAATTTTCATGCTTATCAGGCTTCTTAGATGAAATATTAAAAACATTGTTATGTGAACGACTTGTGAGTATGCCTTTTACTTAATTTTAGTCATTAATCTTTAAACTGTCCTTGATAATCATGATCAAGTACTCTTATAATTTAAGCTTCTAGCTGTGATATAGAGCCCACACCACTTTTCCCATTGACACAAATAAGCCTGCAATATGCGTCCAAACCTGTAAATATCATGCATTCTCAACTAAAAAATAACAATGCTTACATTATGAGAGTGGAGAGATGATCATTCATGCTTTTTAATATAGCATAATTTTTTGTTTTATTATTCCTTGTAAAAATAAAATTTACAACCTTTCCATTAAAACATGAAACAACATACTTGATACAACTTCCTTCATGGTCAACGATTCTCGAGGAAAGGAGCGGTGATAACACCAATCTCAAGCATGGTCACAAAAAGATGGTTATTCGATCAAAGTGGAACCCATGATACTCGAATCCAAGAAGGGGAATAATTTTTTTAGAAAATAAACAAGTTAACATCCTTGCACACTATATATCCAAAAAATTAGTTTGCAACAACTCAATATTTATAGAAACAATAAAAGATTTAAAGAGAAAATAAAGAAGAGTCAATTATATAGATTGGTTTAAATTATAGCTTCTGGTAAATAAAGGAGTGAAGGATGACCCTGCTAAATAATTAGAGTTCATTGTTTTTCAGCTATGTTATATGGGGGGCATGTGAGATGTGTCTCCCCAACCCCATAGGTGTTTTCGGTATAGTGGAACAACACAAAACATCCCCCGCCATATCCAATGTGCAAATGAATCATGAACCATGCCCCAGACACGTGCAAAATTGAGGCAATTACATTGGGATGTTTGATAATCCCCAAGATGGCAAGTGATATTTGAGGCATCTTTCAACTCTCTCAGTGACATCTAGGCATGCCTGACATAAAAAAAATTCCTCATTCTTAAAAAATAAAATTAAACTTCAATTTAAAAATATAATAATTTAATTGGTTGGCTAGTTGCCCATGATAATTTGATTTATCCCTCCCAAACACTTAGATGTGATGGTGTGGGAGGAAGCTTGCTAAGATGCTTTGTAAACTATTATACATTCTGGTTTTCAAGAAGGCAAACCTTTAACCCATTGTTTGGTGCAAACACAGTGTAGCCTTCTCATCACTCCTCTCACATACTCGAATGTATAAAATATAAGCTAAAAACAAACCCCAGGAGATAAAAGGCAAGTCCACTTGCAATGTCGAAATATCCCTCCATGCTTAAGTTTGTTTTTGTGTGCTTCTCAATATCAAACCAATTATTTTTGGGTGGTTCTCAATGTAAAAGGATATTAAAGAGCCTATGCTTTCCTCACCTAATGTCATTCCTATTCATTTATTTTTTGAGCTATGTTTGTTAAGTGTTTGGTAGATGGTTTAGTGTTGTATATGACTAAGTGAAGTCTTTGTTTTACTGTTTCATATTTTATAGTTCTAGGTGGAAATTCTCTAAACTACATTAGACATAGTCCCATAGCCAACACATTTTATTTTTCTTTTCTAAACTCTAAAGCAACAACCTATACAATACAAAGCTTTTAACATTTTATATTTATTTTTAATATTGGACATTTTTTAAATTGTACAAATTTGTTAATTATAAAAATACTCCATTTCTCTAATAAAGTATTGTAAATTAGTTGATAAGATGTATAATTATGGATATCCTTTTGTTGTATGTATAAATCAGTGACGTTCATGTTGAGTATTCTTATGTTTGTTGTACTTGCACTCATTCTTGAATATGTTTGTTAATTTTCTTGCAATGTAATGTATGCTTTGTGATTTTATTAATTTTGTTTCAATGTAATGTATGAACAATGAGTTTCAAATATTGTTTTATCTAATTTTCTTTTGTGATTTTTTCTTCTCTAAACTCTAAAGCAACAACCTATACAATACATAGCTTTTAACATTTTTATATTTATTTGTAATATTGGACAATTTTTTAGTTGTACAAATTTGTTAATTATAAAAATACTCCATTTCTCCAATAAAGTATCGTAAATTAGGTGATAAGTTGTATGATCATGGATATCCTTTTGTTGTATGTATAAATTAGTGACATTCATGTTGAGTATTCTTATATTTGTTGTACCTGTACTCATTTTTGAATATGATTGTGTTATTTTCTTGCAATGTAATGTATGATTTGTGATATTGTTAGGATGCTTTCTAATAACATGATGAGATAATTATTGCAATAATCAAATTATTTTTATATGAATTAATATTAGTTAATGAAATAATATATCCATTAATATTGGAACCCTTTTTATTAAACGGTGCAGCTAAGTTTTAGCACCTAACATCTTATAAACAAATTATTTTTGAAGTTTTATAAATGATTTGTGAACAATAATCTTTTAAAATGTTTTGGACTTTTTTTTTTAGTATATTTGATATATTTTGTAGTTGTAATGTTATTTATTGGTTATGTTGACTTTTTAATCTACTTGAATCTGTATTTAATATTCTTTTCAGTTGTAATTGTAAGGATAATGATGAACAATGAATTTTAGATTTAGTTATAAATTATTAATTATTGACTAGCTGATTTGCTTTTTAGAGAATGACAATGATTAATGAATCATGTGAACCAAAACATTTTGTGTCAAAACCACCATCGATAGAGGAATCAACCGGTTCTAATATATATGTTGAAATGCCTATTGAGAAGCTATGTAAGTCGATTAAACAACACTTTGAACACATCATTCATGAACTTGAAGATGTAGCGCTTTTTGCAGTAGCGATTGAAGAAGAAGAAATGGTTCAAATAAAAGATATAGCTCAAAAGTTACATAAAACATGCCAAAAAGTTGCAGGATTTTCCTCAATACAATGTCTTTATGTTTACACAATATTCATTCTCCTCAATTAAATTTAATATCATATACATGTGATGAAACCCTACATTCCTAGAAGATAAGCCAATGATATTAAATTATAATGCAACTAAATAATACATTACAACAAATACACAACAATAAAATTGTATTGTGAATTACTCCAAATTGATATATCTCCACATTTCCTATATAGCTTATATAATAAGATAAATCAGCTATTTATAATAATATTATAATCCCTAACAATCATTTTCGATTAAAAAAGTAATATATAAAGATTTTCTCCCTATATTCCGAAAAGGTTACCTCTTTTAGTCGAAGTGTACTCTTCTCAATTTAAAAAACATCTGAACTCAAATAGTAAAGAACTCCTCGAAAATAATTAAAAGATTAAAAAATAGTAAAGGACTCAAAATGTAACTAGGGCAGAGCTTTTCAGGAACTATTCTTGATTTTGTGTAAAATAAGCATTCCAAATAACGAAATGCTCTGGCTTAGTCCAGGGCATAGTTCAGAAGCAAAGCTTCATAAATATTCCTGCGGGCATTAAGGTATTTAATCTTCAAATTGTCTTTCTCAGTTCCTTATTCAGCTCATTCATAGTTTAGTTTTTCTTTGCATTTTGCCTGTAAAGCAGCTTCACATTATCCCCCCTTATGTTTAGCTAATGTATTTTGTAACTATTGTCCTCCGTTGCTTAAACCCTAAACCCTACCTCTACAAATGAAACAGGGTTGCAGGCATTCCGACTCTAACTTTACTTTGTACTGGAGCTTAAATAACTCAACTCCGAGAATGTTGAATGTATTTTGGTGAAGTGCATTATTGCAAATGTATTTAGTTACAGAGTTTCCTACCTTTAGCACTGATTTATTTTTAAGAGTTTTCAAATATTTGTTTATTTTTTATTTTGGTTTTCAGTTGGTGACGACCGGTCACAAACGCTTTCTTGCTCTGGCCTCTTAACTTAATCCAATTTAGAACCTCGGTCACCAGGGAGGCTCACTTAGTTCCCACTACAACTCACCAAACCCAGAATGGGATGCCACAACGGTTGCACCTAGAGTAGGTACAATTGCGTTCATCTGGTGATTTTTCCAACCACATAAGAGAGAGGAGGGGTAATCTGCTAAACCAATCGTTTCGCTTTCCTCCTTCTAAA
The DNA here is from genome assembly GCA_007115665.2 of Sequoiadendron giganteum. Taxonomy (NCBI): domain Eukaryota; kingdom Viridiplantae; phylum Streptophyta; class Pinopsida; order Cupressales; family Cupressaceae; genus Sequoiadendron; species Sequoiadendron giganteum. The sequence goes on along the minus strand of CM021107.1, from coordinate 113,477,792 downwards.
CTGTAAAAGACTAATTTCGTCACTTAAGTGATTTGGGAAGGGTTTTCAAAGAACGAGGTAAATACAGCGTGCTGCAAAATGTATGATGGAAAAAAATAAAAATTGTGCTGTGTCTCTTTATTACAAGCTCCCCAGCAGTCATAAATTGTGAAATATTATCAGCTACAATCTGATGAACACTTTTGACCCACACCTCTAAGATAATTGGCTCTAATGTGCGATGGACAATATTGCCAGTTTCAATATATTTGAGAAACATATTAACTCTGTTATAAAATATATGATTTTCAAAATTGATTTCCTTTTGCTGTTGCCCTGCACATTAGACATTATGCCATATCATTTCTGAAATCCAAGAGGCATAGGGATCTGAAAGCGTCACGTTTTAGTCATGGGAGGCTTTGCTTAAAATCTTAAATCTTGAGAGCCTCAGAAGCAGGGGCTTTGTTAACTTGTGTCACAAATTGATCCAAATTCCAGTAGCAATTTGGTGGAGACAACATAACAGTAATAATGGATCAATATGTTGCAATGAGTGAAATTACAATAATGAACAACAATTGAAGTGTGGGATAATTGTAGAACTAATCTGCAAATGACTTGAAACTTGAGAACAAAGTTCTACCAATCAGAACAGAACTGAAACAAAGTGCACAAGAGGAGAGATTAGAAATACAATAAGTATTAAGAACTATATGACTATTGTTATAATTGTAAAAGTACTAACAACCGTACGCCCACTGTTTTAATTGTAAATTCTGGATATGAGTAAAATATATAGTATTAAACCTTGGTATAATGACCTGTATGCCATCTCAAATTTGTGTTGAGAAAAAGTGGATGCAATGATGATGTGGTAAGTTTGTAAGTGCTAGTTCTAGACTCCGGACTTTCAAAAAATAAAAGGTTTTCCAAGTCATGAGCTGAGCCCCGCATATGAGTAGATTGGGCTCCACTCACAAGGACATGGACAAGTCAGTGAGTTTTTGGTGGGTTGCTGAACTTTTGACAGGTCTGAGAAGCGTTTGGAATATACTCTAAAAGTAGCACATCGAGATTATCAAATATTTTTTCATGTTCCTTTGCTGAATATTTTTGTGTTTCTTTCCTTAGTCCAATTTTGAGTCTGAAAGGGGTCTTTTTATTCCAAATCTTAATATTAAGGCAATAATGGATGTAGTAGAGTCCCATGTATTCCAATGCTGATGAGTGGATTGTGAACATAAATTTCTTCCTCAAGGGAGCTATGTAGAATATCTATACACAGGAACAGGCCACAACTGTGAAGGTGCAACGCCACACTGCATAGTTTTACAAACTGATATTTGTATCTATCTTCTCTAGGAGGGGGGATTGGGAGGAGAGAGCTGTTGAATCACCTAATGGATATAATGTCTGAATAAAATGTAAAAAATTCTAGAATGTATGTGTGTGCATATTTGATTAGACAGTATCCAATAACTTTGGGTGAAGAGCATTGCCCTAGAGCCTGAAAGGAAGAGTAAGGGAAAACACTAGTTGATTTATTGGTGTGGCTATGTGTTCTTTGATAATCATGACTAAACCTTCTGGGTTGAGTTCCATTTGAACCACAAAATTGCAATGGATGTAAAGTCAGAATAAAACATGAAAATTCTAGAATGTGTGTGTGTGTGTGACCTTCCTGTTTGAGTTGCTGCTTGAATCACAAAATTGCAATGTATTTAAAGTCTGAATAAAACACAAAAAACTCTAGAGAGAGAGAGAGAGAAAGAGAGTGTGTGCATATACATGTACATATATATTATAATATACACACATACATGCATACATATTTGTGTGTGCGTGTGTATGTGTGCTGAATAAAACACACAAAGAATATAATGTGAGGGTGTGCTGAATAAAACACAAAAAAATCTTATGTGTGTGCCTGTGCATGCACATGCATACATACATTATACATATATACAGTGTGTGTGTGCACTGAATAAAATACAAACAACTCTTGTGTGTGTGAATACACATATACTGTAATGTCCCTTATTCTGATTTGCCCTAGAATTCGCCTATTGATCACAAATTGCAACAAATTAGTGTTCACCTTATTAAATAAATCTCTTTTATGATGTAATCTTGGATTGAATCCTGCATTCACCACATGGACAACATTCGCAAATATGTATGTATGCTTGTTAGGATTAGACTATTGCATCACATTCATAGATTATCAATAGTACAACATATTAGGAAATTGGGAGAAGGGACATGATGGGTCCGCCTAAAGCCATATGCCAAGCCTAAGAGAGTGTATACCACAACTCTCCCCCTTGGCGACTTGTACCTGCTTTCCCCATCGACGTCTCAGCCCCTAAAGGCCCTTGCCATCCTATGGGATTGGGCGGAGGTCGCAAGTGGGCTTTTTGGGCTCCTACCACTTCACCCCTGAGCCTTCCTTCTTGAGGAATTGGGTGGAGGTCGCAAGTGGGCTTTTTTGGCCCCTACCACTTCACCCTTGGACCTTCCAACAGGGTGGGTTTCAGACAGTCAACATAATTCTGGTTCGATCATAAGAAATCCTTCTTTATTAACTTATAAGCAATATGCATACATAGGTAAACAACTACTTGCAGAAAATACATATTTAATATTCCTTTATTATGCGGGACCATATTTATATAGATGTAAGATAATAAATAGCAGAAATACACCTGAATATAGGATAGGTCTGATATACTCCTGTTTATGTACATATATCCAATAATAGCAATCTGTTGTGATACACAGGTTTGATTCTCTTGTCTTTATGATCTGTATGTCTCTTCTCTTTGATCACTGATGTATCCTCCTAAGATTTGATGCCTCCTTACATTGAAATGATTTGCCTTTTATAACCCCCATGGGGCTGAGGGTCATGACCTTCCAATATACGAGTTCGCCAAGGGACATGACTTCTTATTAATACTCCTTAATGGCAGATAGGAATAATTATTGTTATTAATATTATTCCTTGGGAGATCGCTCCTCCTCTTCAGACAGTCCATCCCCCCTTAGTAATTGCTTGATTGTTATTTGAAAGGAGGTGACTCTTGGTGTGAGCGATCAGCATTATTACATAATTGCACCCTTCCATAAATGGATTGCATCCTTCCATAGCTCCCTATTGCTGCTTAATGATCTTCCAGGCATAGCGATTCAGTTCTGTCTGTGTTTGGCCTGAAATTTTCAGGGGCATGACATATACGTCTATCTATCTATATAGTGTGCATGTGTGTGTGCTGAATAAATCACAAAAAATTCTTGTGCGTGTTTGTGTGCATGCATGTATTGCATACACACATATACATATAGATATACACACATGCATACATGTGTATATGTATGTGTGTGCTCGTGCATACATGTAAATACATACATACACATATACAAATGTATGTGCACACACACACATATACATGCACATAAAAGTTTAAAACACATAAAATCTGAATAAAACAGAAAGAAATTCTAGAGTGTGTTTGTGTGTGCACATGTGCGTACATGCACACACGTACATACATGTATGACTATATATATACACACATATATCCATACATGATATTCATACATGCATACATACATATACATACATACATGTAGAAGTCTCTGATAAGTATAGACAAGCCTGGCAATTATAACAGTGCTTTTGAAATGACCCTCATGAACCTAAAAGTATATCAATGATCAAACAGAAAAATGCACACATATGAACAGCAGAAATTCACAAATCATGAGTTAACTGCTAAGGTCTTAATCTCATATAACAGTAATCATTGAGATCCATTTTAAATAGTACAGACAACATTCTAACTCAGCATAAAGTCATTAAACAAAACATAGATATTCCCTCTCAAATAGACTTTCAAAGACAGTCTAATCACATTCAACAAATTGTAGTTCATCATTGAAAGTGCGATTCACAAACAAACAACCACAATGTTCTATCCTTGCTGATACAGTTGAGTAACAGATGAATAATATATCATATGAAGAAACAGTATTACCATGTCAAACTCCAATTTCATTTCTCCTCGATTCCTCAAAAGGACACATACTGAAATACATAATGTAATGTTACAAGATAAGCTAACAACACAATTTGAATTTCTGTTGGTAGCTTTACTTTCATAACAGTTAGTTAAAGCATTCTTGCTATGAATATGATTTGTCCTGAACATGAGACCAACAGAGCACATAATCTTAGGATATCTTCATCAAGAATCCCTTTAATGAAAATAAATATACTACAATGAAATGAATAATAATGGCACTGTTTTGTGACCTATATTCCAATACTTAGCCCAAACTGCACATGTTCAGCTTTGTACTGACATAGAAAAGGTCCCTAGAGACTATCTCTTCATGGATGAAAGCCATCATTTGATTTGAAGTTCTTCACTCCAATACTCAGCCAAAACTGCACATATTCAGGTCTGTCCTGTCATAGAAAAGTTCCCTAGATACCATGTCTTCATGGATGACAGCCATCATTTGAATTGAAGAAAGTCCTTGACAGACCAGAGAGAGGCACACCCATGTTCCCTACCATGATAGTTCTTGCCCACCTCAACCATTGGCTAGACTTTATATCAGTAAGACCATAGTCACAAAATAAACAACATGCCATGTCCAAACACAACAACCAAATTTCATGAATTTTTTTTTACAACTTCTGTGAATGCTAAAACAAAAGTGCCTCGAAATGTGCTTGCATGGTTCACTGCACCAATAAGAGGTTCACGTGTGTATGTTTTTAGACTTTTAGTTCATCTTGTCATACCATGTGCTTAACAATGTATTTGTTTTGCATGCCCCTAATAGGATATTGTGATAAAAATGAAGATAGTCACAACGTAAAGCTCCTTTTCACTACAATGTGCCATTTACAAGTCATTTGGAAGAGATTTAGATATAAGGTGGTCAAGTTGATGATTCACAGGTAACAGCTTTATCCCACATACTACCATCTATTATACTATTACCGGCTGAATTCCAAACCCTAGACCAGTAAGATCCTTATTAACTTCCAACGTTCCACATACCCATGCAAATACTTTAGCAGAATCAACAAAGCAATGTTATGAGTATTCTAACTTGCTTGTCCATACGAGTATCTAAACGCTTAGTTAAAATTTCAAGGTTCTAGATACATTTCTCATAGTGATGGCAAATTTAAGAACAATTTTATTCAATTGCAGTAATGAGTTTACTAAGCCATACACCATTCAAGTACAGCAGCAAATTTCTACAACTTATTTTGTTTGAATACATTAGAAGAGGTTTACAAGCTACAAAAGTATTGTAGGTTATTTCTCATGGAATATAAAACATAATACATGAACATTACTTTGCAATACAGAGCAAGAAATATTATGAAATTCTTGCTAAAATAGTAATAAATTTACCATTAGAAGATAGAAAAACAACCATCAACATTCAAATCTCTATTAATGTCTTTCATTTCCTTATCCCTCCCCGACATCACCTCTTCTACATGGATATTCCTCTCTTTGTCATCATTTTGATCCCATATTCTATCACATCCTCCATTATTTCCTTTCAACTCTAATTGTTTTTTTTTGTAGCATGGGCTAAATTGCACTAAGTTCCATTGAATCTTGATTCCTTAAAATCATGCCCTAAAGATTAAAATGTTTTAATGTCATTTCCGCTACATTTGACTAATTCCATGGTTTTTACTTTTTATTGCTCTTCACTTCATGTAATCACCATATGGTTTTCCATGACAACTCTTTGAATTTTTCCTTTTCCTCTATGATATTGCAAATTATTTGGGTGCTAAGGTATGCCTCTTGATCCATGAGATTTTCCGAATCATGTTAGAAGGTTGATAAGATCATAGGTCCTCGGGGGGCATAAGGGTTTAAAATATTAGTTTTTGCTTTAAAAATCGATCCACATACTATTCTAACAAACGAGCAATCCAAATAAAACAAGTACAAAAAGCAAATGATGACACTTGTCACTTTTCTTAGTTTGACACTTTGGTGATGTCAATCAGTGGTTAGCCTACTAGGTCCATGCCCCCTCTGTTTTCAACCCTCACAAAGCTAACAAATGCCATCCATAACATTTGTTGATACAAAATAAACTACTATAAAATGAAATATAAACATCCTAATAGCAATAATGCATGTCTAATTCGATCCTTTGTGACAATTAAGAAACTATCCCATGTAGTTATCTCAATACAATAATTAATCTAAGTTACCAGTTTGGGCATGGGGGGTTTGGATCTATGGCAAAAATTCTTTTAGGGGTTTGGGTTTGCTTTGGGCACGTCTGTACAAAATAAAAATAAAAATCATAAATATATACATATTTGTATCCTAAAAGTAGGAGTTGAGTTTAGAATATCACATGACATGCATATAATAAACATAACTACGATAAAAATTAAAAATACTACTTCAATGTTAATTTATAAAACTTAAATGTCATGATGGATATTCATTGTTCAATATTAATATAATAAAATCAGCAATCAACATCATATGGGTCTTCATAAAGAGCACAATCAATATCATCATTGACATTAAATGATGTAGCTAGATTAGAAGAACCACAAGTAGTGCCACTAGTACTCACACTGAAAGTATGCTGGTTATCCGACTCCTTTGAAAGTGAAGATTACTGGGCAGCAAAAGCATCAAATTCGGTTTGCTCTAGCTCTACATCCCACAACTTTGTTTCCCCTTCTTTGTATTCATTTTGTTTGTGCAAACAAAGACACAAGTTGGAATGCATACAAATTAACTCCATTGCCTTTTCTGAAGCCAATTAGTTGCATTTTACTCAGTGGATGAAGGAGTATGTACTCCAATTTTGCATAGATGAAGATGATTAGGCAACTTATTGAGGCAAAGTTAGAAAGTTAGGGTTATAAAATTATAAATAAAACTTCAAACTTGAAATTTTTTATTTCAAAAGTGAAAAATTCAAATTTAGACAGATAAAAAATAAAAAAATTGCAATAAAACTTTGATTGTAGGAGGTTGTAGGTGTTGGAATGTTTAGCCATGGAGGTATCACCAATTTTCAGCATCTTTCATATATTTGTCACAAATAGTGGAAATACTTTGACCATTGGAGTGTACAAAATCAGCAAAATAATTACGTCCTCCAAATAAAGATCAAGGAAGAGTGTCATGTCCCCCCGAAATAGTAACACCAAATATTAAATAACAAGATCAAAGGAATATTGAAATATAAATATGAGAAATTGCAATTTAAATATTATAATTATAATTATAGATAACATTATAATCATAATATCATTATTATAATGTTACAAGACTAAACTGATTAATATTGTTAATTATAAATTATTATAACAATAAAACATTCACAAAAATAATGAACAAATATCAATAAGATTTATGTCTGAAATAAATGAATAAATATATAGAAATATTTATTTCTAATATAAATCTTAGGAATGCCGAATACAGAGATCTCTAACAGCAACTATATTTAAAAAGACTCTCATCACATCCACTATGCATCGATTCCAAACAAGGCATCGCATTTCTGAAAGTAGCGATTACTTATTGTATTGGGCAGAATCATATTGACTAGGGTGCATATCTCTTTGAAAAGGCACTGGCAGCGATTAAAAGAAACATGATTATTCAAAAGACACAACTATTAAAAGAGGTGCAGCCTCTCACTTGATCAGAGGATATTTAAGGGATATCCTTGGGCATACAAGGGGCATGGAATGGAATATGAAGAAGGATAAAGAAAGAAGGAACAATACAATCAGAAATCAGAAATAAGGGAATAAATTATGTAAGTAAATACCATTGCTGCAGAACATTAGGGAAAGTAATATCTTTTGAGTACTAAATCATCAATCAGACCTGCAGATTTTATGAATGGAAGAATATATTCAGATCAGAATCAAGGAATAAAGATCTGGTCTATTGGCTTAATATATATTCATGCAAAGGGCAAGATTTAGGCCATTCCCAAAAAGGGACATTGCAAGTGGTATTAGAGCATAATCCTGCCATCTTGTGAAAGAAAGTTAAAACAAGAGGGATCCATTGAAGATTATGTATCTAAATTTCAAAGGCTATCAATAATGGTACCTGGGACATCGGAGGGAAGACTCATCTACTTGTTATAGAAGGATTATTGGACACCATTCGAGTCCTAGTAAGTACCTTGGACCCCACCACACTTCAAGAAGCAATTCGTAAAGCCACTAGGCTTTACACTGCCCAAGCAAAAAGGAAAGGAGCACTCCAAGAAGATGACCTCAAAGGTTGAGCACTTTCATGGGAAGGAAGAATGCAAGGAACCACACCTTTCTTACCATGACCGAGAGGAACTGAGGAGGAAGGGCTTTGCCTTGATTGTGGAAATGTACAAAAACCAAGGCACCAATGTAGTCAAAAAGACCTTACAAGGATATTGCAAAGAGAGACAACAATGAAGCCCTCTTCTAGATATGCCATCCAGGAGTTGAGCCATGAGGACAATGAGGTTGTCTTCTAGATACGCCACCCAGGAGGGGACAAGATGTGTAATGTACCCCCTTAATTTTTTCTTGATTTAACACAATGAAACCAGCATATGAACATTGATTAGCGTTAGCTCCAAATCAAAACCAACTTGTAAATAACCGTCACCAAGGATGTTCACCAAGATCCCAGTGTGGGCGAGGTGATAGCATATGGTTCGGGGATCGTTAGTAGCAAAACTGAATTGAAAGTACATTCATCTGCTAAAGCAGGCATCCACAATGCAGTGGGGATACTCCACTTAATCAGTGTGATAGATTATTACAATTATCAAGGCAGCAAGCCAGCCATGTAACCACACTTCCACTTGTATAGTGGGGGGCTAAGTCACAACATTCGCCGAATATCAAGCATGAAGTTCGATTTTTGGCGAACTTCAAACTTTTCTATCAAATTCGTTAAAATTCATCTTGGGATTCCTACGGAAAATGTTCCCTGAATTTAAATCCAAATAATAGCTAACCCCAGTTCTGGAAAATTCAATCAATCAAGCCCCCTTGATCATCGCGATAAGGTAAGATTCAGGTCTGTGGCATTGACAGCATGCTCTGTAGTGCCTTCAAAGCTCAGCACCATTGTCTTGAGGAATTTATTTATATCATCGCCATTATCTCCATGATGACGGAACGAATATGGAGTCTGTGTGTGGCTACAACCATGGCGTCTCTAGCTTTTGTTCTTGATGGAGACGTGCCAAGGCTCTTCTGGCATGTATTCTATGAAGATGCTACACAAGTTCTCCGAGGAGGCCAGAGTCATATGGACTCAAAAGTGAGGCACGTCGCCCATGGCTTGGGCCAGGAAGGGAAGTGCCCGCTGCTATGCGGCTCTCAACCAGCGTGATGCATGGCGGTTGAGCCAGCGGCAAGAGCTTATTGCAGAGTATCAACCACTCTATTTCTCACAAGGTAACGAGACCGTACAAAATGGTGAGACCTTTGGATGGTAAATATTTAACTATAATGACGGCGGAGCTCGAAATATTTGTTCCTCGAACCTTTGAAGTACTTCGGTTTCTTGTAATGAAAATCTAAAAAAAAATATTTAGATTAAATTTAAAAAAATTAAAGTATTTAAATTAAGTTCAACAAATATATTAAAATTTAACATTTTTAAATTAAATTTAACAAATATATTAAAATTTAATATATTTAAAGTATATAAATTAAATATAACATATTTAAAATATTTAAATTAAATTTAATAAATACTATATTTAATATAATATTATTTGATTTTAAATTTAACATATTTATATAAGGCGAATTTAATCCGAATTTTTTACTTTTCGATTTTTTTTCTTACCGAACTTCATCCGAATTTCAATGTTGCCGAACTCGAATTCGAATTCGAATCTTGTGACTTAGGTGGGGGGTATTTATTCCTCACTACCACTTATTTCGTGGGGGGAATTTACAAATAAGAAAGGATGATTATTAAACTCAACCACTCAATCGTGGGAGTGTAAGATTTATTACTAAAATGCAGTAATAGAAATAAATAGCTGTTAGTACTACTAATTAGCTTTACAAACAATTGAAATACAGCTGCAAACAATAAAGATATGCTTCCAAAAACCTTTGAAAGTTAGAGTAATAATTCTCTAACAATTACAATGCCACAATGATATAGAAATGAAGCACGAACCAGCAATATGATGAAATTATGCAAATCTGATCAAAAACAACATTAATAGAAAATCAGACCAGTAACATTCAAACTCACAAAAATGGACATATCTCCTTCGAATCAGCTCAAAATGCCTCCAAACCACAGTTGATCAACAGCTAGAAGCAAGGCATCCAACTCCCAATGAAGATTCGAGCCAGAAACATGAAATAACAGAAGGCACGAATTTCAATGCAAGCTCCAAATGGTACGGCCCCTCAAGGAGGTCAACTTTCTCTTAAAAATCAGGAACTCAACAATAAAATCTGCAAACTTGCAATAAGGGTCGCCCTTCACAGAGGAACAACATGAGCGAATACCCAGAATGAAATAAAATCCGATGGCAAAGCTACAAATAGAAATTTGCTTCAGCCATGTATAAACCAGCAACATAAAAACAGGCTATACATTAGCAACCTGTTCGAAAACATCAAAATTGAAGCTCCATTTGCACCTCTGTGTGAAGTACAGTCTCATATAACCACCTAGGAAGCCATAGTTTCAGGCCCGAAGGATGGACTGAATTTGTTAAGCTTCTCCTTAGCCAGGTTCTGGATTCAGTCCAGCAACATAACTTCACTTTCAAAATCATAACATAAGAATGAATGAGCAAAGCATCAACAAATAAGCTTCAATAGAGGAGATGAATCAATTGTAACCTCCAAACAAGAAACGCTCCAACTTCTCCAAGAGGCGTCCACTGCAAAAGGCATTTTTGAAATATTTAAAACTCTTCATATTTCTCCCAAGTCGTCCCTTTAGAGGAATAATAAAAACTTTAATAAAATATTAAAGTGCATTAATGAGGCGTCCCCCTTCATGATCCCATTTTAAAACAACTTAAAGTTCATTGACTAGGCGTGGGGTACAACTACAAAACATAAAAATTGACTAAGTCTGGAACTCAGTCCTAAGAGGAATAGAAGTCAAAGCCAAAACCAATGCCTAAACTGATTCTAACAGAAATAGAATGATGTCTTGAACTGATGCTGCCAATAATGCCACTACCACAAATAGACTTACTAAAAATAGTAAGTTCACTTCAAACTCAACAAAAAGCCAAATTGATCAACTTCATTGCCCAAAATAGAAATGTGAACTGCAAGTGATTGAATTGTTGCTAGAATGATACTGCTATAAATAGACTTACCAAAAATAGCAAACTGCTATAAATAGTAAGTTTGCAAAACATTATCTAAACACCAACTGAGCAATATCATGACTTACTATAAATAGTAAGTGCTCGAAAAGGATGTTAGATTCAAATGCATGTCACACCACCTCAGAGGTCTCTGAAAACCCAGAAACCTTTCCTGCATGCAAAGTATCAGCCAAAATTGCATGTCATTATCTCAACATGCATGTTACCTCATCCTGAAGCTCTCCAAAAACCTAGAAAGCTCCACTAGACATGTGTCAGAAAAACACACATGCAAGCCTTCAAAATTGCATTTGAAGTGGAAACCTTAATTTCCCATTCTGCTTAGCCTACGAGTTTTCAAAAATAGGCTAACACCTCAAGAAGAGCGTAGGGCTAAATTGGGGACATTACAAGATGAGCCCACATGGGCCAAGGGGGTACTTTTCGTTGTCTCAACGGGTGCTGCCCTTGGGTCTAGAGGAGTTGAGCCACCATGTGTCCTATAATGGAGAACCTTTGTGTTCTATAATGGAGGACATAACGTTCTATAATGGAGAACCTTTGTGTTCTATAACGGAGGACATAGCGTCCTATAATGGAGAAACTTTGTGTTCTATAACGGAGGACATAGCGTCCTATAATGGAGAAACTTTGTGTTCTATAATGGAGGACATAGCGTCCTATAATGGAGAACCTTTGTGTTCTATAATGGACACAACGTCTGATAATGAAGAACCTTTGTGTCCTATAATGGAGAACCTTTGTGTTCTATAATGGAGGACATAGCGTCCTATAATAGAGAACCTTTGTGTCCTATAATGGAGAACCTTTGTATTCTATAAGGGAGGACCGATGTGTCTTATAAGGGAGAACCAATGCGCTCTATAGTAGGGGGGGGGACCAAGTAGACCAAAAAGGGGGCAAATTATAAGAGAAGGGGCAAGGGTGGCATGATGGGCCCTAGGCTCCTCATCAGGTCATGTTTCCCCATACTCTCTTATGGTTGAATCGTCCAAGGATAGTAGAATCCCCTTCCTAGCTGTCAGATTGTATACTTGGTCTTGTGGGGTTGAGGACGGACCCACGATGTAGTGTGGGATGCACCAAATCCTCTTCCCCTTTGTCCAAGGGTGTAGAAGACCGGAGGAAAGAATAGGACCCACGGTATAGTGCGCAATGCACTGATATTCTTTCTATCTAGGATGCATTATGGGCATGTGTGTGTTGGCCATTGTGATGTGTTAGTTACCATTGTATATGTGATGAATGTTAGAGCTAGTCGCTATGTATTTGTGATGTATGGTGGAGCTCGTCATTGTGTTTATGACTACTTTATGCTTAAAAACTATGAAAATGTTAAAAATGTTGTCTGTCAAGTTGCTTAAGCTGGTTGGTTGCATGCTTGAGTTGGTTGCCTACTTATTTGAGCTGGTTGTTTGTGTGCTTGAGCCACCTGCTTGTCTACTTGAGCTACTTGCCTGTGTGCTTGAGCTGCTTGCCCGTGTGCTTGAGCTGGTTGGTTGCTTGCTTGAGCTGCTTGCATGTGTGCTTGAGCTGGTTGCTTACTTGCTTGAGCTACTTGTTTGCTTGCTTGAGCTACTTGCTTGTGTGCTTGAACTACCCGCTTCCTTGCTTGAGCTACTTGTTTGCTTGCTTGAGCTACTTGCTTGTGTGCTTGAACTACCCACTTCCTTGGTTGAGCTACTTGTTTTCTTGGTTGAGCTACATGCTTGCTTGGTTGAGCTACTTGGTTGTCTGCTGTAATTTCTAATTTATGTGGTTTTACGCTATATTGATTCACAAACTTCAATTCATGGGTTTTGAGAGTTATGGATAAATAGTAGAATTAAAAAATATTAGTCAATACATTGTCCTCATAACCAGAATAACCATCATTGGGGTTAGAGCTTCCAACTCCTATCAAAGCTAATATCCTCACGAAAGGAACCGAGATATTAAATTGCTTGAGGACAAGCAAATTTGGGAGGGGAGGACTGTCATGTCCCCCCGAAATAGTAACACCAAATATTAAATAACGAGATCAAATGAATATTAAAATATAAATATGAGAAATTGCAATTTAAATATTATAATTATAATTATAGATAACATTATATTGAATATTCATAATATCATTAGTATAATGTTACAAGACTAAACTGATTAATATTGTTAATTATAAATTATTATAACAATAATGAACAAATATCAATAATATTTATGTCTGAAATAAATGAATAAATATATAGAAATATTTATTTCTAATATAAATCTTAGGAATGCCGAATATAGAGATCTCTAACAGCAACTGTATTTAAAAAGACTCTCATCACATCCACTATGCATCGATTCCAAACAAGGCATCACATTTCTGAAAGTAGCGATTACTCATTGTATTGGCTAGAATCATATTGACTAGGGTGCGTATCTCTTTGAAAAGGCACTGGCAGCAATTAAAAGAAACATGATTATTCAAAAGACACAACTATTAAAAGAGGTGCAGCCTCTCACTTGATCGGAGGATATTTAAGGGATATCCTTGGGCATACAAGGGGCATGGAATGGAATATGAAGAAGGAACAATACAATCAGAAATCAGAAATAAGGGAATAGTCAGTATTATTTATTTTATGAATTCAGAAATAAGGGAATAAATTGTGTAAGTAAATACTATTGCTGCAGAACATTAGGGAAAGTAATATTTTTTGAATACTAAATCATCAATCAGACCTGCAGATTTAATGAATGGAAGAATATAATCAGATCAGAATCAAGGAATAAGGATCTAAGAGGTCTATTGGCTTAATATATATATATATATATATTCATCGAAAGGGCAAGATTTAGGCCAATCCCAAAAAGGGACATTACAAAGAGTCTAGCAAATGTTATCTTGTCCTGTTTGCTGACCTCCACACCTTTGCATGATGCAACCCTTCTCGACAAAGAAAGGATTTTCATTCTGTTATATTTTACAATTAATGGAAAAGCAAGAAGATGCTGGGTGGTCATTTTGTTCCACCACTCAAGACGAATCTGTTTGAAGAAAGTTTCTTCAGGATCTGGCTCTTTCTCATTTATGATGGACTTCAAGTTGTCAATCATTGAGTCAATGCCATCATATGCCTCTGCCAAGGTATTTTAGAGTGAATGAAAAGGCAAGAAGATGTAGTTGGGTGGTCATTTTGTTCCACCACTCAAAGAGAATCATGTGCACTTGTTTGAAAGGAGTTTCTTCAAGATATTGATCTTTCTCATTTATGATGGACACTCATTGAGTCAATGCCCTCATATACCTCTCCTAAACATGGCTTATCCATTTTAGTATTATGGATCGTACTCAAAATGGTCTTGGTGAAATTGAGAAGATATTCTACATGATCCCACCAAGTGTCATTTAGGATCATCAACTCAATATTTGTTGCTCTTTAGTGTTGGGTTGCCTCCATATATAGATGATTATGGTAGAAAGTGGCCCTTGCACTTCACAAGTTGTCTTAAGAGGATTGTGTTGGATCTAATTTGCTGAGTACTTTATTCAAAGATTAAAAAATAAATAATAACAAAGAAGAAACATTTGTAAATTTTAAAAAATAAATTACTAAAGTGAAACATGAAACAATATTTACTTACCTTTAATGGCTCCAAATTTGAGAATGATCTAAATATGGCTTGTGACATGTTGTGATTGGTGTTGAACACTTGGATCTCTTCAACCTCAGCATACATCTATTTGATCTAATCAATTTTCCTTCCAATCTTTTGTAGAATAAGATTGAGCGAATATATAGCACAATGTTTCCAAAAGACGTGGATACTGTGATTCAACCAACAGGCTAGCAACTTTGCAATTTTTTGTGTTGTCTGTTATGACTTGGACAATGTTATTAAGTTTGACTTATCAATGGCCCATATGAAGATGCCAGCTATAAATTCTACATCCATTGCATTTCTCTCACAATCCATGGCTCTCAAAAATATTGCCCCTTTAGGGGTCACTACAATCACATTGATCAAGGGCAAATTTTGGACATCTTTCCATTCATTGGAAATGATGGACACCTTTGTCTCTTTCCATGAATTCTTGATGAGCTGCAATGGATCTTCTTCAAGTTTCACCTCCTTTATCAATAAGGTTCTGTGCACCTTTCAAAACCCAAGCCCTTGTACCCTTTTGGAGTCTCATTAGTTTTCCTTAACATTTCTTTGCCAATATGTTGACCAAACAATGTTGAAAGTCAATCCGTTTTCATAGTCGCATCTTGCAATGTGTTGATTGATGATATCTCAGGATTCATTTTGGAATGCCTTTTCTAGTGACCCCTTCATTCTTTTATTTGTAGCGAACCTTTCTTCATGTGTGGCCAAAAATGGGTGGCTCTCTACCACAACTTTGGGAACACAAAGAGATGAGGAAATATGGGGGCCCCTTGATCCTCTCTTTGCCAAATGATGGCCTATTCTAAGGGCAACTGTTTCTTTTGCTTGTTCTTGCTTTTTAATATATTCCAATACTCTAGATGTTGGCATAGGTGCATCTTTCTTGTCTAGGCAAGCTTTGATGCTCATGCTAGGAATACCACAAAAATGGGCTTTCACCTGATTGTATGAGATTGTAGATTTGACACCACACCCACTACAAATTAAATTATTCTTGAATCACTTGGAACCGGTTGTATCATGTCAACATACTTCCACAATGGTGAATTTGAGTCTATTTTGAAGTGGGGTTGGCCCATGGAGCTAAATTTGGCTGCCACTATAATCCTTATGGCAACAAGTTTGGAAAAAAACACATTCCAAACAAATGAAAAAAAAAACCTAAGTCATTTAAATGTAGAAGAATAAAAAGAAAAACAAGAGGGTTGTTTTGTATAAGATTTTTTTTTAACCTTCCAATCCAAGAATCTTCCTCCATGATTTCCTTGGCAATAGATGGGCTTTTACTTACATGTAGCAATAGTAGTCCAAGCTCGTCGGAACCTTCAATGATCGATCTTCAACTCTATATGTGCAACAACAAACAAGAATAGAAGTTTAGCAAGTGTATTTGGTTTGTGTTTTCTTTTTCAAAATGAAGTGAATGTGTTTTTGAGGGCAAATCTTAGGCCCAGGGTTGTTTTTTAATATTGTCCAATCAATGTAGGAGGCCAAAATGAAAAAAAGATAAGTTCCTGAATTGGATACGTGTATGGGTATGGGTAAGTGGGTATGATATGCCAGTACAACATAGTTTGAGGGGGGAGGGGGAGGGCTGGGTATGTTTTGGGTACATTCGTACAAAAAATTGAATATAATCTATAAATATTATATATTAATATAGACTATATATATTCATATATATAATTATATTTTATTATTTAATAATATAGTATGTTAAGTATTTTTGGGCTTGGGTATGTCTATACAAAAGTCCTATAAAATTCATATATATATATATATATATATTATATATACACACATACATATTTTAGCCTAAAACTGGAATTAAGTTCAGATAACCTAATAGATGCATATAATAAACAAAGCAACCATAAAAATACTAATAATCCCATATATTACTGTGACATGTAAATGTTTTCTTCCCTCCAATGTTTTTTTTCACCTAATATTGACAAATTAACAAATTTAAGCAGATCTTTGGCAGTGGCTATATTACTTTCACAAGCTTTGAAGAAATCTGTTTTCTTAAAAAGCCTTTGTCATATTGCAGCTTAAGGTTGCTTCTTACTCCAGCAGATAAATCTGCTTCCTTAGCCCTTGGTGTAAACTTTTCATATGCATCTCCTCCATTTGAAAGGTTCTTTCATTAAGAATATAAATCAAAATCTAACATTCCTGACAATGCCATTAAAATTCACGCTCCTATGATTCACTTTGAATTTTACGGTATGTGAATGCCAACTAGAAAATACTGAAAATATAGACAATGTATCCATGAAGGTACATCTGAATGTGCAAAATAATAATGAGCATATTTCTGCCTCTGCTGTCCATAAAAAACAAAAAAAATTAAAACTAAATGTTAATTAAGAAAAAATCCCACAGGTTCACTGCTGGTTTGTTATGGGAACATCATTTATGGTCTGGATATGTCAGATGTACCTGGACAAACTTTAGGATTCCTGACTGCAAATCATGTTCCCATAATGAACCCATGGTGAACCAAACCCCATGCCCATATCTGGAGTGAATTGAGCAAACTATTAACTTAGCAGTAACAGTGTCAGATTTCCTTTTCTATTCTTCCCACTCAAGCAAGTTCATGGGGCCCTGTCTTTTAGTTTCGTGTTTGCAATGGAGTGATATTGACTGCTTCTTCCTAGATTTCAACGGACAACCCCTCAAGTTGGTTTTATCTGTATTAGGATCATTTCACGATTCACACAAAACAATAAATTCAAATAACTCTGATAAGTCAATGTTAAGACAATTTCTTACTCAGAATGTATTTGTAATTACTTAAATGAAAATGCAGAAATCAGCGGAGTTGATTGAATTATGTTCCAATAATTAAGACAATTTGTGGATCAAACACAATGTGTACTGGAAATCAATGGCCTATGTATTGAACTTTGGCAAGATGTAGTCGCTGAATCGAGTTCATCTTCCCAGTGACCTAGTTGCTGAATTGAATGCATCTTCCTAATGCTCTAATTACTGAATTGATTGCATCTCCCTAATGCCCTAGATGCTGAATTAAGTGCATCTTCCTAATGCTCTAGTTACTTAATGGATTGCTTCTTCCTAATGTCCTGCAGCAGACTCATCGTTTGTAGCCAGTGTGGCTGCTGCATGCGGATCATCTACTGGGAGAGAAATGGAGGGTTTAACTCTTGCAAAATCCATGCTCTCAGCTTATCTACATCCTTCTCGAACAGATGATGTGCAACAGGGAGTTGTTCAGCTTCTTAATTCCCTCCTTTTGAGGTGAGGAATTGTCGTGCTACATTATACTAATTGGAATTTGTTTTGGTCCTTTTTAAATATTTCGCTTTAGCTTGCTTCTTGGTTAATGAATATTATAAAACATTTTGATTAGAGTAGATTATTAAAAGTGCTTTTGAGCGATTTGAGTTGAATAATGAATTTCTCAATTATATATATCATTGTAGCTCATATTTCGTTTGCAGGTATAATGAAGAGTTTGATGGGGTGGTGTTGGCTTATCATGACATTAAGATCTGCAATTGGACTGCAAAAATCCTCTCTGGTTTCTCTCCCTATCTCAACTTGAAACTAAAAGCAAGATTATTGCTTTTTTCTCCCAAGCCTGGAATGCTTCTTGGTAGTCATCTGCTTTCTCTCTTGCCTCTTTCTAAAACTTGAAATATTATTTCTTCCTAAATAGTAATCAAATTATATGCATGCAAATTGTTGGTTAGCTTGTTAGGCAGGGGTATTGTGGAGGGGGCTATGGTTCATATTTATATTTTACAAGTGGTCTCATGGACACATTGGAACAAACTTACAGGAATGCAAGTGCCATGTTTTTAGGCTAATTAGTTTGAGCAGCTTCTAGGAAATGATTCCGGTGGTTTCCACCACCTTTTCAGAAATTTTGGAAATATATTTTGGCAAATGGTAGTTTTTCATTTGCTCATTTTCTTCAAAAGTTTTTATGCAGATAATTTGGTATAGAAAGTCACATATACTTGTATGGATTGGTGAGAAGTTTCATGTTTCATGGGATCTATTTACCTGTGAATGGTCCTAAAATTATTTCTGCCATAGCCACTGAGAGGATAAACATAGCCACCCTCTATGGGAACATTGCTTTGCTCTCAAATAATATTATCCCTTTGCTGGAAATGCAGTAACAAAAAAAATTGTTCCTATAAATTGACATGCATGATGAACCCTACTGAACATGCCAAAATAACAAAAGGTCAAGAATACATTTTCTCTAGTCACATATATGCAAGTTGTTTTCATATACAATTCCAGAGAAAATGTAAGCATAACATGCATCATAATCATGAAATACAGCATTGGTGGACACTTCAGCTTGCAAAGAAGCCAAGAGAAGTAGGCAGAGAGAATAATTTGCAGGAGGAAATGGGGTTTGTGCATGTATTCCTCTATAAACCAATTTCTAGTTGCCTTTCTGTGCAAAAGTGATACATATAAAATACATGCCTCTTGTGCTGCTTTGCTCCAATTCCAAATAATATGTATTATCGGTATATATTGACAATTTTCTTGTGTTTTATTCCATGAAAAGCAGGCAAAGAAAGTAAGCCTCAAATTTGACACCAAACCATCTTTGATCACGATAAATTATAAACTAATGTGCTCTACTGGTTTTCTTTCATGAGGAAGGGCTTTGGACACTTCCAGTCTCATCTCTACTTTTAGAGTCCTATTTTAGCCTAGGACCATGTAATGATTAGATGCTCTTAGCAGAATTGAAGGTTATTTATATAGATTTCAAGGCCTTTGTGACAAATTTTTGAAATCTGCAGAGACACATCCGAGTGGAAAGGAAGGAGCATTTTATTGGAGTTCTTTGCATAAATTCTTTGAGCTTCATTTGCATTTGTGCTGGATGACTATGAATTTCTTCATAGGCTGTCATTCTATACTAACAATCTTATTAATTGTTTAGAATCTAAACTATCATGGAATGACTTTGATGGATAAAACTTCAAACATTTATAATCTTTGATACCCCGTATACTATGGTTCACAAGTCTACTTATAACTGGAGCTATAGGTTAGCATACACGTGCATTTACGCCAAAGTATAGGCCATTTCATTTTTTCCACTATGAGGGACTACTACATCCAATGGAACCCCAACCAATCCCACTTGTGCCTCCCCATCAATTTGGGTGGCATCTTTGGGATCAACATCCTATTGTAAAGCTAGAGTTTGTTAATACTTTAAAGTCACAAAGCACCATTCACAGCCATCAACTTCTTTGTTCATCTAGAGGTAAGCATATTGATCTTGATAGAGTGGATGAAGTTGTGTGTGGACCAATTCCTCTCTATAGCAAGGGAATTAGCAATTTGTGAAAGGAGGCGAATGAGGAGCATCTTCAACTCTAGTGTATTCTTGTGGTGCCATGTCCACCATCTAGTAGGATTAATTTGAGTTAATATATTTCTATCTATCTTTGCCTTTAGTTTGTTGAATGTTGGACCATGAAGATTAGTAAAGGCAAGCCATTGTGTGTGAAGTATAGTCGACTCCTTTGTTGAGTACATCTTTCAAAGGGCTTTCATTAACCTTTATTTCACCTCTTTGTCATCACAAGGAGGCAACCTCCTAGGCTTTGGTGCATATCATTTGGGATTTAGAGCGAAGGCTGCCATATGAAATGAGGTGTTCATAGTGTTCCATTGCCGCATGACAATGGGCTTAATATGTTGCTCATATTATCCCAAATTAGGATCATTGCCTCATCTGCCCAACCATGATGTCAGATGTCTCATAAATCTCTACAAGACGAGGAGAGTTTGTATTGGCATATTGAATGACATCTAGAACAAGTGAGATGGAGGAGCAAATATATTTACAAACACAAATTTCAAAAAGACAACTTAGAAAATTAGAAATAGTAAAATAATGATTTTAATAATAAAACTAGCAATTTATTAAAAATCAGCAAATTTTTACCACATGGTGGACCACTAGTCACCAATAACGATCTTTTGTTTGATAGCTTTTCTTTTATCAATGTTTGTAATAGGCCATCTACTCCACTTTGAATTAACCATCTTCAATTGGAGAGCCTCTTGCACCTCAAGCATCCTCTCTAACAAATTAAATTAACTAGCATACCTAGTGTCCATCAGTTTGAGGAATTTCTTCTTCAAAAATGTCCTAAAGAGAGCAAATGAGGTGTGGTGGTTGCAAATGAATCGATTATCTCTACCTTCTACCACTACTTGTTGCACCTAATTTATCTTCTCTATGTCTTTCAATGCATTGTTCGATGCATGAACACAACATGGGGTTCAAAAAATGTGTTTGGAAGCACTCTCCATGCCAACTAATTTGCACACGTGTGCCAAATTAATGACCACCTGTACAACATTTGAGACCCTAAACTCCTATGTGGCCTCTCTCAAAATGTGAAATTGAAAGTTCACATCCTTGTGCTTTCTTGAACAATCAGTAGTTCTAAGAATAAGAGCCAACTACTCATGTGACAATGATTTTGATGAGTGTCGATGTCTAATATCTGTGCACCCATCCGTTACAATAGAGCAGCCTTCCCTAATCCAAGTCTACTTCATTCCCCCAATCACCAAACTCGCATTAGAATATTCTTTGTTGAGGAGAGTAGTGCGAAGTTTATGTTCTCTAGGGGGTGAATTAGGGACCAATAGAAGCGTTATCTTTAGACATTTGTTTGAGGTAAGGAGAATGGCTACATGAAATGGGATGGCTTGGGCATAGAATTTTTTTGCGATAGAAGACTCTTACCACATCTCGTGCTTGCATATTGAACATACTTGCAATTGTTCCCAACTTGTCACTATCACTAGTCTTTATCTTTCCTCTTGTGGAAATATCTTGTGGAAATATCATCACTACAGTCTAGCAAGCATGGAGGGCATATGCATGGTTGATTGTGTAGATTGTTGGCATTGGCACATCCTTGGACTTTGCTTCCGTCTCCGTATGCAAAATATTAACTTCTACCTTCTTATTCTCCTTTATATTTAGACACATTTTAACCACATGTCTTGTAAAGCCCAAAAGATGAGAATATTCTTTGGGGTAGCTCCTAAAATCTGTCTTGCAAATATAACACAACCACACTTGGTTACCCCTCAAATTATTCTTTTTGTCTTTGTTTAGGGCTGTCACAAATTGGAAAAGAGGTTTTTTGTAGTCAAAAGGGCCCTTTGCATAAATTTTTAAAATGGTGAAAGGGCACTCAAATGGGTTTTGTGGTTGTTCTCCTTCAGCCACAACACTCTCACACTTTGATGAACACCCAACAAAGCTGGAAACTTTATTTCTTTCATCCATTTCATGTTCACCACTCTCAGTGTTGCTGCCCATGTTTTGTGAAACAATAATCCAAGTGCAAACTGAAAATAGAAAAAAAAGAAATCATACATTTCTTTCTTAAAGTTTTGAATAAAAAACAAAAAGAAAACAAAAAAAATGAAAAAATCATTTACCTCTTCCACTTCTCTTACTATCTCATTGCTTATTACTTTGCTAATGCTGATTTCTTTAGCAGTACTTTCAAACCTACTCAAAATGAATAGTTTTCTTCCATCTTGCTTGCAAAACTCTATGAGGTGTATA
Organism: Sequoiadendron giganteum; assembly: GCA_007115665.2. NCBI lineage: Eukaryota > Viridiplantae > Streptophyta > Pinopsida > Cupressales > Cupressaceae > Sequoiadendron > Sequoiadendron giganteum. Next base: position 113,455,144 of record CM021107.1, on the reverse strand, counting down.
AATGAATCATATTGAAAGAGGTAGGCTTCCTTTTGGTCATTTGGGACTAAGTATGTTATGGGTGCCCACAACAAAGAACATTAAAATAATTGTCTTAGGCATCCCGACCGTCTTAGAGATGTTTGATTGTCCCCATGGAGTCTCCATGTTTTAGGTATGCTTCTAAGATGGCTAGAGCAGATTTTTAGAATTTGGGGACAGCAAGGGGATGTTTCTAGGCTTCCTTGTGCCCCTAGAATGTCCTCGATACACGAACAGCCAAAAAAAATCAATATACATTTGATTGGTTGGAGAGTGAGGGCTAGAGAGAAGAAAATTTATTTTTAAGCTCCAATTTCTTGTCATGCTCCATCTTGTCTAACACTTCCTCTCCTAGTTACAACATGGGCAGTTTTGCTACCTTTACTCTTCTATTCCCAACTTTCCTTTTTGTTAGAATATTATATTCTTCTTTTATTTAATGGTCAATTATCTACTGTAGTTTCTACAGTAGTCAGTAGGTAGATAGTAGATAGATATCATTAATATCTATAGTAACTTGTAACTTCTATATTATGTAATCTCTTTTTCTGTTAATGAATGAATGCTTTTATCATTCACATGGTATCAGAGCAACTAGGGTTTCTGGGCGATTTTTTAAAGTCTGTAATTCGTGCTTTTTTTTTTCATGTGAGACTTTTGTGAATTTCGTGAGTCATCAAAATCGGATTTTTTATCTGATTTTTTGTAAAAATTGTGTGCCTCTGGCCACAGATCTTCTCTTTGCTGGACGCATTTTTGTGCTCTGTGAGACACGTTTTTGGCTGATTAAAATCGTGTTTTCTCCTGGGTGCGATCTGAAGACTCTTGAAAATATGTTTTTTTTTTTCATTTTCTTGGAGTCCCCTGCCCACGATTTTTCCTCCTACGTCTGCACTCAAAAGCGACGGATGTGTGTCGTCCCTATGATAGCGTCGCCCTTCAATTTATATTCTCTGTGAAAGAAGTTTTTAAAAAAAAAAAACACGTTTTGTTATTTCGCCCACTTGTGAGGGGAGCTCTTAGCTCGACCTTTCTGGTGCTCGCGTTTTCATTTTCTGAACTCGTTTTTTTGCATTATTTTGGACATCCTCTCTGCCCTAGCTCAAATGCCACTTTATCTCCTCATTTGGATGCATTTTCTGATCTGTTCAAGCCGTTTTTTTGGTTTTTCATGGCCGCCTAGGGTTTCTGCAACTCGACTAGGGTTTTGACCAGTCATTTGAGGTTAGAATTTTTTAATTGCAGATTCCTTATGGGTTTTTTGAAAGCTCAACTGGGTTGGTCTTAGATTTTTTTGGGTACCTCATTTTGCGTGCCTCAAAATTAATGCAAGTGGGTGTTGTCGATTTTTTTTGGCTGTCTTAAAAACTCTCCATTGGTTTTATACCTTGAAATCCGTGCTAGGGTTTCGATTTCTGCTTTGAATTTGTCCTCCAGAACTTGTTTTCGTTTTTCAGTGCAGTGTTTTTTGTGCCTTCACCAGTTTGACTTCAGGGTACGTGATAGCATCTCTGACAAATATAATGCTCGAAAGCAGCCAGAAGTTCAACGGGAAGAATTACAACACCTGGAAGCAGCGCATGCTTACGATCTTTTGTTAAATTTTAAAGATCAGATGCGAAGTACAAAAATTAAATAAAAAATGAGACAATGACACAACCAATACCCTGGGAAAACCCTCCAACCCGAGGGAGAAAAACCCAACCAATATCTCTCCTATATATTGATTCAATAAGAGCAGAAATCTGCTTACAGCTTAGGCACAATGCAATGCCAAATTGATACAATGAATAAACAAGTAAATATATCAACTTCCTTGATATCAATTTGCTGCTTCAAAAATGATGAACTGTTGCTACAGAAATGATCTTCTAGAATATAAAATGTGACTTGACTTGATGATCAAATGGAGAGAGATCATGTGTATATATACACCAATGAGGAATCACACCTCTTCAAGAACCAAGTTGGCCTCAAATGCCAAACACGTCTTTTCAAGAGGGGGCACGATTTTCAAGGTAAGTTAGCTCCTTTAAATAAATAATCATAATTTATTTATTAACACTTTTAATATTTAATTTGTCTTATTATAAAATGAAACACCTCTTCATTATCATATATATAAATTTAAATAGCCTTAGCTATTATTTAAATTTATTGCTCAAGTCGATCTGGAAGTATTCATCAGTGGCTGCATATAATCATCAACACTCCCTCTCAGCTAGGGAGGAATACTTCCATCTACACAAGACATATCACCTCATCGTGATGCCAATTAACATGAATACATCTGTGTAAGGAAAAAGAGCTTATCACCTCATTGTGAAAGCATATCACCTCATCGTGATATCAACCATCATGGCTACCTCCATAGATGGTATGTACAAGTGCTCATCACTCAATGTGATGTTGTCACCTCATCGTGATGTTCACCATGGCTCTCCCAGAGGGTGAAACACAATTACAAGAAAAATCATCACAGACTCCCTCACGTGATGTTGTCATGTAGTCACACACATGACATCCACCATGGCTCTCCTAGAGGGTGGAAACAAGGGCTTTCACCTCAAATCTCAAAAAGATAAATGCATTATCAAGGGCTTGCACCTCAAATCTCTCTCAAATAGAGAAACGCATTAACAGAGGATCATTGATACTGAGACTCCTTCTCAGTTAGGGCTTGATTCTCCACCATACCAAGCTTATCTCGAAAGTATACAAACTTTATCCTGGAGAGAGGCTTGGTGAGAATGTCTGTCGTCTGCTCATCAGTGCTGATATACCTCAACTGTATAGCTTTCCTCAATACCATATCTTTGATATAATGGTATTTGATCTCACCATGTTTAGTTCTGTCATGAAACACAGGATTGACAGAAAGCTTCACACAACTCTGGTTATCACAATGAATGATAGTAGGCTCCATTGATTGCCCAAACAATCTTGCAAGGAGCTTACGAAGCCACACTGCTTCACGAGCTGCCACACAAGCTGCAATATATTTTGCCTCTGCTGTACTCAATGCCACTGAAGACCGCTTCTTGCTGCACTAGGATATCATAGCAGATCCCAAACTGAAGCAACAACCAAAGGTACTTTTCCAATCAGTGACACACCTTGCCCAATCAGAATTAGTAAAACCATGCAGCTTCAAATCCACACCTGAAGAATATCTCAACCCATATCCAACTGTGCCACACAAGTATCTCAGGATATGTTTTGCTGCAACAAGATGTATCTATCTTGGTTCACACATGAATTGACTAAGTGCACTCACTGCATAGCAGATGTTCGGTCTAGTGTTAACTAGATACATCAATGAACCAATCAGCTTCTTGTAAATCGTGGGATCCACCAGTTTTGAACTAGTTGTAGCCTCCTTCAACTTATGTAAGTTGGTCTCTATAGTTGTAGACATAGGTTTGCAATCAATCATTCCAAACCTCTTCAAAATGTCAATGGTATACTTCCCTTGACTTAGAATCATTTCATCTGACTTTTTGCCAAACTTCTAAGCCAAGAAAGTAATGCATGAGACGAAGATTCTTCATTTCAAACTTAGAAGCTAGCTCCTTCTTACATTTGAGAATGAGGTGTTCTTCTCCAGTGATAATCATATCATCAACATACAAAACCAAAATCAAAGCTTCACCATTAATTACCTTGAAGTAGAGGTTAGAATTTGCATCATTCTTTGAGAAACCCAAACTCAATAGGTAACGATCAATCCTTTCGTACCAAGCACGAGGAGCCTGCTTAAGACCATACAAGGCCTTCTTCAGCTTGGAAACACGAGACTCCTTCCCATGTACCTCAAATCCATCGGGTTGCTCAATGTAAACCTCTTCTTCTATTACAGCATTCAAAAAAGCTGTCTTTACTTCCATTTGGTGAATCTTCCATCCTCTAGATGCAGCAATAGCAATAATGGTCTTGACAAAAGTATAACAAGCCACTGGAGCAAAGGTTTCTTCATAGTCAACTCCCTCTTTTTGTCAGAACCCTCTAGCCATGAATTTGGCCTTGTACTTCTCAATGCTTCCATCAGCCGCATGCTTGATCTTGAAGAGCCATTTAGAAGTCACCACATATTTTCCTTCGGGTCTAGGAACGATGTCCCACACATTATTCTTAAGTATGGATTGATACTCTTCAGTCATAGCATCTTTCCAAACTTGTTGACTAGAAGCTTCCTCAACACTAGAAGGCTTTGACTCATCAAGGCTACATAACTGGAGAACTTATTAGGTCTCTTACTTTCCCTGAAGGTTCCTCTTGGGGCTGCAAATTTTTTTGCCTCCTGCATTATTTTCCTTGCCCAAAGAGGTCTTTTCCTTCCGATCACAATATCTGTAGGCCCATCAGTAGGTTCCAAGGGCTCGACTGGATCATCTCCTTTAGGTTCTGGAGCCTCCCTCTAATTCTCAGGAACATGGTCAACTTCCATATCCTGAGGAGGCTCTTCATCATCGATCTCCATATGAGTGCCCTTTGATCTTCTGAATGCAACATCCTCTTCAAATGTGACATATCTACTGATCTCAATAGTCTTCTGACCCAAAATGTAGATTCTGTAGGCTTTTGATGTCTCACTATAGCCTACCAAAATTCCCTTCTTGCCAGAAGGTTCTAACTTTGTCCTGTTTTCTTTGGTATATGAACATATACTGGACATCCAAAGATCCTCAAGTGACTTACTTCATGCTTCACCCTAGAGAATGCTTCTTCCGGAGTTATATTCTCCAAGATTTTGTGAGGACTTCTATTTTGGACATAGACAACAGTCCTGGATGCTTCAGCCCAAAGAGAGATTTGCAAGTCTTGGTCATGAATCATGGCTTTGACCGCTTCTACAATAGATCTATTCTTTCTCTCCGCAACACCGTTTTGTTGAGGGTTATAAGGAACGCTAAGCTCCCTCTTAATCCCTGCTTCAATGCAAAAGTTACGGAACATAACAAAGGTGTACTCTCCTCCGTTATCGGATCTCAAGACCTTGATCTTCTTAACAGACAAATTCTCCACCCGAGCTTTGAATTCTTTGAATCTCTCTAATATCTCCTCAGATTCTTTAGATTTCAAGAAATAAATCCAAGTCTTTCTAGAGTAGTCATCAATAAAAATAATGTAATACAAGGAACCACTCGTAGACGCAACAGACATTGGACCACATAAATCAGAATGAATAAGATCTAAAACACATTTGGATCTACTTTCACTACTATGCAATGGACCTTTTGTATTCTCACCCAAAGCGTAGCCTTTGCAGGTTCTTTCATGCTTCTGGTTGAATTTAGGAAGGCCGGTCACCATCTTCTCCATAATAGGTAGAGTTCGAAAGTGAAGGTGAGCCAATCTTCGATGCCAAAGATCACACAAACTTGAGGAGTCATGCACTAGAGCTTGAATGGGATGACTGCATAGCCTGTAGAGACACCCATGTCTAATCCAATCACCTGAGTAGTTTTGACTCTTGATGTTGGAGTTCTTTAGCCATATAAGAACTTTGCCTTCTGAAAAAGCAACTTGATAACCCTCGTCTTCCAAGGCTGAGATGGAAACAAGGTTTCTCTTGATGCCTAGAACAAATAGCACATCATCCAACTGCAAGGAATCGCCGGAATCCAAGTGAAGAGATGAGGTCCCAACTCCTTTAACAGAGTAATTAGCATCGTCTCCAATAATGACTTGTTCGTTAGAATCTTTCTCCACCAAATTAGATAGATGCTCCCTAAATCCGGTGATGTGGTGAGAGGCACCACTATCGATCAGCCAAGTGTTGGTGTTGGTAGTTACATTGCTTGACAAGGCTGAATAGAATAGGTATTCACTTGAATCCTTTTGTAGAGAGACTTCATCAAGATTTGCAATGGCTGCTTGCTGCCTAGGCCTGGTAGGACATTCCTTTGCAAAGTGACCATACTTGTCACATCGAAAACATTGGACCTTGGAGAGGTCCCTCTTGTTTTTGAATGCGGGGCCACCATCAGCTCCTTTATCTCTATTTGTCTTGAAATAACCTTTCTTCCCATCCTTCCCTTTCTTCTTTGAGGATTGACTGGCAAGAACATGAATGTCCTCATTAATGGAGCTTTGCCCAATACCTCTTGCAGCCAACCTAGACTCTTCTTGAATACAGTCTGCCCTCAATCGATCAAACTTGGGAAGTTTCGATCTTGCACTGATTCCCTGAATATAAGACTCCCAAGATGAAGGAAGACCATTAAGAGCCAGCATGGTCAAATCCTTACTATCGACAACATGCCCAATAGATGAGAGCTGATCTCTCAATTCGGTTATTCTCATGAAGTAGGCAATGATAGATTCTCCCTTCGCCATCTTCAAATGATGGAGTTGTTAATTCAGTGCAAGAGCCCGGTTGGTGTTATTGATCTCGTACATCTCCTCCAAGGTTTTGAACATCTCTCTTGTAGTCCTTAACTTGGAGACAATAGGAACAATATGATCCTTAACAGAATCAACTAACATCTTCTTTGCCCTAATATCTTTCTTCTTCCATAGGGCCTTATCTTCCTCATGCGTAGGCTCGGGAGCAGAGCTCTCCACAAACTCTGCCAATTCGCTTTCCTCCAAGGTGAGCATGATCTTGAATCTCCACGAAGTGAAGTTTGACGCTCCCTCAAGCCTATCCTCAATCTTAAGACCATTCACCATCTTGATGGAGAGATGGAGGTGAACAAATATGAGAAATAAAATAAGGGTATCGCTGTACAAAACACAAATCTGATTGAGATCTTCTTCAAACCCGCTCTGATACCATGTTAAATTTTAAAGATCAGATGCAAAGTACATAAATTAAATAAAAAATGAGACAACGACACAATCAATACCCTGGGAAAACCCTCCAACCTAAGGGAGAAAACCCCAACCAATATATCTCCTATATATTGATTCAATAAGAGCAGAAATCTGCTTATAGCTTAGGCACAATGCAATGCCAAATTGATACAATGAATACACAAGTAAATATATCAACTTCCTTGATATCAATCTGTTGCTCCAAAAATGGCGAACTGCTGCTACAAAAAAGATCTTCTTCTAGAATATAAAATGTGACTCGACTTGATGATCGAATGGAGAGAGATCATGTGTATATATACACCAATGAGGAATCACACCTCTTCAAGAACCAAGTTGGCCTCAAATGCCAAACACGTCTTTTCAAGAGGGGGCACGATTTTCAAGGAAAGTTGGCTCCTTTAAATAAGTAATCGTAATTTATTTATTAACACTTTTAATATTTAATTTGTCTTATTATAAAATGAAGCACCTCTTTGTTATCATATATATAAATTTAAATAGCCTTAGCTATTATTTAAATTTGTTTCTCAAATCGATCTAGAAGTATTCATCACGTGGTTGCATATAATCATCAACATCTTTGAATATCAGTGTCTCGATCAGGTTGTTTTGGGGAACTCACTTCGTCCCACTGTAGTCGGAAAGGACTAGGACAAATGGGATGAACGCAATCAGGAAGTTGTCATGCTCATCAAGATTTCAGTAACTGACGACTAGCTGCCACAAGTGCCATCAGGCAAAACAACTAATGAGGTCTGGACGTACCTGAAGGATCTCCATGAAACGTCAGATAAGAGTTGTGCGTTCTTTCTTAAGAACATGCTCTTTTCGATAATGATGGATGAGAAGACCTCTCTCCAGGAGCATGTGACAAAGATAAAGGAGATTCGTGACTAGCTGGAAGCTATTGGTCGAACAATGGAGGAAGAAGATATGGTGGTCATTACTTTGAAGAGTCTCCCACGTTCGTATGCGCATTTCATCGAGACGCTAAATATCACCTCCACCAATGTTGATCTCAAATTTGAAGATCTCTGCAACAAGTTCTTGCAGCAGGATCGATGGCGACAACAGTTTGGAAGCAGTACTAGTTCCACTTCCATAGAGCAAGCGTTCTCTACCAAATCTTCTGCTAAGAACAAAGGGAAGGTTCAATCTTCTTAGCCAAAAGGCTTTGGTTCTTCTTAGGACAGCAAGAAGAAAAAGAACGTTTAGTGCAATTATTGCTATAAATATGGTCACATGAAGGCTGATTGTTGCGTACGATTGGCTTCTGAACAAAAGAAGCAGGGAGGGTCTCAACAAAAGGCAAATGTCGCAGAGCACATTGAGCAGAAAGAGTTTGCATTCTATGCTTTTATGGCCAAGAGAACAGTAGATCCAATACAATCTTCTGCTTGGTATATTGACTCAGTGGCTTCTCGACATTTTACTCATCGTTGAGATTGGTTCACCAAATATGAACCATTCATTGATTCAGTGATCTTTGGAGCTGGCGAAGAGTACATAGTTGTTGGTAAGGGCAATGTTCAGATTCACTATGGAGGGAGAAATTTACTATTTCTCAATGTCTACTATGTTCCAGGCATGGAACATAATCTTCTCTCCGTCAGCCAGATCATGAGGCATTCTCCCCAGTTGGATGTTATTTTCAGTTCGTCCACCAGCCGCATTGTTGATAAGGAGACACGTACTACGATTGCTATGGGACTTGAGGATCATGGTCTGTATAGACTTGCTGATTCTGGTGATTCTCAAGAGCACGCTCTTGCAGCCAGAAGTACTTCCATCAACAAACTTTGGCATCAACGTTATGGGCACTTGAATGTGCACTATCTCTCTCAACTGTCTTGGGAGGGTTTGGTTGCTGTTCTACTTGACTCCAAACTCAAAATCATGGAGTTTGTGGAGGTTGTCAAGCTGGGAAGCAACATCGGACACCATTCTCGGATGGTGATTCTTGGCGAGCCTCCAAGGTACTTCAATTTGTTCACGTTGATGTATGTGGACCAATGAACACTCCATCTGTTGCCGGGTCCAAGTATTTTTTACTATTTGTTGATGATTTCAGTCGGAAAATGTGGGTGTATTTTTTGAAAAATAAATTAGATGTGTTTAGTTCATTTCAGCAGTATAAGGCCTTGGTTGAGAAAGAATCAGGTTCTCAGATTGTCACTCTAAGGTCAGATAATGGGGGGGAGTTTTGTTCAACTGACTTCTCTTCTTTTTGTGCTACACACGACATTAAATGCCAACTCACTACAGCATACACCCCTCAACAGAATGGTGTCGTTGAATGTAGGAATCACACCATTACTGAAATGGCTCGTTCTATGATGGAGTACATAAATATCCCCAAGAAATATTGGGCTGAAGTAGTTTATACTGCAGTCTACCTCCTAAATCGGTCCGCTACACAGGCCGTTAAGAAGATGACTCTAGAAGAAGCTTGGTCAGGACGTAAGCCTAAGGTGGGCCATCTGAAAGTCTTTGGTTCTACAGCTCATGTATGGATTCCAGAAGCCAAACGTGCCAAGTTGGACTCCAAGAGCCAGAAACTTATGTTTACTGGTTACAGCAACAATCACAAGGCATACAGGTTGATTGATGTGGAGAAGGATCGTCTCATATTCAGTCGTGATGTTGTGATTGATGAGACTACTGGTCCATTTGTTCCTACTTCCAGCACTGAGGATCAGCCTATGAAGGTTTCTGATGAGGCTGCTCATCTTCCTCTTGGTTCCCCTGATGGGAGGGCTTCAGAGCATTTTGACTCTGAAGATGAGGAGTCTACCAATCATGATCTAGCACCACCTGATTTTCCTCAGGATTCATATCCAGATGACTTTGTTCCAGAAATCCCAGAGGATGCTGTTTCTCCTATTCTAGATGTTGGTACTTCTACTCATCGGCCTAAGTGGTGGCTCAAGACTCTCGAAGATCTTCATGATGATGAACTCATTGAGGGCAGATCAACTGGTAGAAAGAGCAAGTAGCACAACACAGTCAATTTTGCTCTCATGGCCAACATACACAGCATCTATGAGCCTCAGACATATTTAGAGGCTAAAGAAATTCCAGAGTGGGAAAAGGCTATGGAGACAGAATACCATAGTCTTTTGAAGAATCACACTTGGGTTCTCTCTGATCTTCCTCCTGGGAAGAAACCTATCAGCTGCAAATGGGTTTATACGGTCAAATATCATGTAGAGGGTACTTTGGATAAATACAAGGCAAGGTTAGTTGCTCGGGGATTCACACAGCGGGAGGGCATTGACTATGAGGAGACTTTTGCTCCTACTGCCAAGATGAGCACAATTCGTCTTCTTCTTGCTATTGCAGCCCAATTTAGATGGACATTTCATCAGATGGATGTCAAGAGTGCCTTCCTCAACGGTGAGTTGCAGGAAGAAGTCTACATGACACAACCTCTTGGTTTCAAGGTCGCCCGCAAAGAACATCAGGTATGTAGGCTCGTGAAAGCACTCTATGGATTGAAACAAACTCCCCATGTGTGGTACATCAAGATTGATCAGTACTTGGTTGATCATGGTTTTCAGCGCAACCCTTCTGACTCTAATCTGTATGCCAAGCACTCTAGTGATGATGTTTTGTTTCTTGTTATCTATGTTGATGACTTGATCATTACTGGCAGTTCAACACATTTGATTGCAACAATAAAACAGGATCTATGTTAGGCTTTTGATATGACAGATTTGGGGTTTCTCCATTATTGTTTGGGTATTAAGGTTTGGCAGACAACTGATAATATTTTTATCTCTCAGTCTAAATATGCTCGCAGTTTGCTTGACAAATTTCCGATGCAAGATTGCAAACCAGCCTCCACACCTATGGAGAAGGGGCTGAAGTTATTAGCCAACTCTAATTCACCTCCGGTCGATCAAACGACATTCAGGCAACTAATGGGCAATCTCATCTACCTCACTACCACTAGACCTGACATTAGTTTTGCAGTGAGCTACATTTCTTGCTTCATGACAGCTCCAAAAGTTGATCATTGGCTTGTAGCAAAGCGAGTGCTGAGATATGTTAAGGGCATTTCAGATTATGGCATTCTGTATGGCAGATGCAAGGATCCAAAGTTGATTGGTTATACAAATTCAGATTGGGCAGGTTCAGTGGATGACAGAAAATCCACTTCTGGATATGTATTCAGTTTGGGTACCGGTGTTGTAACATGGACCAGCAAGAAGTAACAGGTAGCGGCCCTTTCCTCAACTGAAGCAGAATATTGAGGAACTGTTAAGGCAACATTTGAGGAAGTTTGGCTCTGCAGGATGCTTTCTGACATGCACATGTCACAAGAAGGACCTTCTCCCTTGTACATTGATAATCAAGGGGTGCTCAAACTGGCCAAAAATCCAATCTTCCATGAACGTACCAAGCTTGTCGAGCTTCATTGTCACTACATCTGCAAGCTGGTAGAAGATGGATCAGTTCAGCTGCAGTATGTTTTCACCTCCTTTGTTTGGTCTAATAAGTAGGGTAAGCTCCACTTAACCTCCATCAGGGTTATTCGCCTTAAATACTAGAGAATCTTCCTTACCTTTGTGTAGATTGGCATCATTTCTTCTTGTATTTAGGTCCTCCAAATCTTACTGCCTTTGTGCCTCCTTAGTCATAACCATCTATTGTTGTAGCAGCTCACTAGCTTGCATTATCCACATTAGGGTTTTCTTTGTGCTCTCCATCAAATCCGTTCTTTACCTCTTGCTTCCACAATCAATTATTTATTGTTATTGTTATGTTATTAAATTTGATTAATTAGTGGGGGTTCTATTGGGGTCACTGCCCTTGGAATTGTAGGGTTTGTTCACAAAATCCACATCCCATACAATTCATTTGCGGGGATACTACTTAGTGGGGATTCTATTGGGGCCCTTGCCTTTGAAATTTTAGGGTTTGTTCATAGGACCCACATACCATACAATTCATTTGTGGAGATACCATTTTAACTAATATTCTACTAGCAGGGGATATGGCTGCACTTACATTTCAAACTCATACTATGCCTCTTGTGGTGCTCCTATGGCTTGAAGGTCTCATCTTCTTGCTTCCTTTTGTAAGGCATCTGCTTTTGTCTTTTCCATCATTTGCTTCTATAGCTTGATCGCTTTCTCCTTCTATCTCCTCCTGTAGGGCAGCTACTCATTCTATTTGCTTTCCCTCCATCATCATCTATGGGCCTATCATGCACTCTAGCATGTTGGCACTAAGATGTTCTTGGGGAGAATTGAACCTTGTGCTCCAACATGAGAACCTAAAGCTAAAGGTCCTACCAATTGACCACAACCCCTTTGACATATATGTATATTGTTATTATGATAATTATGTATATATATATATATACCAAAACTAGGAAGAAAAGAAAACCAGCTAACTGCCGAACCTGAACCAGCAACATAGATGACAATACTAATCAATATATTATGTTGTTTACTATGTTCCATTTTCCTTGTTATTTTTTTTATTTTTATTTTTTGCTAGGTAAGCACTGTCTAGGGGACAACTCCCATAATATAAGGTCCAAAAAGAAAATAAATGCATGCCCTTGCCACTAGGGGTGCAACAACACAAACAAAATTGTACTATCCAAACCAACCCATCTAACTTCAAAGAACATGCATCAACCCAAAAATGGTTGTGCCCTCAAATTATATCTCCAAATTTCCTACTTTATTTGAGGACCTTAGGGACATTGGATGTTTTTGTTTCAAAGATGGAGTTTTCTTTCTCTTTACCTCTGTCTAGACCTGTTCAGCTTTCGAGGATATATGTGGACCCTTGCACGATTCCTCCAGCAAGGGCAAACCAGTATTGTTGTCTGCAAAAGTGGCCATCAAAAGAGAAGAAGATGTAGTGTTGGAAACCTCCAAGGATGGTGAAGATGTAATGCATGGTCTCATGAACGAGGTTGACCTCCACGACTGAATGCGAGGGGGCATGGGCAAGAACAGTTTTCTGAAGAGTGGGAGAGGAAGCACTTGCATTCTTTTCAGGAAGAGAGATGACATAATGATGGGACTCAGCCCCATCCCACCATGAGGGTTTGCTGTTAGGGACAACATTGGCATTCACAACAACTCCTCTTCTTCCACATTGTGCAATAACATGATCTGTAGCAAAGCAAATTCTACATCTGAATGCAATCTTTACATAATCTATTGGTTGGCACTAACACCTATTTTCAACTTTGAGAAAAATTTCTGTTGGGAGACCTTTTGAGACATCCATTTCTATGCACAAGCGAGCAAAAGTCGAATTTTCATAGTTGATTGTTTCTTTGGAGATACTGTGATATTTCCCCAAACTATTGCTAATCGCCTTCCCAAAATTGTAAAGGGAGGTAAGGTAAGCGAATCCATAAGAATGTTGATGAGAATGTCTTTGTTCGCGGATCAAATGAGGAGGACCAAGGTTTCATGCAAAAAATATCGCCTTGGAAGAGCCAAGGTCTAATTTTAAGCACCATTTCTTTGTCTTCCATAGATTCAATTTTTTTTTATAAAAAACCTTTTTGCACATGGATAAATGTTGATTTCATCCTCCAGATAATCCTTCGAGTTTGCATCAACCCATGAATGGAGATCACATAGTTTAGGCCATACTTTTGTGAATCTACAGATCAAAGCATGATCTTGCAAACAATCTTCTCTATCATAGAAAAGGCTATCAAGACAGATCTTAGGGGCAGAGGAGTGATAGACGACAAAGGGGGGACTTGTTAGATGTTGTGGTTGTATTGCTGATATGTGGTTGTCATTGATGTCAATACTATTAGCATTGGTGATTTTGAAGGTTGCATATGTCGAGGAGATTGAGAAAATTGTAATAAATATATTGCAGGCAGCCAGTGAAGCTGAGAAGGTCAAAGTGTTGGAAATTTCTGTACGTTGATGATTAGAAGGTGCGCATTAAAGGCTTTGTTGCTAAGTCTATCTAGTATGTTGTCCGAAAGTTTTAGTGGTACGCTTTAAGAATTGAGGAAGTTATGAAGTTATGTGTTCCTACAGTTATTCAGTTACTTTAGCAAGTGTTTTTGGAAGAAGTGAATGAAATTATGGCAATATTAGTTATTGCGCATGTTCCTGTGATGTTCATGGATGATTCTAGATTGTGCTCCATCCTTGCTGCACGTTCGCATTGATTGGTGTGATCGTGATCGGAGATTTTTCTGATGTGTGCTCAAGTATTCATGTTTTTGGCCGACATGATGGTGGTAGCGTGTTGTGGATCCATGGGGATTAATCTTCTATTGTTTGGCGTGTTCGAAGGTGTTTATTTGGGTCCTCACTATGTTGTGACCGACTTGTGTTGGTGCGCATTAAGATTTATTTATTTATTAAGGCCGACAGTTGCAATTTATTCTTTATTCTTGGCCGACAGAGTAGTTGATGTAAATCCATGTAGCGGATATATAAGAGCGGTTGTTTTCTTCATTTTGATGTATGCTCTGTGTGTGTTTGCGAAATATATGTGCGAATGAAGATCAAATCATGCAAGTGAAGAGCAGAGTGTGGAAGAGTTTGAGTAGAGTGTGTAGAAGTTTTTCTGTGCCTAATCGGAACTATCATCAGGCTTTTGTAGAAGCTAATTTCTCAGTTCAACCTCATGAGATGGATTTAATTTGATTACTTTATGTAAGGCAATGAGCCTTCCTCTGAGTAGTGAGCTCTAGGCAGTGTGCCTGAATGCATGTGCATTCGCTATTTACTCTTTATTATACTTTTAACAAGGTATAATCTTGTGGACTAACATCCACCGTGGTTTTTCCCCTACCAGGGTTTCCACGTATAAAATGTTGGTGTTCATGTGTCTCTGATGTGTTATTGATTTATGCTTTCATTGTTATTCATCAGATCTGAGATTAAAGGTTAAAAGTTTGAATAAGTCTTAATTCTGTGACAACTGATTCAACGCCCCCCCCCCCCTCTCAGTTGTCTATTCTTGTTTTGCCAATAATTGGTATCAGAGCAGGTTCCTTTGAAGGAAACGCTGAGTAACTTGAGGTGATCCGAGATGGCATCGTACAAGAAGGAGAGTCCTAGTTTCGATGGAACAAACTACTCTTTGTGGAAGGTCAGAATGAAATGTCATCTGAAGTGCATTGGTGAGCCTTTCTGGAAAATTACAAAGAATGCATACACTATCCCTCATAATGGTCCATCTATTGCTGATGAAATAAAAAAAGCTGAAACAAATACTAGGGCTATTGAAGCATTGTTGAGTGCTTTGACAGATTCAGAGATGACAAATGTGATAGGTCTGAAGACTGCACATGAGATTTGGAAAAAGTTGGAAACATTGTATGAAGGAGATCCACTAGTAAAAGTTGCTAAGCTATAGAGTCTAAAAGGCAGGTGGGAGGATATGAAGATGAGTGAAGATGAGAGCATCCTTTCTTTCTCTCAAAAGGTAAATGAATTGGTGATGAGCATTAGATGTGCTGGTGGAATCTTGGATGAAGAAGAGATTGTGGCTAAAATACTTAGATCTGTGCCTCCTTCCTACAAAGCAAAAGCTCATGCTATTGATGAACTCAGGACGGTGATAAATGTGACAAGAGACATGCTGATTGGAAAACTTGGTGCCTTTGAGTTAAGTGAGTTTGGTGAATCTACTCCTAAGACAAAATCTGCATTCAAAGCTACTGTATCCGGGAAAAACAAGCATAGATATGATCCGGGAGAGAGTTCCAAAAAGACATTCAAGTATGAAGATGAGATGAAACAGATTGAAGATGAAGAAAGAGAATTAGAAGAACTAGAAGCATTGATTGTGAAAAGAGAAGCCAGAGGTCATGGTAAGTGTTGTGACCTTTTCACACATCACCCCATTCAAATGGGGACCCCCTAATTTTTGCTCCATTCTGGCCTTTTGGCTTTGGTTTTGCGTCTCTCACTCTCTTTCTGATTGTTCTATCCTTCCAGGGATGTCCCATCGTTTGACCTAAGTTGGAAATTTTGGCCAAGTTTGTGAAATTAGGGTTTTTATTCTTCAGGCTTGTTTGAGGTCAAATTGAATTATCAAAGTGAAATCTGAGCTTAATACTGTGAGCACAACGCTTCAGGCAGATTCCCATTGAATTTTCATCATGTTCTGACGACTTACTATTTTTAGTAAGTGCTCATTTTGAGGTCTTTTCCTCAGAATTTTGGAATTCTGATTGTGTCAGCATATCCAGGTAACTTCAGGGCGCTTGCACGCAAAATTTGAGCAGAATTGGACAACTTGCTATTTTGGGTAGTTCAGGTTTCAAGAGCCATTTTCAGGGTGCACATGTATGATTTCTCAATGCATGACTAGAGAATCTTTTTGGGTTTTTCAAAACCTTCGCGGTGATATAACATGCAAATCGGGATGATGACTTTCAAAGACTATTTTTAGGGTTTGCATGCAGAGTTTTTCAGTGCATGTTTGGATATTCCTGATGGGTTTTCCGAGAGCTTCACAACGGTATGACATGCAAGCAGAGGAGATCATGTTTTAGGAACTTACTATTTTTAGCCAATGCTCGCATGTTGACTAGTTTTCTGGGTATTTTTGGGTTTTTTGAGATCCCACGGGCAGTTTAACATGCAAACTCATCCGACAGTCGATTAGTCACTTTTTGGGCATTTACTATTTTTAGCAGGCACACTTTGGCAACCACTCGACACTTCAGTATCACAAGCAAAACAACATGCAGCAGGAATCAAGTCAAACTAAGGTCGTTTGAGGCACATGCAAGTCAAATTAGGGTTTCCACTTTTATGCCTAAAAATAGGGGGTGAAAGTCGAGAAATTGTCAAAAGAAAATTACCCCATCAGGATCGGCATCTTTCAAGCAATCTACTGGCAAAATTTGAACGAAATCTAAGTACTTACTATTTTTAGTAAGTCTTTTCATGGCTAAAAATAGCAGGTTTGTGCCAGAGGCAGGTGTGAACGGGACACTTAAGTCATCGGGACCAAGAGGAGCAAGTTTCTGATCAAACAGAGCTGCAAAAGTCAGGCAATTTTAGGGTTTGCTAAAAATAGCAGGAAGGCTAAATATAGCATATGAGCTTGGGCAACAGGTATAAACAGGGTGGGAAGGCCACAAGAGGCATATCACGCCAGCTCCAGAGTCAGAACGGGTGGAAAGTCATGAGGAGTCATACATCTCCGAAATTTACTAAAAATAGAGTAGTTGAGGCGTTGAAAATTTCCAAGTCTATAAGAGTTGAGGCTGGCATGGTAAATTTGTCTAAGGCATGGCAAATTCCTTGAGACCCCCCTAAATGCGCCCTGTCTTGAAGAGATGATGATAAAAAATTCTAAGGCATTGAAAACTGGAAGTTGACCCTCTCAAATGCGCCCAAGCAAGCATGTGAAGGCTTTAAAAATTCTAAGTATGAAAAAATTCCTCCTCCCTACCTCAAATGTGCCCTTGAAGGAGGTATGAAGTGAAAAATTCTCTAAGTATAAAAAAAATGGAAGGAGCTACCCTCAAATGCGCCTTTGGCAAGAGGAGGGTGGCATTAAAAGTTTCTAAGGCATCAAAAATGGAAGTAGCATAGGTGAAATGTGCCCTCAAGCTTGAGCAAATTCCTCCACCACATGTAAAATGCGCTCAAGCTTGAACAAATTCCCTCACACACCCTCAAATGCGCCCAAGGAAGATATGAAGACAAGGTAAAGTCTAGGCGTGGGAAGTTCCTCCTCACCACCTCAAATGTGCTCTAAGGAAGTTGGGAAAATCGCTAAGTGTAAGGAAAAGGTTGGTAAGGCGTGGAAGTGCTTGGGAGATGAAGGTGGAAGCATGTGTTAGGAAATGCGCCCAAGGCGAGTTAACAAAATTTTAAATTTTTCTAAGGCATTTCCTAAGGTGAAGATGAGAAGTACGCCTAGGGGAGGTAATATTAAATTTTCCAAGTGCAAGGTGAATTGTGCTCGTAAGTAGGAAGATAATTTCTTCAGGGAAATAAGAAAAACGCCAAGGCATGAAAAGTGAAGGCTACAGGTGTGAAGTGCGCCCAAAATTAAAATGGAATAAACCTTAGCAATTTTATTATTTTCAAAAATAATAAAATTAAACTTACCCCTTCGTTTGGATACACATGGAAATTATGATTTCTAGGGAGAAATTTTTTCTGGGTCTTGGACTTTTCCCACTGGGAGACGATTTTAAAATTTTCCACACCTCACTCAAGAATTTCGGCAGAGATTTTAGCCTAGCGCCTGTTGATGAACTTCCTAGGTGAAAATAAATTTTCTAAGGCAAATAAAAGAAATGTTTTTGCAAAAAAATGCCTCGGCTGGTGATGTCAAAATGAGCGCCTAGATTACAGTGGATGAAATTTATAAGACAGGTGGATAAAATTGTCTAAGAAAGGGGAAAAGAAAACAACAAGGGGTCAAATACACTCACAAGGTAGAGGTGAAATTTGTCTAAGGTATGAAGAATTTGAAGATGAAATGAAGCTCGAACATCAAGTGTTCAAATGCGTCCTCAAAATGAAATATTTTCTAAGGCACAAACTCCAGGCACAAGGTGGTGGATGCACCCCTAAAGAAGACCTCATGAAATGAACACCAGGCACCCATGATGAAAGTTTGGTAGAAAAGTGATGAATTTTATCAGATCTAGAGGTCAGGCAGACCTTGGAAATCAGAACATGGAGATTGGGTAAGTGAAGTGAATTTATATTATAAGTGTTCTGATGCTCCTCTTTTGTTTTGCGGGATGAACACTGAGGCTAAGGCATTAAGAACGTGATGCGGAAGAGGCATATGCGCCCAGGGAAGTGGGCTAGAGAAATATGAAAATTACAAGGAAGAAATGCGTCCAGGAATTAAAACAACAGGAGGGCTGAACACGAACAACTGAGTAGTCGAACTCTGGATCCTATCAATTTTTATTATCTGTGGAGACGTTCTTAGAGACTCTTTTACCCTCCTCCTAGCACAACAAAATTGGCAGGTAGAGCAGAGAAAGTCTTTCTGGACGAGAATCTTTTAATGATAGTGGGCATTAATTGCTCATAGTGGTTCTTGCAGAGGAGTGGAGAATCTTCTATGCATTCATTACCCCACTCCTCTCTGTGGCGGTTTTTAGGGCAAAAAACCCTAATTAGGGCATATGTGGCTCGATCTGAGCCCCTTCTTTGTAGTTGAATCTAAGCCGTCCGTTGGACTGGGCCAACTATAAAAGGGGCATCCCCCCTCATTTGTAATGAATTAGATTAGATTAAGAGATAAAAGAGTAGAGAGGATAGAAGCTAGAATAGATAGAGAGTTAGCATAGATTGATAGTTAGATTGAAGAGGAAAGAAAGTTTTCCCATTTGAAGACTTTGTAAGAAGTTGTTGTGAACACTCTCATAATACAAAGGTTCATCATTCCTTGGTGGTTCTATTTTCTATTGTGAGCGGCTAGCAAGGCTTTTTCGTCTTTCCAATTCAAGTAGATAGACTAAAGTAGATTTTTTTATTTCATGCAAGTAGTTGTTAGTTGTGGAATGCGTTGTTTAGTTTGAGCAAGTTTCATTCATCCATACCACTAGCGGGCTCGCTAACGGTGAGTTCGCCTTGTGTGGTCAACTGGTGTATTTTGCACTTAACTTAGATTGTGATCCACATGTCCATATGTATCGTTGTGATGGTATGTGCATGTCGTATCACAATTTGAATATCCTTCCCATCGTTTGAAGATTGCACCAGTTTTGTAGAAGCTGTCCGAAGGGAGGCAAAGCAAAGACTGGTTCGAAGCTTGCTGGAATTGATCCTCTTGTCCCGCCTTAGGAGTAGAAAATAGAGTCTCTATCCTTATCCCATTTAATTTCAGTATTTTTTCGGCTAGTATAGGAATTTGAGCATCATCGCCAAATCATTCGTATCTTGCAACTACTTCAAAGTTGAACAATTGCGTAAGTCCCCTTGAAATAACCAGCAACTCACATTGAGCCAACTGAGACTATCCCCTTGCATAAGGAACCTTGGAGTTAAACGTATGATCTTTCACGCAATCTTAGCATACATAATACTTTGATCAAGAGAGGATAGAGTTACCGTTGGAAATTTTATTCTGTGTTGGTGCAGTCATAAAACACCTGTCAACAGTAAGTACAAAGGAAAGTTACCTATTAAATGTTTTTCTTGGAGTGAAATAGGTCATTTTGCATCAAGGTGTCCTGAAAGAGTGTCCAAGTATAAACCTGAGAAGTCTAGATTTCAAAAGAAATGCTATTATGCTGAAGAAGGTGTTATTGATGATGAATCTAATAAAGAAACTGGAAATGAAGATGAATGGGTATTTATTGCTATCAAAGAAAATGGTCAGGTGTCCATTGAATCTACTAGTAATGTGAATGTTGAGAAGGCTCTTGCAGCAAAAATTGAAGAAAAGGATGAGTGGGTAATTGACAGCGGATGCTCACATCATATGATTGGTGATAAAAGCAAGTTTGTAAGCTTGGAAAACTATGATGGTGGTGTTGTAAGATTTGGAGACAACACTTCTGGTGTGATTCGTGGCAGAGGCACTATTTCTTTTGGTGGTAAACATAATACTGATGATGTTCTTTATGTAGAAGGCTTAAAGCATAACTTGTTGAGTGTTGGACAGATGGTAGACAAGGGATACAATCTTCAGTTCAAGGATGGTAAGTGCAGGATAAGGGGAAGTTCTGGAAATGTGATTGCTTCAGGAACAAAAACAAGAGGTAATAGTTTTCACTTAAGTGCTGCTAGTGAAAGTTGTTTAATTGCTCAAGTTGATGTAAGTTGGTTATGGCACAGGAGGTTGTGTCATGCGAACTTTGATAACATTGTCAAAATAAGTTATTCTCAAGCAGTCAGAGATCTTCCTAAGATAGTAAAGCCTACTAACACTATGTGCAAGGAATGTCAGATTAGAAATTCTTTCCGGAGCAAGAAGTATAACTCTAATGAAGTACTGGAATTGATACATACTGACTTATGTGGTCCCTCCAGAATCAAAAGTCTTCAAGGTGAAAGGTACTTTATGTTGCTTATTGATGATTACTCTAGAATGATATGGGTTGCTTTGTTAAGAGAAAAACATGAAGCATTAGAAAAGTTCAAAAGCTTCAAAGCTATGGCAGAAAATGAGACAGGTCAAAAGATCATATGCTTAAGGTCAGACAGAGGTGGTGAATTCACTTCCTGGGAATTCAATTCTTTCTGTGAAGAGCATGGAATCCAAAGACAACTACCTGCCCCTCGAACCCCTCAACAAAATGGAGTTGTTGAAAGAAAAAACAAAACCGTTCTAGACGCTGCTAGAACCATGATGCTTGAAGCAAATGTTCCTCATTTCTACTGGAGAGAAGCTGTAAGTACTGCTGTGTATACTATCAACCGGGTAAATGTCAACAGTAATTCTGGTAAGACCCTTTTTGAGCTATGGTTTGGTTATAAGCCTACTGTCAAGTATTTCAAAATTTTTGGAAGCAAATGCTACATTAAGAGAGATGATGATATAGGCAAGTTTGATGCTAGAAGTGATGAAGGAATCTTTCTAGGTTACTCTACTAAGAGCAGAGCTTACCGGTGCTTTAATAAAAGGTTGAAGAAAATGGTTGAAAGTGCAAATGTCAAAGTTGATGAAGATATTGACAGACCATCCAGATGTAGTGGATATGATTCAGATGATCATCATGATAGCACTAACAATGGAAATAATGTTCAAACACAGAATCAACTTCAAATTGTTCCGATGAACCAAGGGAATCAAGAAGCAAAAACTAGTAGAAGAAAGAACACAAGAACCAGAACTTAGAGAAAGTCCTAAAGTTCCAAGGTATGTAAGGCGAAATCATTCTGATAGTCAGATCATAGGAAATAAGAACAAAGGTGTGCAAACTAGAAAAAGAATTTTAGAAGAGTATTGTCTAATTTCCAAAATTGAGCCTAGCAATATCAATGAAGCATGCAAAGATGAATATTGGATGGAAGCCATGAAAGAAGAACTAATGCAGATAGAGAAAAATGATACATGGGATCTTGTTCCTAAACCTTAGAACAAAAATGTGATTGGAACCAAATGGGTCTTTCGGAATAAGTTGAATGAACAAGGTGAAGTGGTCAGAAACAAAGCAAGACTGGTTTGCAAAGGGTACTCATAGATGGAAGGTATTGATTTTGAAGAAACTTTTGCCCCTATTGCTAGAATTGAAGGTGTAAGATTATTTATTGCTTATGCTGCTTTAAAAAATTACAAAGTCTATCAGATGGATGTAAAGTCGACATTTCTAAATGGTGAGCTAGAAGAAGAAGTATATGTTGAGCAACCAGATGGATTTCAACTGATTGATGAAAAAGACATGGTATCTGATTGAAGAAAGCTCTATATGGACTTAAGCAAGCTCCTAGAGCTTGGTATGCTAGATTGGATAAATACTTGTTGAAGCTTGGATTCAATAAAGGTACTGCTGATAGCAATCTGTATTTCAAGTTGGATCAGAATAAAGAGTTGATCATTGAAGTCTTTGTTGATGACATTATTTTTGAAGGTGATGATGATTTGTGTATAAAGTTTGCTGATGAAATGGAAAGTGAGTTTGAAATATCAATAATTGGAGAACTGAAATTCTTCTTAGGATTACAAATCACTCAGTCAGATGATGGAATCTTTATATCTCAATCCAAATATTTAAAAGAGTTATTGAAAAAGTTTGGCATGGAAGACTCAAAGCCAGTTGGTACACCTATGGTGACTGGATGCAAACTTACATAGAATGATAATTCTCCTAAAGCAAATCAAACAAGATACATGTCAATGATTGGTGGATTACTCTACTTGACTCAGACCAGGCCTGATATAATGATGCTGTATGCATGGTTGCTAGATATCAAGCTGATCCAAAAGAGTCTCATGTAACTGCTGTGAAAAAAATCTTTAGATACCTGAAAGGGACAATTGATTTTGGTCTTTGGTATCCTAAGGATGATGATCCTACTCTGAACACTTTCATTGATGCAGATTGGGCAGGAGATGTGGATGATAGGAAGAGTACTAATGGCGGTGCATTCTTCTTAGGGAAGAAGTTGGTATCTTGGCTAAGCAAAAAGTAGAATTCCGTTTCCTTATCTACTGTTGAGGCAAAATACATTGCTGCTGCAAACAACTGTACTCAAGTACTGTGGATGAAGCAGATGCTGAGAGATGTCAGAATTGAGTATGAAGAACCCATTGCTATATTTTGTGACAATTGAAGCACCATAAACATTTCTAAGAATCCAGTGTTGCATTCAAAGACAAAGCATATATCCATCAAATATCACTTCTTGAGAGATAAAGTAAGTGACAAAGAAGTTAGATTGGGGTATGTACCTACCAAGGGGCAAATTGCAGATATCATTACTAAGCCATTGCCTAAGGATACTTTTGAGTATCTCAGAGGCAAGTTAGGGGTGATTTCCTTTTCTTATCAGAACTAAGTGATGCAAGTCTTTGCATCAGTTCGTGAACTCATAGCCATATCTTATTCCGGATTGATGTTGTGGTGGCTGCTACTCAAGGGGAGTAGTCAGATGTGCTAAATATGTGGCTCAGAGCTTGTGTACCTTTGTCATTGATGTCAAAGGGGGAGAGAATGTAGTGGAAAATGCCTTATAGAGGGAGAAAAAAATGCAGTCTAGGGGAAAGGTGTAATGTGAAAAACCTGTAACATCTAAGGGGGAGAATTGGAGAAGAGTGAGTTGTGTTGATGGTGTATTTTTCACATCATGTGTTGCCATCAATGCCAAAGGGGGAGACTGTTGGATGTTGTGGTTGTATTGCTGATATGTGGTTGTCATTGATGTCAACACTATTAGCATTGGTGATTTTGAAGGCTGTATATGTTGAGGAGATTGAGAAAATTGTAATAAATATATTGCAGGCAGCTAGTGAAGCTGAGAAGGTCAAAGTGTTGGAAAGTTTTGTACATTGATGATCAAAAGGTGCGCATTAAAGGGTTTGTTGTCGAGTCTATCTAGTATGTTGTTCGAAAGTTTCAATGGTATGCATCAAGAATTGAGGATTATATGAAGTTATGTGTTCTTACAGTTATTCAGTTACTGTAGCAAGTGTTTTTGGAAGAAGCCAATGAAATTATGGCAATATCAGTTGTTGCACATGTTCCTGTGATGTTCATGGATGATTCTAGATCGTGCTCTATCCTTGCTGAATGTCTGCATTGATTGGTGTGATCATGATTTTCGATGTGTGCTCGAGTTTTCATGTTCTTGGTCGACATGATGGTGGTAGCGTGTTGCGGATCCATGAGGATTAATCTTCTATTGTTTGGCGTGTTCGAAGGTGTTTATTTGGGTCCTCACTATGTTGTGACCGACTTGTGTTGGTGCGCATTAAGATTTATTTATTTATTAAGGCCAACAGTTGCAATTTATTCTTTATTCTTGGCCGACATAGTAGTTCATGTAAATTCGTGTAGCGGATATATAAGAGCAGTTGTTTTCCTCATTTTGATGTATGCTCGGTGTGTGTTTGTGAAATATATGTGCGAATAAAAATCAAATCATTCAAGTGAAGAGCATAGTGTGGAAGAGTTTGAGTAGAGTGTGGAAGAGTTTGAGCAGAGTGTGTAGAAGTTTTTTTGTGCCTAACCGGAACTGTCATCAGGCTTTTGTAAAAGCTAATTTCTCAGTTCAACCTCATTAGATGAATTTAATCCGATTACTTTATGTAAGGCAACGAGCCTTCCTCCGAGCAGTGAGCTCTAGGCAGTGTGCCTGAATACATGTGCATTCCCTATTTACTCTTCATTATACTTTCAACAAGGTATAATCTTGTGGACTAACATCCATCGTGGTTTTTCCCCTAACAGGGTTTCCATGTATAAAATCTTGGTGTTCATGTGTCTTTGATGTGTTATTGATTTATGCTTTCATTATTATTCATCAGATTTGAGATTAAAGGTTAAAAGTTTGAATAAGTCTTAATTCTGTGACAATTGATTCACCCCCCCCTTACTCTCAGTTTTCTATTCTTGTTTTGCCAACATTATTCAATGAGGCTTCACCATGAAGCATATGAGGTATGGTTTTTTGCTTGGTAGGGGGCAACCCAGCAGCCCGCGAGCCTTGGGTGCACACCGATCCCTGATGACCATTGCACAAAGAAGAGGGTCGGGCAGCAAGGGCATCAACAAAGCTCTTCCGTGTTGAATCACAACCAACTTTGACAAAGCCCATAACCTTAAAGCCAACCATCGTGTGACCATCAAGACCTGCGTCACTATCTTCCTAATGCAGATATTCAGCCAACAGAGAAGCAGATTTTCGATCAGGATCTTCATCTCCGCCACACACAATACCTTACACAGATTGAGAAGCGACCGAGTCTATGGTAGAGCTTGGAATGGGGGGTGCCTTCGCCATCGTTGCACCCCCAAGGGCACCTTAGCCATGGTCATTCGCAGAGTATGGTCCACAAAAATCCAAAACGGATGTGGAAACTTTCAGAGCAGATGCCATCGTTTAATATATTAATATATTAATAATTCCTTGCTTGTTATTGTCTTCTATTATATGATTGATATATCAACACATGTTTGTAATTTTTTCATTATGATGATGTGGGTAACTCTCAATTTTGTTTGTGGCTATATGTGTGTGTGCGTGTATTTTTCCATAAGACAGATACATACATGTATATATTTGCCAATTCTATATGTGCAAATTTTTGTACTTTTCTGCAACCACAGTTGATTTGGTAACTTTCTTACATCAAAGTTCAATTGCAATTATTTCATTGGATAGTTTCAGCATTGCTATATTTATAGATAATAATATCATGAAATCTATGTTATGTTGAGCATGTTGCAGCCATTTTGGTTTCTGATAATCATAGCATTTTATCCATGTGAAAATTTGCTGATTGCAGAAGGCAAGGTGAATAAGGTTGAAAAGGATTATATTGGGGTCATTGTACTGGGAATCTTCAATGCAGCGATTGCATTTGAAGATATAGCTGAAGAATTTTGCTATTATGATAATGTAAGAACTACAAGATACTTTTATATGAATCTGCTTCCTGGGTAATTGTTTGTACCCTTTTTTGGAGATTGGTGTGGAATGTTTTGTCGATTATTGTCTGTTGTGTATTCATGCATTGCCTGATTTTTATAGGTTGATGGCATTCCTTTATGGGCGAGCACCTCCAGTGACCATGTCATAACACTTGGGAGCACAATTAAGTTTGTTGTGAAAAGGTAAAGAAAACCTATTTTATTTATTTCTAGACAATGCCACTATCTATAAGTACCATATTCTGAAGCATCCTAACTATTAGCACAAGAGTCGGTTATGGTCAAATATTCAAATGTATTCTTTAACCAGATTCAAAAGTGTAATGTCCCACCCTGATTTTTTTTTGGTTTGGTGAAACAATCAAATAGGACAGCAGATATTACATACCATAACACTAATATTTGAACTCAGAAATGATACCCACAATCTGATATTGCATTATAGAGTTGCTAGAATGTTGAATACATTGAAATAAGATAATATCTCAAATACTCAGTTGAGCCAAACTCTTCACGATCATGTTTTAGACATACCCATAAGCTGTATTGAGTTTGCAGGTCTGATACAAAGCTTGTATAACATCATATGACAAGATTTACCAATACTCAGTAGGGTGAACAACATTTATAACAATATTACAAGACACCCATATGAGTAAATCACATCAAAAGGGCAACAGCACATACCCATTTGTTGATATCACACATAGGTCTGAAAATTGATTACAACAACAAACTGGAGCTTCAGAAATGTGCCAACAAACTCTCCAAAGTCCAAACCCTATTTGTTTTGCTCCAAAGTATCAATGTTCAATAATCCAATATGAAATGCCTCCAAATACACTCAAGGGAATCTAACACCCTAGGTGTTTGACCTCCAAATGCTCCACGTCCTGCTGTACCAAAATGTACAGCTTGCAAAGTGGCAAACCACTTCAAAACACTCCCAATTTCTGCACTTAACTCTTCAAGATATGCTCAAATATCTATGTGGAATTATCATCCAAATAAACTTGATATTTGCCTTGGAAATTCCTCTCCACGACAATCTTGCAACTATGCCAATAAGCTCAAGCCCCTACAATGAGACTACCAACAACATTCAGCTCTGTGTGAAATTTGTATGATTCCACCAAAAATTCCTTTCCCGCACAAATTGTAATTCTGAATGAGCCACACTGTAATAACCTAGATGGATCTTTTACCACAGCAACTATTCTTATCCAAGAGGGTTTTCGTCCTCAAGAAGGCCGAGATGAACTAAGTTCAATCTCCTAGAACCATGAGGGTTTCATTAGAGGAAAATATAATAATCTCATATCCAAATGAGCCTCTCAAATGCCTTTTTATACTTTTCCGCCGAACTCTCTAAAAGCGTATATTTTTAAAATTCACTTTTTAATTAAAACTCCATTTTAGCTCAGAAAAGGATCTTTTAATTAAAATAATCATAATTTGACATTCAAGGTCCTTGTTTTATGCATCCATGATTTAAAACGTTCCATCCTGATTTCGATGAGCTATAACACTAAGGTGCTTTTAAAATATTTTAAATAATATTTAGCTACCTTAGTAAAATAATAAAAATAAATCCATTAATACACCCATTTTGCGGGAACCGCCGGAATGCATCGGAAATGAAAATTGACTACACTAGAGTGATCTCGATGAAGAATAATGATAAACAGAGCCAATTAGGTGACTTACTATAAATAGACGCCTTCTCCAAGAATCTTGGAGAGCACACCGGAAGTTGGAAATCACCTCAAGGGTGTCACCTCAGAAGGTGACATATGAGTCCTTCAAACAACCTGAGCTCATTGGAATCTTCAAATAACTTCTCTAATAGTGTTGACACACATCCACAAGGGAACTTGAAAATTGGGATGCTACAAAAAGCTCTATCAATTCTATATTATCATTTGCATAATACTTCTCTTGTCTGAGGTTTTGTTTATCTTAAGACACAAGGTTTAGTGGCATGACTATGGGATCAGAGGGAAGAAAGTGTCTCTTCTTGCAAAAGGTTATGAAATATATATTAAGGTAAAAAGTGAATGAAGATATATATTAAGGCATGGCTGTAGTATTTGTTGCCTACGTTGTTCTTGGTCTCTCTTAGCTCGAAGATCTTGCAAGATGATGAAATGGTGTGCAAAGAGTCTTGGTAGGCTTTGCAGAAGATGATCAACCTCCTCGTTGACTGTTAGGTTGTCCTAGATGGCGCCCCGAGGGACCTCTCTCTTGAGAGCTTCCCTCCGAACGTGTTCTCTTAACGAAATATCCCACAAGTTTTATCAATTCTTGTGTAAGCTCGTCTTCCCTTTCTTTGTTGGCTTGCACAGGTTCGTCGATGGGCTGTCCCATTATACGATCATGTTTCCCATTTTCTATTTTATTTTACCAGGTTCTTTAGAGGCAACGTTGTCAAATGTTTACTATTGTTCTACTGTAGTAATTATAACAAGGAATTATATAGAGTAAACAGTAACGTTTAAACAAGATAATTCATATCAGCAATCAAAAGATATTTTCATTCATTTATGTGCAATTAGAATACGTTCGAGATAGTAATGCTTGTGGTCCTCGATGATGTATACAAACATAATATCTATAGGACAACTGACGGTTGCTGAGAATTGCCAACCATCAGCAACAGGCACAACAATTGTTTGGAACTACTTGCAGATTACATCAACTAATAATTATTTATTTCCCTGATTACAATATGATTTACTTAGTGTATTAGCTGACTACAAAAATCACCTATGGAAGACCAAGAGTGACTATTTAGAAATCCACTTTATTTACAAACCACATCTACATTAGAAGCTAATGATGGAAGACCAAGAATCACCATGTAGAATTCCATATTAGATGTCCCTACAGGGATTTGAACTTGGGTCTCGACAATGAGAATCCAATGCTTTAATCTATTAAGTTTAACCCCTTGGACAAATATTTAATAATTACTACTAGAAGAAGGTAATATTAAATATTAAATAAATGTATTATTAAATGCTTTTAATAAAACACAAAATTTATTTAAATTTCAATTTTTAAATATATTAAATTTTAGAACTTGAATTAAAATTTAAAGTTTAATTGAATTATTTTAGGTTATTGAATTCGAGATAAATCAAAATTTAATTTAATGGATTTAAATATTATTTATAATTATTTTAACCTTATATTTCAATTAAATTGAAAAAACAAATTTATCTACAACCATAGTTGCCATGAAACTCCATTACAGGAACATGGATCATGTACCTTTCCCTGTACCCAAAATTTTGGTGATTACATTGACATATAAATAGCCGTCACCTTATTCATCTACTCATGTACCCTAATATGATTCTTATCTCTATCTTCATATTAGTATTGGTAACCCTCGCGTCTCTTGGTAACTAAGCTTACAACTTGTATTAAAATCTGATTAGGTTTTGGACAAACTTGGCCTTTTTTGGTTTGGGTATGGATCTTGTCTAGGTCTGGTTTGGGTTTTGCTAGGTCCTCCCCCAAGCTTGGGTACTTTGAACATGCTTGGGATGACTCCACAAGACTAGGGAAAAACCCTAGGTAAACTTGGGAAGAACCTACTTGACACTTTAAAAAATCAAATTTTAATGAAACAAGGAAAAAGAAAAAAAGGACTCTAACCCACCCTAAAACATGATTGCATAGTTTTATGGAAAATCAATAAAACTATCATATTGATCTTGATTGAGAGCAATGGTATCAATTGGTTCATTAGAACCACAAGCAATGTTAATGCCACTCCCACTATACTATAAAACACAAGATCAAGATCAATACGATGATTCTCTAGAGAGCTCGAATAGTTGGATTAAGTTCAACCACCAACCACAATACAAAAACCAAAGACACACTTGATAATTGATATAGCATGTGGTTCTATTGATCAATTTGTTTTGATTATGAAATTACATCTGTAAAGTGGTGACATTTTTTTATAGAATGCGATTCTATTGATCAATTTGTTTTAATTATGACATTACGTTTCAAGTAAAAATTGTTGATGAGTGGCAGTCGCAGGAGTCTACTTCCAGGCGCACGACTTACAAGAAGAAAATAAAATTGAATGTAGCTTATAGCTATTCAATTTTATATATATATGAGATCTCGATTTTATGAAGAGGCCGACTTCATTATTATTATATGTAATTAAATGAAATGATTTTATTTAATGATGATTAAATATATTGAGGCCGACCCTAGAAGTGGCGCGACTTTTGAAAAGTCGTCCTTCTTGGCTGGGCCGACCTCTCATACTAAAGGACGTGTCTCTCACCTTGATTAATGTATAAATACAAGGTGTTTCTCATTCATTTGATCATCAAGTTCATTCAGCATTATTCAAGAAGAAGTTCGCACTATTGCAGCAGATCGAGTTTTTCATACAGCAGATTAACATCAAGGAGAAATACATTGTTTGTATATTTACATCTAGGAGAGGTGCTGTTCATTGTTCTAAAAGAGACCTTGTGATTAGGTTTGAGTTGTAAGCAGATTTCTGCTCTTATTATAATCAATATATAAGAGATATATTGGCTGGGTTTTTCTCCCTCAGGTTGGAGGGTTTTCCCAGGGTATTGGCTGTGTTCTTGTGTTGAATTTTTGAATTAATTTCTGTACTTTGCATCTGATCATTAAAATCTAACAAAAATCTCCGCCTATAGCTTATATTTGTGAATAATTTTTCTCTGTTTTATATATATTTTTTTTGATCGGTGAAGGGTGGGAATTTTTATTGTGGCTTGGGTTTGGCGAGGCCACAAACGGGGGATGTCATCCTCAACATGAATGTGTTGCATCAATGCGAATAATACTAAATCGCGAGCACGACGACCTAGCAAGGGCATAAAGCTTGCGAGCTCAATGATTTATTAAGGGTTTGGAACATGAGTCAACAACTTTAATGCCAACAAGTTTTTGATGCAAACAATTCAAGCTTGTGAGTACATTGGTCTAATGAAGAACACAGCCAATGAGTACAATAGTCCAATGGGGGTTTGAACCTCGGTGGCAACAACAACAATGCCATGCTTTAAAACAATGCACTATGCCATGAACGACTTGTTTTATATCTTTTGATATGTATGTGTGTTTTTTATTAATGTTGTATCCATATTTGGAGGTCTTGTAGACTATCTACATATTTGTGTCGAGGCAAGTTTGATTGTTATTATCGTAATATATAAATAGAATGTTTATTTGCTATCCAAGATGTGATGGTGTTCCAGTCATTTGCATCGATGCCAAGCACAAAATGTTACAGATATATCAGTAATGTTCATGCAATAGGTTTTCATAAGACAATAGCTGTACCTTGTACATTTTGTTAATCTTAGCTCTTTTTGCAAACATAGAATACGATCGACATATCCATGCCTTATCCGTATCCATATGCCAGTAATTTAGTTCTTTTTTCTAGAGTTTTAATTTACTAACTTAAAAATATAATTTATCAAGTGAGGTTCTAGAAGAATCACTTTGAACTTATCAATATTGAAAACCTAGTTATAGGGTAAAAGCACAATAGTGTGTTCCACTTTTCAGCATTATTGGGCCACACAAATCAATAATTTTCAGCATTCAACATATTCTATCAATTATATTGAACAAACTATCAAGAATCTAAAGATGATGTAACCTAGTGATTTGTGTCATTTTCTCTGTAGATTCAATTTGTAATTTTTTTGAAAAACAATACCTATCATTTTTTATTAGTTTTCAATATATTTTTAAATTTTTTCCAATTGTTTTCTCGTGAGTGACATTTTACCATAACTATTTATATAGAATATGATATTTATTAGTAATCTTTTAATTGGTACTAACATAAATTAAGATCTACACTTCATCATTACACATTTCTGTTTACTTATTTATTGATTTTTTTTTTGGTTGAAACTATAGTTGGAAAACTTGGACTCAACATAGACTTGGCAGCCCAAAATAGACTCAGACTTGGGGCTTGGCAAAAATACAGCAAAAAAAACACAATTACACGAAAAGAAAGAAATCAATACATTTATAGATATAGATAATTTATAAATTAATTAAAATTTTATATAATAAATAAATTATATTATTATTTGATATAACAATAAATATAACTTGTAAATAATAATAAATTATTTTAATAAATGATTAAATGACTTGAATGAAGAGACAAATATTTGTATGTAAATGGGTTACACCTTTATGATGGTAAATAATCGTAAAACATGTGCTTCTTATTATGCTAATAAATGGGTCAAATGTTAGTAATTTATAAAGATGGGATGAAGAGAATGGTTGTTGTACCCAAATCAAACTTTTTGCTTCATTAAGGCATTTTGCTTAAAATGGTCTAAACCTTGTTAAAATGATGTCAAAACATAGTTTTTGGACAAATCAAGTATGGACTTTGAGTCAATGTGATGTCAGGAAGATGCTGGCAAAATTTGAAAAATAGGGTTTCTAGACCCCTAATTTTAGGCCAAAAACCCAAAAAATTGAAACTTTTCAGAATTGACTGAAAATTGTTTTGATTGGTTTATTTTACTTCACGATCACAATGGTGAAGTCAGATTTAGTTAAAACTCAGTTTAAGCCTGGTGGGTAGTTTTTGCTTTTTCAAGTGAAAAGTTAGGATCTCCAAGGTCGACAATGGCAGATGGCCAGGTGCCAGGTGTCGAAATCCAAGCTTAAAACGCACCGGTGAGGATTCTATAGCAAGATGTGTCCAAAATGATGCTTCGTCTCAGAGGGGATTTTCGTCGAGGTGAAAATGTTGAAATTTTTTCTAACTCTAGAGCAAAAATGCACCAGTGAACCACGGGCACCTTTGATTTTGGAGGCCTAGATCAACTTTCTGAGACTTGTCGCTTCCAAGGGGACTTCTCTGAAATCTTGTTAGCTTCGCGGCGAGCTAGCTAGCCAGTTCGACAGATATGTCTAGCACCTGAAAATGGATATTGAACGCAAAACGAGGGAGATGAAAAAATGACTTAACATTGGAGTGAAAAGCATGCCTCTTAGCTAGGGGCGCCCATCTTTTTGAAGCACCAGATGAAGTTTTCTGATCAAATGACACCTAGGATGTTTGTCTCTGACTTGGTCTGGCTTTGCAACGCATTTGTCAGTGGGTGAATCAGAGTTGCTGAACTATCTGTATCAGGAGTCAAACATAGGGTTTTAGTCATGGTCAAAAATGTCCAGAAATAGCAGAAGGGCCCCTGGGGCCTAGGGGTGCCCAAGGTTTTGGAGCCTCAAATTCAGTTGTTTTGATCATCTCAGATATTGATCCTATCTGTGTTGGTTCCAGCTTTCCGTTGCATGCCTCAGCCGGGTCAGAAGGCTTGTCAGCAGCTTATAGTCGAGGTTTAAGTGGTTTTTAGCCAGTTTGGAAAATGGCTGTCTAGGAAGAAAAGCGCCCTTGGAGGCCAGGGGCGCCCATGTTTTTCAGTTGCCAAATGATGTTTTTAAGAGAAGTGCTCTCCAGGAGGTCTTGTTCATAATCTAGCCAGCTTCGTAGTGAGCTTGTTAGCTAGTTCTGAAGTTTTGCCAAACACCGGGAAACACGAGATGAAGTTAGGTCAGAAACACCTTGAAAATGATGAAAATGCATTGAAAATTCTTGAGGTCAAAAGCGCCCCTGAAGGCCAGGCGCGCCTTGCATTTTGAGGCCTCAGATGAATGAATTAGGGTTTGCAACCTCAAGGAGACTTTTGTTAGATATGATCTTGCTCTTCAATGAAACTGTCAGCTAGTTAATCCGACATGTTAGTCAATCAGAATCAGTGATCGAATGTGAGCTTCGGTGAGGTTTTCAAATCCAAATTTTCAAGAATTTGGCTTAGTCTGGAAAGAGACGCCTAAAGTCAAAGGTTGACTCTTTGAACTCAAGAGAAGTGGTGCCCTTTAAAGGTGGAGACAGTTAACTGAAATTAGATCTTCAGTTCAACTCTTTTCAAGTCGACTTCTTCTTGGCTTATTTTAGCTTGTAACTAGGCAAGTTCTTTTTGCATGCGCTTGTTAATTGAAGTGTTGGAGGTGGCGCCCTAATTAGCGCATATTTTTCATTCAGTTAACTGTTTTGAAGACCAGTTGCAAGCTAGGCGTTACTATTGGAGGTCCAATCAGAAGGCTAGCGCCATTTCCAAGATTTTGCATGCATTTATGATGCCTTTGAGGATAATTTATTATTTATTAAGGCATAGGCATCCATTATTCTTCATTGTGAGTGAGATAAAACACGCCTTTCTTGAGCAAATAATGATTTGAAGGTGCTACAGGTGTCAAAATTCAATGTTCTTTGTAGCGTCAGATCCAAAATGTTCAGAGGAAGGATATTACAGACTTCATTTTCCAAATGCATGCAGGTTACATCGAATCCAATTCAAGCATAGGCATTTTTTATAGAAGCAGAAACACAAAGACTTCTATCTTTTGTCTTAAATTCTTCTATTCTCATCTTAGGTATTCTCCGCATGTCAAAGTAAATGGCGAAATTTTTAGAAACGGATCATTTGGGTTCATCTATTTCAGCGACAGCAGCAAAACCCATGTCTTAGATTGTTTCGAGAAAATTGCCCTGCTACCTCCATTCTGGAGCACTGTGCTTTTTTTCGAAGATCTCTTTGCATGTGGGCCTAAAACTCATTTTTTCCAAAATCTAATCATTTGGTTTGGCTTGGAATTCTATTGCTCACAAAACCCATGTTTCAGATTTTCTCGAAAAGAATTCCCCCCAGTACCCCTACAGCCCTTGCAAATCTCAACTAAAAACCTTTTGCATGCCTTGCTAAAACTCACTTTTTCGAAGTTCTGTTGATTTAGATCGTCTTAGAATTCAATTCTGCACAAAACCCATATCTCAGATTTTTTTCGGAAAATTTTACCTCAACCGGCTATTTTTAGCCTATCCTAGAGCTTTTTCAGCCTTTTTTGAAAGTTGTTCGAACATACCCAACTTTATAGTCAATAATCTAGTTATTAAGAATGTAGTACAACCCCATAGATTACAAGGCCAAATCGGTCTTTGTGCACGACTTTCCAAAAACTACCAATACAGACTTGGGTCATGTCTATCCTGTCGTCAATCTGAATACGTTGGAGGGTATCAACAACACCACGATCAGAAATCTTGAGCGTTCTGGGTTGCTGGGAGCAATGTCTATTCCAATTGTGGTCTTTGATGTCGACTTTGTAATTGCTTGCATTAAGCATTATGACTTGTCTACCAGACAAATCAGGTAAGCCGATGGGAGAGTCGTTTGTAGCCTCAAGTCGAGGGACGTGGAGAAGTGCTTTGCTATCTCTCAACGTTCAGACAATTTTGCCGTATCCATTCCGGATTGCAACAAGATATGGGAAGAGGACAAAGACATATCACAAAAGAAAGCTGCTCAACGATGGTTGAAGATTTAGAAAACCAACATGTCGAAGAAAGTTGGGCGTGGTGAGTTCAAGGATGAGATTGCAATCTTAATAACTTTGCTCAACCGGGTATTAGGTCAGGAAGAAGCAAACATTTGCCGACCATGGATGTTCTACATCATCTCTTGGGTTATCGACAAGAAGGAGAACTTTGACTGGGCAATGTTTATTAGCGAGTGTCTTCACCAGCAAATTACAGAGTTCCTCAAAATTCACAAATTTCATATGGTAATGTTTCTGGTCTATTTGATTGCGTTTCAAGGCAACTTTAAACCTTTGAAGACCAATGGAGCTCTTGGTGTTCAACGCATTGATGGAGCTCTTGGTGTTCTCGAAGGCTGAATAGGACTTTAAGGCGGTGAATGATCACTTTCTTATGAAGACAGTCAGGGATCTAGATAACGAGATGCATATTAGGATCTCTCCAGAGGTGAAATCAGCGATGGAGAGTTGGGCGGATTGGTTCATTCAATTCCCTACTTTCACATATATCCGAGTGTATGGTTACACCGGAGAGCCTCTGATGCTACTGAGGTACCCGTCGGACAGAGTCCTTTTCTTGGAGTTTATGAGACAAGCACAAGAGGTTTAGTCTTTTCTTCGCAATCGACATAAGTCGGCATTCACCTTTTTGTTCGGATTGGGTATTTACAAGTGCAAGACTGTTGCTGATTGCAAGTTAATGACAAACGAGTTGGAAAAGCTTCAGCTCAAGTGTTTTCCTTAGAGGCGTACTTATGATCCTTTGGGTCATTATTCAACACGGTTGGAGCATAGCAATTCACATAGGGCAGCGCTTGAGGACTTCTGGATCAATTGCGAGGATGAGTTTGAGGTGCGTCAACGTCATTACTGTAGGCTTACTCTCCCACAACTTGCTGATTTCCTGTCAGAAGATGTGGAGGGTTTGTCAGATGATGACGAAGAGGTATTACTCAATTCATTCGTTAAATACCAAGTTGCTTGCCGGCCACTTTGCCAACTTGATTGGTATGTCAAGGAGAATACTTCAATCAAGCACTTGTCAAAATCGGTTATTAAGACAAGCATGTACTTCTTGGAGAGAAAGCGGAAGTGAAGGGTAGTTCTAGTTATAGAGCTGCAAGCAGGGTTTTCTTCACTACCTTCCACTTCCAGGTTGAGGCTTCGAGTTAAAGTTGTCTTGAAGTCGCTTGAAGGAGTCAGTTAGTGGAAACTCGAAGGGGAATAACATCACAAAGCGGAAGCAGGTTGAGAAAATGACGGAAATCCCAGTGGAGCCAGTAGTACAGGTTGAGGCCGATTCATCTCCAGGTCCACCGGTTTTCTCCACGATTGTCTCCTATTGACATTGATTCAGAGCCTGAGTCTCCAGTTCATGAGACTTTCATTCCAGTTGATTTGCCAGTGGTTGACACATCAGGAGCAGCTTCTCCTCAAGAGAACAACGTTGATCATTTGTCTTGGCTTGAGAGGTCATTGGGAAGAGAAAGGCGTAGGCCTTCATATCAGCTTGACTTGTCTGAGTTTGGCGATCCTTATCAGGATAGGTCGAGCAAGAGAGTCAAGAAGCAGGTGAACATTGAGAAGACTCTTGAAGTGGAGATCGTCATTGAAGTTGCTACACCACCAGAGGGCAAGAACCTGGATGAAGTTGAAGTTGGTGATTTCACCTTTGTCAAAGCGAATCTAGGCAGAAGCACTCGACACATGGACGTGAGCCTTTTCAAGGTTGTTGTGAGTAATCTGGAGGAGCGTGTCATGAAGGACGAAGAAGATAAGGCAGCCCTCAAGGCTGAGAACAGGCAGCTTCGATAATACATCTCGGATCTACTTCATGGAAACGCAGGACAGGCACCTTTGCTCCCACAACTTCGACAGGTAGTCAAGAAGCAGGTGAACATTGAAAAGACTCTTCAAGTGGAGATCGTCATTGAAGTTGCTACACCACCAAAGGGCAAGAACCTGGATGAAGTTGAAGTTGGTGATTTCACCTTTGTCAAAGCGAATCTAGGCAGAAGCACTCGACACATGGACGTGAGCCTTTTCAAGGTTGTTGTGAGTAATCTGGAGGAGCGTGTCATGAAGGACGGAGAAGATAAGGCAGCCTTCAAGGTTGAGAACATGCAGCTTCGATAATACATCTCGGATCTACTTCATGGAAACGCAGGACACACACCTTTGCTCCCACAACTTCGACAGGCAGCCGTAGATTAGTAGAGACTTGGTTATTTGGTCAATCACGACAAGCTCTTAGACAACTGGATTGAAGACTTCATTGTTGTAGGTTGGTACTGTTGTGACCTTTTCACACATCACCCCATCCAAGATGGGGACCCCCTAATTTTTGCTCCATTCTGGTCTTTTGGCTTTGGTTCTCTCTGTCTCTGATCTTTTGTCCTTCCAGGGATGTCTCGTTTGACCTCTGTTGAAGTAATTGACGAATTTATGGTTTCTATCCTTTAGACCCGTTCGAGGTCAAGATTGAGTTACTCAGGTGAAATCTAAGTGCAGCAACACATTCAGAAAGCTCAAGGCAGAATCCCCCTGAAATCTCATTGAAATCCGACCACTTACTATTTTTAGTAAGTGCCTAATTCGAGGCTTGTTCCTCAGGATTTCGGGATTCTAACTACTTCAGCATAATCAGGCAGCTTCAGAGTGCCTACACGCGAAATTTGAACGGATTCAGACAACTGGCTATTTTTAGCAGTTCAGCCTTCGGGGGCTATTTTCAGGGTTTAGACAAGCAATTCTCCGATAAATGACAGGAGAATTGATCTGGGTTTTCCAAGACCTTCACGACAGTGTAACATGCAAATCAAATTGGGGACTTTCAGAGGTCAGCCTTCCGAGGCTATTTTTAGGGTTTGTATACAGGAATTTTCAATGCATGTCTGGATATTCCATCTGGGTTTTGCGAGAGCTTCGCAGTGGTGTGACATGCAAACATAATGGATCAATTTTCAAGGACTTACTATTTTTAGCCAGTGTTGGAACTTTGACTAGTTTTCTGGGTTTTTCTGGGTTTTTTGAGATCCCATAGGCACTGTAACATGCAAACTCGTCCGACATCCGATGGACCACTTTCTGGACACTTACTATAAATAGCAGCTCCAGTCCAGCAGCTACCTAGCACTTCATTCCAGCGAACAGAACGACAAGCAGTAGAAATTAGAGCAACCAAGGGCAGTCGGGAGCACATGCAAGTCAGATGAGGGTTTCCCTGCCATGTCTAAAAGTAGATGAAGCGAAATGCAGAGATGTCAGAACGAAGCACGCCACCATGATCAGCATCCCTCGGGCCACCTACTGGCAAATTTTGAGCAAAGTCGGAGGACTTACTATTTTTAGTAAGTCAGGACACGGCTATAAATAGCAGGTCTGCGCCGGAAGTTGGTATGAATAGAGCACTCAAGTTATCAGGATCAGACATAGCAAGTTTCAGGTCGAGCGGAGCTACTGAAGCAGGCAACTTTGAAACTTACTATAAATAGCAGGTGGCCAAAATAACGCGTCATCACCAGAAGCAAGTATGAACAGGTCTCTCACAACATCAAAAGCAACTGGAGCAAATTTCAAAGCAAACAGAGATACGGAAATTGATCAATTCTAGGGTTTGCTAAAAATAGCAAATGGCTAAAAATAGCATGTATTGTGCCGGATAAGATGTGAACAGGATGGCAACACCAGATGGAGGCATAACCACACCAGTTCCAGTGCAAAGCAGGGTGAAACACAATGAAACCCTAATTTTACTAAAAATAGAAAGCTGAGAATGCCTAGGGCGTTGGAAACTTATAAGGGGTAACTGGCATTAAACACCTTCATACACGCCCAGGAGAAATGAAAGATACAAGAATTTCTAAGTATGAGATTTCCTTGAGCAAGGATGAAATGCGCTTTCAAGAGGCATGAAAATTACTCTAAGGCATGTAGAATTCCTCCTCACACTAGCAAATGCGCCCAAGGAAGCTGAACAGTCACTCTGGGTGTGGGTTTTCCATCTCACATAGGAAAATGCGCTTGGAAAAGGAAGTCAACACCCCAAAATGCGCTTGAGGAAGGTGAAGGGACACCTAGGCGTGGAAAGTTTTTCACATGTGATGAAGGCACTCAAGGATAAAATGGAAGTCTACTAGCCCATATGCGCCAGAGGGAGGTGAAGAGTCATGTCTTAGGTGTGGGGTGGTGAAGGAAATGCGCTTGAAGGCAAGGAAGCTACATAGGCAAAATGCGCTCGAGGAAGGTGAAGGGACACCTAGGCGTGGAAAGTTTTTCACATATGGTAAATGCACTTAAGATAGTTCCTCTTCTCCAAGGTAAAAGGTAAGAAGGTGAAAGCTAAAAACGTAGAGGATGAAATGCGCTTGAAGGTGGAAGTCCACTATGGCATATGCGCTCAAGGAAGGTGAGGAGTCACCATACGCCAAAGGGGGGAGGTCATGCTAAAGGGGGCGTGATTTTTTAAAAAGATTTATTTATTTTTTCCTCTTCACATCATGAAATGCGCCTAGTAAGTGGGGACTTGAAGAGTGAAAATGGCTAAGTAAGAAAGGAAATGTCTAGGCGTGGAATTGGCTAAGGAATAAAATGGAAGGAGGACATGCTATATGCGCCCTTTAGAGATGAAATTTAGATTTTCAAATAATTCCTAAGGTATTTTCTAGAGGGGAAAATGAAGAGTATGAATGAAGATGGTGCTAATTTCCAAAGTTATGAAAATCTTCAGAAAAAAAATTCTTCAAGGAAAATCAGGAAAATTGCAAAGGCAGAGAAGCTTGAAATTGTAGGAGTGAAAGACATCCGAAGGGGAAGGAACAAACATTAGCCATTTTTGTTATTTTTAAATAATAAAAATTAAAAGAACCCCTTCGTCCGGATACACATGAAAACGATGGATTCTGGAAGAATTTCTCTTCTGGGTATTAAACATTTGCAATTCAGAAGTGAGTCAAGCTTACTCCATGCCATGTCTACATCGTTTCGATGGATATTTTGCCCAGTGCCTATTTTAAATAAAATTCCTAAGGCAAAATTGAGAGATTTCCCTAAGGCAAACGAGCAAAATGAATGAGAGGCACTTAGCTAGAAGTTTTGAGCTAGACAATTTTGCCAAAGCGAAGACAAGATCAAATGACTTAGCCAAACATTTCGAAATTGTTCAAGGAAGTGAACGATTTAATATTTTAAGAAATCAAATGCGACGAGGCAGGCCTATCACTACAATGCAGAACAGAGGACGGTCACTTCGCCAGATGGCAAGGTGCTGGCTAACCTGACACCTGAAGCAATCGGAGAGGCATTCGGGATTCCAGTTCATGAGAAGATGATCTACAAGACGAAAGAGAGAGCTGGAAAGATGTACTCATCCACCACAGACCGGTGTGCTGATTTGATAAACACTAGGTGGATGATTAAACCCAAGCCAACTCGCACTAAATTGCCCAAACAGATAGTCTCAGAGGACTTGAGACAGGAGTTTGGTGATCTCATCATGATGCTGAGCAGAGTTGGAGGATGCCTCCAAGCGTTCATCTTTGAACCTTGGATGTTCTATTTTGTCAACTTGGTGTTAGAGGGAAAAGATTACATGGATTGGGCACTGATGATCAGTGATAACATACATGAGCAGCTTCGTGGCGTAAGGAGAACGAAGACATTTTACATGGGCTCCTACCTTGTCTATATGCTGGCTCGCATGACGAGATACAGAGGGATCTCTTACAAAGAACCAATCGGTTGCGGTTCCCATCAGTTTAAAATATATGAGGCTTGTCCACAGTTGCATCTGACAAGCACAACTAATTACAAGAGGGTTAATGACGCCTTTACAATACATATCACGAGGACCTTGTAGCAGAGAACCCACCACAAAATATCGAGGGAGGCACAAGAAATGATTTAGAAATTCGGATGTTGGTTTATCCAATTTCCAAAATTCACCTACATAAGGCTGCAAGGATTTTCCTCCTATCCATACAGATTGCCTCGGTATCCCACAAACAGGATAGTGATGCTGGAAGTATCTAGGCAACTGATTGCCTATGATAAGATCCTGAAGAAGAAGAAGAAAGGTGGACTCGGATTCCCGATTACTATGGGAAATTCAGATGAAATCTGCCCATCGCTGCAAGCAGCAAGAGAGGCAGAAGCGGAGCTCCAATTCTTACACCTTTCCTATCACACCAGCAGGCACTACTACGATCCCCACAGAAACATCAGGTGGATATTGATAGAAGAGTTCAGGCACAAGGCGCAAATCGAAGACTTTTGGGCAAGTGCAGTGGATGAGATCGAAGTCAGAAAGAGGATGTTCTCTCGGATACCGTTGGTGATAGTTAGAGAGTGTGAGATCATCCCAGTGCCAGATCAGATTGAGGAAGATATAAACGTAGTACAGGCTGACTATGAGACAGTAAGAGATACGCCTCTGCCACTCCCAGATTGGTCTGAGCTAGAGATCACTGATTTGGATACACTTTGTATCCCAGTTTTGACATTTACACAGAGTTGGGTAGAGAGGCATGTCAGCCGACTCAAGGGAAGGTCAATTCCCCTTACCTACAATTTGATGGGAGACAGCAGATTGCAGACAACTAATCAGAGGAGACGGAGTAACCCAACTCCAGAGCCTAGAGGAAAGGAGCTAGTTCGACCCGAGCCTGTGGTAGTTGAGGAGTCCATGCATACACCATCTCGGACACATTCTTCAAGCTTACAGGAGGTGTCGTTGTTTGTTGATCAGAGGGAGAGATTGGATGTAGGGAAGACGGTGCGAGTGGAGAGTTAGCCAACTCGTAGAGAATCAGTGGGTCAGAGCATCAACATGCCCCAAGAGGATCAACAGCAGGAAAATCAGCAAGAGACAGATGAGGGGACGGCTATTGATACTCAATTTCAGCAGGAAATTGAGGCGGCTCTCGAGGGTGATGCTACTTCAGATCAGGATGCATAGAGCTCGGGAGACACAGAGCCTATTGATGACGGTGAGCCTCATTAGAATGATGGCAGAGGAGAGGTTCACGAGGTAGAGGCTGAGGTAGAACAGCCTTTTATTATATCTGACATGCGGCAGGAGGTGCCAGAGTGGTTAAGGGATAGGATGAGGTGTGATCCTGTAGATGAGACCGATCCCACAGCCGAGATGGAGGAATTATTACAGAGGATAAGCGCACCTCCAACAAAGAAAAAGGCTAGGAAGTTCTCCAAAATATCCACAGATGAGGATGGATCTCGAACCTTGCATATGGTAGTTCCTCGGGTAGAATGTGATATAGACGAGGCCGTTCCTGAGAACTATGTTGTGACAACCATGGAACTAGGCCACCCTACTGGAGCACAAGTGGTAGAGGAGTGCGATAATTCCTATCGGGCACTCAAGGATAGATTGTCCCATGTTGAGGGCAAATACAAAAGGTTGAAGGTAGAGCACAAGACATTGATTGGCTACGTGCAACACTTGTCCCGTCCTTGTGGGCTTGTGGGCAAGAAAATCCGGCAATTGAGCTTCCAGCTGAGTTTTCCAGGGAGTCAATCAGTGGGCTAGAAGATTTGAAGAGAATGGCACAATAGGCAGACAAGTGGGTTGCCAGTGTGCGTACAGAAACAAGAAAGTTCATGGAAGATCTTGCACATGCCTATGGGCAAGCTTCCGATATTATGGCCAGAGTGGAGGCAGTTAACCATGCTTGGGGTGAGGCTCGCATCTATCAGACGAGAGTTGTTCTCCGTTTAGGGGCTTTGATGAGCATACCTCAACAGACTTTGGTTGAGGGAGGTGTTATTCAGCAAGGGGATAGATACGACTTCGCTAGATGGTATTCTTCAGTAGTCACAGGCCAGGGATTCTATGATGCATCACAGACAGATTCTGTCAGGGTCAGAAAGGCCATGACGAACATCTTAGATGGAATTCTCAACACGTTGGAGGCAATCTTTGCCAAGAGGTTGACTGCTGAAGAGGTAACTGCAGATGGATTGAAAGACAGATTGGGGCCATTCTTCTTTGAGGTGAAGACCTTCACACAAGATGATTTCGAGAACACTGCCACGTTCTCCAGTATCATACAGAACACCCAGGACGCCCTTGTTGCCTGGAAGAAATCATGTGCCCGGCATGGGCAAACAGTTGCAGTTTTGGAGTTTCAGTTGGATCACATTCCTCCTATCTCCGATCAGGAAGTTGAGGAAGTCTTGGCCAGATTCATCTAATTTGCAGCCAGCGAGAAGGAGAAAGGAAATGCCCTTCTGGACGATGACCTTTTGGAAGGAGACAACGTGCATTGATGGCAGGGTGTGGTGCATTGATGAGGAGTGGAGGGCGCATTCATTGCCCCACTCCTCTCGGTGGCGATTTTTAGGGCAGAAACCCTAATTAGGGCATAGGTGGCTCAATCTGAGCCCTTTATTGTAATCAGATCTGAACCGTCCACTAATTGGACTCACTATAAAAGGGGCATCCC
Source organism: Sequoiadendron giganteum (assembly GCA_007115665.2). Classification (NCBI taxonomy): domain Eukaryota; kingdom Viridiplantae; phylum Streptophyta; class Pinopsida; order Cupressales; family Cupressaceae; genus Sequoiadendron; species Sequoiadendron giganteum. Next base: position 113,411,368 of record CM021107.1, on the reverse strand, counting down.
CCCTCATTTGTAAAGAGTCAGAATTAGAATTAGAGATAGATCAGAGCTAGACAGAGATAGAGATTAATAGAAGTTAAAGTAGAGCTAGGAGTTAGCTTAGTTGGAAAGGAAAGAAAGACTTTCCCTTTGAAAGTTTTTGCAAAAGATTGTTGTGTAAGACTCTCATGATATAAAGATTTTATTGATTGGTGACTTCATTTTGTGTTGTGGGCAGTTGACGAGATCTTTTCGTCTTTCCGATTCGAGTAGAGTAAAGTAAAGTATATTTGTTTTCATGCAAGTAGAGTTAATTGTGGAATGTGGCATTAGTTTGGGCATATCTTCCCGTATCCATACCACTGGCGGACTTGCTGACGGTAAGCTTGCTCCTGCGTGGTCAATTGGAATCTCAGCACTTAACTTCGATTGTGTTCAATGTGCCCACTTGCTTCGTTGTGAAGGGGTGTGCATGGTGAATCTCAATTTGAACATCTCATCCATCTTTTGAAGATTGCACCAGCTTTGTCAGAGTTGTCCGAAGGGGAGACGAAACGAAGTTTGGTTTGAAGAATGTCAGAGCTAATCCTTGCATTCCACCTGTAGAAATAGATCGTAGAATTCCTATCCCTACCTCCTTTAAATTCAGCATTTCCCGATCCGTTCAAATATTAGAGCATCATAGTCAAAATCCTTCATTTGCTTGAGCATATAAAGTCGAACAATTACGTAAGTCCCCTTGGAATACCTAGCATATTCACATCAACCAACTGAGTCTATTCGCATTAAAGGAACCTTGGAGTCGAACGCATGAACTTTCACGCAATTTTAGCATGCAGAACACTTTGATCAAGAGAGAATAGAGTGGCCGTTGGACATTTTATTCTGTGCTGGCGTTGTCATAAAACACACGTCAATAGGTACCTCCTTATAGAGATATATCAGTTGAGGTTCGATGCACATGAGCTACGTCAGAAGATTTAGCAGCGCGAGATATTCATAGTAGAACACAAGCCGAAAGAATTGGTACTCATATCTTAGCTGGCAGTTGCCCATGACGCCATTGAAGCAGAGGAAGATAAGAAGGAGGTTTTTGCTTGGAGAGAACAACATCTGTTCAAAGTGGAAATGTATGATAGGATCTCTGCAAAGATGGCCACACTTTAGGAGAATGTTGTTACAACTCTCAGACTTATCAGCGAGTTCATCACCCAGATCCCATGTCACTATTGGCGTGAGGATGGTACATGCACTGAATTAGAGGCAGTTTAGGCTGAGTTTGAGAAACTGGTTTGTGATAACCTAGGTGGAGAGCTTGAGGCATCCAAGTTGGATGACTTCTTAGTGATGACTACTAGTTTCAACAAGGCGACTGCAGAAGTTAGAGACAGTCAAAGGGCGGTCAAGGATGGAGAAAAAGAGGTGAATAGGCAGTGTTAGAAACCCTAGATCAGACATGCAAACCTAAACACCTTCCACAGAAGAAAAAACATCAAAAAAGCAGAGCTTTGCATGTAATGTGCAAAAAATTATTATTCAGGAATTCAATATTACAATGAGATGATTTGCTTTATAAAAGCAAAATATGCAACCCTAATGTTGACCTAAAATTAGCTCAACCTAAGTAAAGTTATGCAAGTGTAATTAAATATTAATTACACTAACACCCCCCCATAAGTGCAACTTAGGGAGACTAAAATAAGCATGCACCTAAAACTAAGATGAATGCAAGAAAGCATGAATGGGTCCCGGCAACAAGGCCTGATCAGGTACCCATGTACAAATGCAATAATGAGGTAGAGAAGGAAAACCCAGTGGGACAACCCCCCCTACAATGAGATGACTGCTGCAAAGAAGCACTGGAAGAACATTGTGGAGTAACACTGGAACCGCAATCTGGCAAGCAAGGAAAGATACTTCTGTCTACAAGAAACCATATCAGAATCATCATAATGTGACAGCAGACCTGATGCCACGGAACACTCGAAAACACCAAACTAGAACAACCCTGGAATCCATAGAGCAACAGTAAATGATATGATGATGACAGAATCTGGAAGCCGTGAATCTCGATGCTGATGCCAAAACTAAGACTGAAACTCTTCCATGGGAAAAAGTACCATACAGACTTGGAACAATAACCACAAATTTAGTGGCCCTCAAACTGAGATGGATCCGATGCGGATCACTAACCATAGGCTCTCAATCTAAAGTGTGAACCAAAAAGAATCTGATATGTGTCAAGCTAAGACAAAAATGGCCAAAAGAAACTAAGAGACCAGATTACAACCCATGCGAGTTGCCATCAAAACACGATGAAGATTATTATGCAAGAAACCCCCCCGAAGGAACTTTATAATAGTTCATTTATTACAATCCCCAATGACTGCAAAAAGGAGAGAATGCCTAACATGCATAAATAGAAAATGAAAATAGACCTCAGATCTGTGTAGAGTACTGAACCAGCTTTCCAATGCCGCAAAAATGGTGAAAAAAGGATCACCGAGTCAAAAGATATGCCTTCCGAAGTGAAAAACAGAACATCTGAGTTCAAGGACTTGCAAAATAAATCTGGAGCAAAATATAGAAAAACTAAAACATTGAATAGATCGGTGCCGGAATCAGCTTTCCAACGGTATCTCGTTTGCAAAAAACGGACACCGTACGCAAAAGTTACGCCCGATTTTGTCAAAGGTGGTGCTCCAGAATGGCCAATAAGACCTGCAGGCAGCCCAGGGGGCTAAAAAAATCTCGGCCCCTGGTCCTGCATGCGACCAGGGGCTGGCGGACAGGGGCTGCGGCGGAGCCCTTGGTTGTGCATATGACCGCCGGAGGTGCTAAGGGCCGGCCGGGGGCTGGGCGCATAGCGCCCGGTCCCCCATACGACCAGCTGTCTGAGCATTGGAGCCGCGGGGGCTGAAGAAGGCCGGCGGAGCTGAAGGGGCAGCCACCGGCGGCGGCGGCGGACGGGTGGCCGCCTGGTGGCCGCCCGGTGGCGTGGCGGCGGCGACCGGCTTAAAACTGCAGGCACGAAAACCGATGGGCTTTTTCCATTTTTTTTTCGATTTTCGTGAAGAAAACTGCCTCGAAATGCGTGCTGGAGAGGCCGTACGGCTTCCCTGACAAACTTTTTTTGCCTTCCGGATCAACTTCACCAAAATCGATGAAACGAAAGGCGATTTTAGGGTTTTTGGCCGCTGCGAATGCAATGGTGACCTCCGTTTTTGCTCAAAATGCTTCAAAAAAACGGCTACCTCCAGAGCTTGCAAAAAAATACCAAAACTGAAACCCTCATAGATCTGGCAAATGATGACCAAAATCTGCAAAATAAAAGTCAAACCTGACTTTTTCCAGCGCTCTGAATCCAATGGTGAAGCCCGATCTGATCCAAAACGCTGCATAAATGAACTCAAGGCATAAAATCCTCGAGGAACCCCGAACGAAATCTGCAATGGTTTTCTCCAAAATCTGAGAAGGGGCTGCATGTCAAGGCTCTGATACCATGTTAGAAACCCTAGATCAGACATGCAAACCTAAACACCTTCCACAGAAGAAAAAACATCAAAAAAGCAGAGCTTTGCATGTAATGTGCAAAAAATTATTATTTAGGAATTCAATATTACAATGAGATGATTTGCTTTATAAAAGCAAAATATGCAACCCTAATGTTGACTTAAAATTAGCTCAACCTAAGTAAAGTTATGCAAGTGTAATTAAATATTAATTACACTAACAGGCAGTTCATCATCGTGGATAGCGTTAGAGTACCAGATGATGATACAATCAACAAATTCTTGGACGAGATGATAGACAAAGAGGGCTTGTAGTAGACGGCCAGTTAAGACCTGCAGTTATTTACGAGGGTGAGTCAGAAGCAACAATTAACTCAACGTCATTTCTTGAGTTCTTATTGCTGATCTCATGCATGCCTATCTCATTCTTGGAGATATCTTCGCAGGAGGATGGTTTTTCAGTTAGAACCAGTTGACTGATGGTAGTTATCAGTTAACTCTCTTTTCAATAAGGACGTGCATTTTGCACATGTCCATTTAGTCTTGTTTGTATCGGTTAACTGATGGTAGCTTTCCGGTTAATTGTATAGTTTCATTTATTTAGACTTAGACAATAAAATCTCGTATGCTGCGAGATTGTAGTTGACTCAAGGTGATTTTAGGGTTCCCTACACCTTTGATGTCTATAAATAAGAGCTCTTTGCTCATTTGTAAATAACTTTTGCATGAGATAGTAATATATGCTACTCCACCTTGCCTGAAATATTGTTGTTCTATATCTGTTCATGAGCTTTTACTATGATAATAAATAGTTGCGCCACCTTGCCTGAATGTTATTATTATGGTGTTTGTTCAAACTTAGTTAAATGGAGTTGCTAGTTTGATCATTTATTGTATGCGTGTCTCGCCAATGCAATTTGCTGTCCTAGTTTGCTACCTTATGTTATGTTTAATAGTTGTTCTTTCAATCTACGCCTTGGATAGGGGTCCCTCCTCCTTGGAAATTTGGGAAGAAGAATTATCGTCTAAGTGTCGTTACCAATAATTTTGTTGCATATATACGCCTTGGATAGGGGTTCCTCCTCCTTGGAAATTTAGTAATTGAGCTAGTCGTTTGATGTCGTGCCTAATAAACTTCATATCAGCCTACGCCTCGGATAAGGGTCCCTCCCCCTTGGAAATCCTGTTGTAGAGTTTATCGTATAATCACATTCCTGCTCCTAATTCCTCATGTTCTATTTTTCTTGAGGGAATAGGATAGTTTAAAGCTTTTAGTTTTAGTTGTAGTTAAGATCTGCAAAACCAGAGAAAATCCTTAGCTGCAACGTTCTTGGTTTCTTTCACCTTGTGCCTCTTCTAGCTGAGTCAAAAAGATAGGATTTAGAATCATTTGCTTTTTCACGCATATCAGCAAAAGAGGGAGCTTCCCCTCCTAATTTGAAGAGCAGTCATTATGCACTATGCATAGCTGTCCGTACCAACTCGCACTCCAGAGGTGCTAATTGTTACACCAACAATGGTCTAATGAGGATTTAAACACTTGCAAACATTTGTGAAAAGAAAATCTACAGATGTTAATTGCGATTTATTAAAAAGATATTTATTTTGGGTCTAAAGCTTCTACGAGTTTTTATTTAGTTTGTGCCAATTCTAACCCAATTTTAATTCTCATTCATAGCTTCCTCTTTAGCTTTCTTTTCTTCAACTTAGTTTTATTATGTTCAAACTTCAAACATATAATTACTAGTATCATTAACTAATGATGGCCATATCCTACATTTTTGTTGTAACTATCAGTGACAATCTTCAAATTCACCTTCCAATCACTCTTCCTAGTGTTTAAATCACTTCCCTAAGGTTGTTCTACACCCTTGGAAGATGAAATCAACAAAAAAATAGATTAATTGAATTTCGGGCCTTTTCTGTTTATGTTTTGGATGCAATAAAGTACGGTATGGAAAATTGCAAGTTTGATGACAAAACTTGGTTGTGGTTTGGTGATTCCATGGACTAGACTCAGCATGAAAATCTTGCAGAATCATCACAGTCAATAGGCAGACTTGCAAGCTGCGCTGAGTCCATGCCACATTTTCGAAATGTGGTTGAAACAAGGACATTGATGCCAACTGTAATGCAATTCTTTGAACTTTTCTGGATCTAGTTCGCTATTTTTCCAAGTGTCTTGAATAAAGGTCTTTATGTTTTGTAATTGATGTATCTAGCTTATAAATTAAATAAAAATTATAGTATTGAAAAACATTATATATTGTATTTTTCAGAAAGCTACTTTGTTATAATGAATCTGAAATTTTTTCATATCGTGCCAAATTCATGTTAAACCCTTGTATTTTTGTGAATACTGTCATATTGTGAAGTTTTGTCTCATTTGTTTGTGTCATATTTGGTTCGTATTTTTGTAGAAGCAACATGCCAAGGAAGCACACTTCATGATGATTTCAGATGAAGTCCCAAGAGTCGTCAAAACTTCAGGGCTAGTTGGTGCACTTTCTATAAAAATAGATAGAAGATCAAGGGACCTATAGACCCCCTAAGTTATCCAATGTCCACAAGGAATTTTCATAATTAAAGCCATAGTTATAAAGAGAGAAGTTTGAGAAATTAATGCTCTTTGTGGTGCTACTATTACACAGGTCCAACTATGGAGCAAATTTTATAGATACATGATTTTATACCTTTCTGCTGGTTTGTGACCAAAGGAGGCATACAATTTTGGCCAAATGGCTGAGTCAAGCATCAATTGAAGAGCAAACAACTGTAGTACAAGTCATATTCAATGTTCGTTGTCATTTGCCATTACATAAAGCCTTGCTTGTTCAAATGTCAACTATATTGCAGGCCATAAATAAACTTTGATTTTATCATACATCATATCAAAAATCTCTAACAAGGTGAGGGTTGTCTTAAAAATATAGGATTCAAAATGGAAGGAAAGCTACATCTTCAAGCAGTCAAGTTCATGCATAGAAAGGTCTCAAGGATAGGACAATTTTTCTTTCAAGAAAATAGTCTGATTGGAGGGCATAAAAAATAGATTTCAGTGTTAGAAAATTGTGTGTATCTACAGGCATTTGCGTGAGGAAATGTAGAAGCATGTGAAGAAGGATATAGCATAGAATGCATCTAAAAATTATAAAAAAAAGGATAGTTAAAAATTATTAAAAAAAAAGAACAGTTAGTAGGGCACATACAATAAACCTTGAGTGCATGTGGGCATCAAGCATGCGTGTCTGATTTAAGATAATAAAAAACTAAAATTCAAGAAAAATACAGCCAAATAGGGGCACACATGAGCATAATATAGAAGACAGACACATTTTTACCAAATTACGGCCATAATTGAGGCATGTGTGAATAGGTAGGGTGGAATCCAAAAATGTTGAAGAGTTTTGTTTTAAATTTGTGCTATATAGGTACATGCATGAGGGATAAAAGACAAAATCGCTGCTGTGTATTGATGCATGTAGCATATGCCCCATAAAGCAAAAAACAAAAAACAAAAAAATGTTCAACAAGCTGTGATTTGGCGCATGCCTATATGAAAGCAACTTGAGAGTATTTGAAGGCAGCTGGCTCAGCAATAGGGTTTAGTAAAGATTTATTAATGGACTCCCAAAATCAACTGACTCAGCAGCTATAAAGGGAGGATTTATTAATAGACATATGCTGTTAATAGAGCAAAGGTGGTGCCTCTTTAGATAAGCATGATTTTTAAAATTTAGATTTGGTATGAATAGGTGGAGTTGGTGCCAAGGTTAGAAGGAATTGTGCTTAAGATAAGTCTTTTAATGTTCGATATACAGAAACAGCATTAATTTCTGCAGAATTTCAACAGATACAGTATATACAACAGTGACAGTTTCCTGTGTTTTTGTAGGGTCTACTATGGCAGTAAGGAGTCGTTCTTCAAGGAAAATCAGTCAGAGAACAGCAAACAACATTTTATAACACTTCAAAATCTCCTTTCTACTATCATTTATTAGCTGTTTCAAAGAGAAGTCAGGCTCAAGTCTGTCATTATAACACATTCTTTGAAGGAAAAACAGACATATCAGGCATAACGACAATCTCTCTTCTGTGAATTCTTTCCTTCTTTCTTTCTTTCTTTCTTTCTTTCTTTCGTCATCTACCTGCAAAATCAAGTGGATTGCCAAAAATTCAAAGTGTCAGAGAGTTATCCATGAATATTGTTCCAAAGATTCAGAACTGCCTTCTAAAAGGACTATTTTTAGCCCATGCTAAAAATAGCTCATCACTATTTTTTGAAAGAGAGTATATTCTAGGAAAAACAATTCTTTTAGTCATAATTCCCTATTTATATCTTTCTACTAATTTTAGTATCCTCCATTTATAGTTCAGAGCATAGAAACAAGACTCGCCAGGACTCGCTAGGACTTGGCGAGTCCCGAGTCGAGTCCACCTGGCTGAGTTATGGGGGCTTGGACTCAGACTCGGCCGAGTCCTGGTTGGACTCACCGGACTTGCCGAGTCCAAGCGAGTCTTGTCAGCAGGGCTTGGTAGGCAGGGTTTGAAAAGTGCAAAAATTACATGAAATTTAAAGTTAAAACTTGTTTATTTTTTACTTATTGTGAATGCAAAATGATGTATGCCATGAAGGTTTGTATGGTTTTGGAGGTCTTAATTTGCCACTTGACCCCACTGGGGGCACTGCCCTTTGACTTCGCTGGGGTGCTGCCACCAGACCACCACAAGGGGCGTTGCCCCTTGACCCCACTGGGGGTGCTTCCCCCAAACCCCCGCTGGGGGTGCTGCCCCTTGACCCCGCTGGGGGTGCTACCCCCAGACCCCCGCAATGACCCCATTGAGGGCACTGCCCCCAAATCCCCACAAGGGGGGGGGGCGCTGCCCCTCGACCCCATTGGGGGCACTACCCCTAGACCCCCTCAAAGGGCATTGCCCCTCAACTCCATTAGGGCTATTGCCCTGAAACTTGAGATTATGGTTGCTGCATCATCCAGGACCTATCTTAGACACATTCATAGGAAGGATGCAGGCTCCTTTGAGCTGTAGACTTCTAGTTATTGTTTTGAATCTTTTGATATTTCTTATTTGTTTGGAACATTTGATGTCATGGATTTCATATTCCATGAGCTTTGTATACATTTGAGTCTTTGACTATATATCTAAGTGTGCTATTTCCTTTAGCAACTCAGCTACAATTTGTGTTTATACTTATATGATCGATGTATACTTGTGTTAGTGATGAGGACCTTGATTGGGTTGACCAGGCAGATAGACAGGATGAGGTTGTATCCATGGTAGAGGAGGAGGCTAGAGAACGAGCAAACACAACCACAACTGATGTTGGTGAGGGTGGCATGGAGTCACAAGCAGAAACTATGGTTGCAACTTCTACATCATCTAGGACCCACCTTAGATGCCTTCGTAGGAAGGATGTAGGCTCCTTTGAGCCATAGACTTGTAGTTATTGTTTTGATATTTCATATTTGTTTGGAACATTTGATGTCATGGATTTCAAATTCCATGAGTTTTGTATACATTTGACTATATTTATATATCTAAGTGTGCTATTTCCTTCAACAACTCGGCTACAATTTGCTTACTTTATATTTATGTGATCGATGTATACTTGTGTATGTGATCAAATTTGCTTCTATTTAATGATGTTATTGTGTCTTTAAGGTTTATTTAATAAAGGGTGCTTGAAACAAGTTTTAAATCCTTACAAATCTCTAAATTTCTAGGGTTTTTTCATTTTGCTGAGTCTACGTTGAGTCCCAAGTCGAGTCACCCTAGCCGAGTCCGAGTCGAGTCCGAGCCGAGTTCGAGTCTTGTAACTATGGTTCAGAGTTAGCTATTGTTAGATCATCGATCTCATCATGCGAGAGACTTGAGCTTTTAAGGGATAATAATAATGATTTTGATTGTCAGTTCAATTGACAATTGCATGTTGTAATATTAGAATTAAAAGAGGAGATAATTTGGAATAAAGCTTAAACATCATGCAAGCAGTCATAGGTAGGGTAGAAGTAGTATTTAAATTCTTCATTTATTTTCATGTAGATGCTTTGTTAAAAGTATAAATAAGTGCAAAAAAAGTAAATGGTAATTCTGCTGTTTGCATATTGTCGGTGTTATTGTTATCTCAAATTTGTTTATCACTCACTAACATTTATTATGCCTATCTTGCTTTTAAATGTTTATTGAGGTGTCTTGTTATGTATGCTAAGGGTTAAATTGTTTCAATGAATTTGTAAGCTTTGTATTGCAAGTGAGCTCAAAGGTAAAGCTCATGGCTTTGTATTGAGTCCTACATTTAATTTAACCATAGTGCTCATGTTTATTTTATTACAAAAACAGCACACAAAAAGTTAACCAAAATTGCATAAAAATCTATTAAGAAATAAGGAGCAAAAGCATCTTTATATAGGATTACAAATATCTTATCCACAAAAGATAAGGATGGCAATTATCTTATCTATAAAGGATAAGGATGATAATTTATAGGATAAGATTTGACAACTCATAAAGCAAAAAGGTAAATCTTATTCATAGAGGATAAGGGTGACAAATATGAAATATCTTATCCACAAAGGATAAGGATGACAACTCATAGGAAATATATCTAAAGCTAACATGACTTTATTAAAGAAGATTCTTAAAGTCTATCCTAAAAGCTAATTGACCATTACCATATAAAACATTACTTCAATATTTTTTGCCAGCCTATTCATCCCATGTGTACTTGCCTTGCTCAATCTTTGTTTTTAATTGAACAGCATAAACATGTAGTCATAGGATTTGTCTTAAGTCAAAAAATATGAAATTCTACTTAGTGGTGAAATAGTGTCTTAGCCTTATACCCTAGGCAAAATCAAAGAGATACACATTTATATTTTATTTAGCATGAATGTGAACCTCTCCGAAAATCATTGTAAAGATTGTAAATTGTAAGTACATTTTGTCTAGGTTTAGGTTACTTTTTAATTTATAGGAAGTTTTCCCTTTTAATTTGAAGAGCAATTTTATCACACATGTTTTGTTTTATGTTGCACTAAAAGGTGCGAATTTAAATGCTAACATACTTTTGAGGGCTATGTACACATAAATTTTTGTCTTTGAGTGATTTTGTTTGATCTCCGCATGCACAACATGAAGTTGATTGTTTTGCCCTAAATTGCAATGTGTGGATAGGAGAAGGCAAGGGTGCCACACAAGTAGGTTTGATCAAAGCCCTAATATTTTTTTGATTGAATTCAATACTTCAATATGTACCGAGCCACTCCATGCATTTGTTGACTAGGTTCATTCAAAGCCCCCTTTGATTGAACCTACATGATTTCATGTGTGATTTTTGGCTATAGTTTTGACGTTGGCCCAAAGTTGTGACCCATTTATGTGCTTTCACCCTATAACACTGAAGTTGCAAATTATTTGTCTGCAGTCTTTTGAAGCTCAGCACTAATTAGGTGTGGCACTAACTTTTATTGCAATCTAAGAGTGAAATGAGGTTTCATCCTTGGCAACTTCTGAACCTGATTAAGTTTTTGTAAAATTTGTAAGGTTGCCTTTATACTTCTATCTCCAATTAAATGCATCTTTATCTGGAATTCTGGATGGCACCATGTCTTATATGGCTGTTTGAAATAAAACTCAGAAAATTTGGACTTCTAGAGAATCTGCTCAATTTCTTTTCTATCATGTCGTTTGTTATTAGTGGAATTAGTTGATTTTGCTTGAGAAAGACAACTCCTGCAAATTCAAATAACTATTGCAGCTTCAGCATATTTATTAGGACATGCAAATTGGTCTATTTAAATTCTTGACATGGAAAAGTAATCCAGACATAATAGCATTGCTTTTGCTACCACTAACATTTGTTTTGAGTTATGTTCACGATTGGTTTAGTTTTTGAAATATTTCTATTATTTTCCTTATGGGGACTAGTTTCAGAACTAATATAATTCTTTGTATATCTCAGAGTTTGAAAATGCAGAATTGACAGCCCAAAAACTTGGCTCAGACTCAGGAATTGGCAAAAAACATACCAAAAAAAATAAAAAATAATGAAATCAGAGAACACTTAAGTCTACTATGATCATCAATTTGTCATAATTCAAACATTGCATATGTCATGTGACCCTAAAATGTTAAAAATTAAAAATTTCATAGTTAAAACAATACCTTGTATTATAACAAAGTTATAAATAATAATTGTTTAACAACACTATAACTGTTTACATATGTTGAAAAACAGCCAAATACAGTCTACATCCTACCCTTCCCCTTCCTAATGTAACTTAATTTTTTAGGCCTTTAACTAAAAGGTAAATCGGTGTCAACATGAGGACTAAATGTTTCCTAAAAAATGTCTTTGTTTCCCTCAAATGCATCCACATCTGTTGCTTCTATTGTTGCTAGCTCCGATTCAATGAGGTATTCATCAATAAACATGATGTCATTATCTTCTTCTTCAGTAGTTCAATCAACAAAAGAATCAATGTCATCCAAGTCAATGGCATCGATCCACTTTTTTGGTTTGAAGGAAAAGTTTATACCAGATGAAGACAAAATCATTTAGGTGCTCATGGTTCAACTTGTTTCTCTTCGTTATGTGAATGCTTTCAAATAGGCTCTAATTGCATTCACAGCCATAAGCACTACAAGGTTGGGACAAAACATTGATAGTTAGCCTCTGAAGATTTGGTGTGCTAACATCATAATTCTGCTACCACAAATCTATAAATAAAATATTTAAAGAAATATAAAGATTGAGTAAAAAGTTTAGAACTTGTTCAAACTTTCAAGTTTCTACTTTCTACTTTTTAGTATTAATCTAAAAATCAAAAGACTATTTTTGTACATGGCTGTTGTTTTTCCTCTTTTGAACTTCTTGAGCTGAAGAAAAGAGCCTTACCTTTGCTCCCTTGTAAACTTCCAACTCATCAAGAATTATGTTTCTAATCTCATTATCTAGTACCATTTTGTCAATGCATGAAACAACACTTGCCATGACCTCATCAGCCTTAAGGCTTAAATATATTAGAGAAGTAGAACTTTGAGCTTAGGTGATAGGCCAAAGCATGTATTGACTAGTGGAATTGGTTTGTTTATCTGCAATCAATGATGCGCCAAATGATTTCACATTTTCTTTTGTTTCCACCATAGTAATGCAAAATAGCCTCTTTGGCCTTATCCATGGCTTCATAGAGATAAACCTATTGGCATGCCATCTCCATCCACTGAATTAATACGTTGACCAAAGGTTTTGCCACCTGAAAATTGAAAATAAAATTTAAATTAATATAAAATTAATTAAAAGTAAAAAAATAGCTAATAGATAATTCCCTGTAAAATTTAATGTTTGTAATTTTTATTTACCTTGAGTGACTCATTTGCATTTTTGATGAACAACTCATCAAAATTTATTCTTGTGGCCTTCTCCCCTTTGTTTTTGTGGCATATGGAGATAACATCTAGGCATTACACACAAACATCTGCTAGAGAGAAGGGATTGTGAGGCACATTCTAGTGGTCCTCCCCTTGCTAAGAAGCTGTTGAGAACAAGATACTGTTGGCTGACTATGGTTTAGAATGTACAGCAGTTTGCTAAGAGATGCATTCAATGTCAACAACTTGAAGATCTGATTCATGCACCTCATCTACCTCATCGAAAATACGTCGCCAATAATCCGGATCACCTAGCTGTCATACAATGTTCTACAAAGTGATGAAGTGGGTGGCAAATTGTGTCACTCCTAGTTGCACAAGCTCCTTGGCATTTGTGCGATCTCTCATCAACAAAATGACCCATAAATAAATTTGGTAACTTGTTTAGCATCTTCAATCATATTTTTTACCATCCAATCTTCCCAATGTCCTCTAACATCAAATCCAAGCAATGTGTAACACAAGGAGTCTAAGAAATAGTGGGATGTCTCTTCGTAATAAGTTTCACTGAAAATACATGTGTATCTACATTGTTTATGACAATTTGGACAACATTCTCAACCCCAATCTCCTAGATTACCCCATCAAATAGATTGCACAAAGTCTTAGCATTTTTGACTTCATGTGAAGCATCTACACACTTAAAGAACACCAATGTGCCACTCGAATGCACTAAAAAGTTTAGGAGAGTTTTATTTCAGCCATTTGTCCATCCATTTGATAAGATGTTGCACCCTTTCTCATCCATACTTTCTTTTGATCATCAACCACAATCTATGTATTTTTGATGACTTCCTCTAGCAATTGACCACTCAAATCCTTGGTTGTTGGCGTCTTAAACCTCTTATGACAATTGTCAATGCATTTACCAACCACTTTTAATATGGTCCATTCGCCACATTGAGGGGTAAATCATTGTAGTACCAAATGTTTGCTGCTGTCATCCTAGCTTTATGTTGTTTCTCTTTATTTCAAGTAGTATCTTCAAACGAGGTTGTGTTCCTGGAGCATTGGATAAAATAAAGAAATTGGGTGAAGAAGGAAGACAAATAGAATTTTCAAAAGTCTCACAAGTAGAGGAGAGTAGATGGTGATTGTGTGGGCAAGAAATGAATCCGTAGATGAATTGGGATTGGCATTCATAACTGTCGCCATTGCTTCCTTCATCCTCTTTTTCATTTTTTCATATCAAAACTAGTAAGTAGAGCATCCATTTCTCTCACAACTATGACACCACATCATGTCTAGGGATCTGAGTAGTGTGGTATTTTAATGTATTGATTCCTCCTATCATAAGATGTTTGCAATTATTTACAGCAGACCTTGCCCTTGACATCACCCTACATCCCATGCTTTCATGCAGTGTCTTTTTTGCCACTACTTTGCCTTGAACATACCATTGCTAATTGTAACGTAGAAAAAAAATAGCAGGTTTTCAAAAAAAATTGTTATGTTAAACATTTATGAGATAAAATGGAATGAAACAACATGTGGTAGGGTTAGGAAATAGAGGGGAAAATAAAAAGGAATGAAATTTAAAAAAGAATTAGTTATGGCAAATATTCAAAAGATAAAATAGAATGAAATAGCACATGATAGTGTTAGGAAATGAAAGGGAAAAACAAAAAACCTGAGCAGCAGCACCCCTAGGTTTTCAACATTTGTCATTTCGAGTTTGAAAAAATTAAAAAAAGTAGATATATGCCTTTGTGAAAAATAGTTCAAATTTGTTTCAATCTTCAAACCATAGAAGCAAAAATAAGGAAAAATTCACATAAATCATGAAACTTTTAAAATGTTGATTTTGCCCCCAAAAAATGTGATTTTGTATAAAAATCATTGATTAATGATTTTGACCGTTTTCCAACTTTTGGCCATTTTTTTGAGTTTAATACTGATTAAATTGCAAACGGGTATGTGGGTTTGACAAATTTTGTTGTCAATAGGGTTTATATTACGTAGTGTTTATGTTTTTCTTCCTTCTTCCCATGTTGTGATGACTTCATGTGACAACATTGAAGACTTTTTCTCCCACTCATCTCGTGTTGTTGATGTTCCCCTCGAATCTTCTATTGTTGACAAAAGACTTAGGTCAGAGTTCCGAATTATTGATGTTTTTTCTATAGCACTTTGAAACTGATATGTTTAACAATGTTTGATGTGAAGTCATTATAGTATTTGAATGTTCTCATTGTTATATCTCTTATGACTAGTAAAATTCCTTGCAAAAATGGTAGTTAAATTGTTAGTACATGTAACTTCGAGAATTAATGATATCAAGTTTCCACAATCCATAATGCTGTTCAAATATTGTTTTTGGATTTGATTTTGTTGGTGTGTTTTTCATCAATGTTTTGGATCACACTCTGTGATCCACCATCGAGAGCAAAAGGAGAAAAATGATGAGGGAAACTGATTTTTAATTTGTATTAGTTATTGATTGATGAGGGAAACTGATTTTTACTTTTATAAAGCAAAAGTCACAAATCTAGAGAAACCCATGCTAGTAATCTTTTGCATAGTTAGCATACTTAGTGAGTTTGTTCAACGTCAACTCATAGAGTTTTTGGCAAGTTTTTGACAATTTTCGTTGACTACTTGATGAAGCCCTTGACTCACGCCGCACATGAAAAATGTGAATTAAACACTTTGAAAATGTTGTTCTTGTTGTGTTTAAAAGTATTGTTTTTGTCTTTTAAAAAATTATGAAAATGTTGTGTGCTAGGAAGGTTTGAGTGGTTTTAAAGGTTTTCATTTGGACTTGGTGGTGAGGTCTTCACCCCTCGACCTTCCCCTATACCATGACAAGGAATGCCTCAAGGGCATTGCCCCTAGACCTCATGAGGGGCACTATCCTTGAAGCTCGTGAGAGGCAGTGCCTCTCGACCTTGTTTAGGGAATTGCCCCCAAACCCCCACCAAACTCATTTGAGACATTTTGTAGCTGTATTTTGCATAAAATTTATATATGTTTTTTAAAATTTAAGTTTTTTTTAACTAGCCAAGTTTTGTCGAGTCAAAATTTTTGATTTATTGAGTCTAAGTTGAGTCCAAGTTTGTGAACTATGGTCTTTTGTTGCAATTTATTCAGTTTTCACTATGGAGTTGCCTCTTATAACCCAAAATCTATGTTAGAGTAAACAAAATGTCACTACACTACTATAGGGCTATAGAAAAGGAATAGCAGAAACAAACTTGGGGGAATAACTCCAAATTAATATTGTAGTTATCATTTTGGAAAGTGATTTTACTAGGAAATTGAGGTTGTTTGTTAATAGGTTTTAGTTCAAAGATCTAGTGGTTGTATCTAGCAACAAATAACTATCAACCAAATCAACTTCTACCATTCAATTGCATATTATAACGTGACTCAGGGATTCAATGGTTGGCTTAGCTCTTAGTGCAAGCCCCTGTTTCTTATGTTTTTCAAACCTTGTAAGGATCTACCTGGACTTTCAGCCTTGATATTATACAAGTATGTTGTTAAGTGATCTCCTTCCTTTAATCCTTCAGATCAATGAATTGGGGATATTGGAGATTGGGCAACTAATACTGGGGACATGGCTGTAAAATACAATTTTGTACCCTCCAAATCTGTTGTGGATCAGATTCAAACTGCTGTAAAGTTTTAACTTTTAAGTATAAATGTCTAGTTCCTGCAATCAAATAGATTTGGACATATGCAACTTAGCAAAAATTAATAGCTATAATAGGCAGGATGTAGTAAGTAAACTAAACACTTGAGTCTTGACTATATTTTTTAACATATGAAAGGATTGTTCTCATCTCTCTAGTTAGTGAAATCCTCATATGTATCATGATTATCATCGATGTCAAAGTCTGGTGGTCTTACAGTATCATTATGTGAAGCTCTGAACTTATTTCTTGGAATCCATGACATTATATTTCAATGCTTCTTACTTGTGTAAGTTGAAATGCTTGTTAAGCTTAACAGTTCATGATTGAGGACTAGGGAGCAAAAAGAGAATAAAGCAGAGTTAATAGAATTTTAAATAGGCGCATACGCATATTTAGTTTGATATTCCATAACTGATGGCTAAACTCTCAATTTTATTTTCTCTCCATATCTCTATACAATTGAAATGCCTTCAAATGTTAAAAACGATTGGTGTTTCTTCCTTTTTCTTCCTTTTTAACTTTTTTTAAATCCAAAATTTCCGCATTTAAATCCCGATTTTTTTTTGAAAAAATATTATACTTTTGGTTTGTTGATTTTTTTCCCAAAAGATTTTGCCTGCTATGCTTCAAATTGAGTTCAAATATGCTTTGAAAAACTGTTCCAAACCCTTCTCTATCGCCTGGAACTTTGTTTGGCCAAAAAGAGAAAAAACACAAAAAGCACATTTCAAAATAGAATTAAAAACAAATTGGGTGGATGGGTTTTTCTTTTTTCATGCTAGGTGAGTCTGACTCTAAAATGTGAGTCACCTCTAGAAACCCTGCACATTTTTTGCAGAGACTTGGCTGAGTTGCTGAGAGTACTTGACCAAGGTGCAACTTGCGAGTTAGTGTGTTTTTGCAATTGATTTGCAAGTTGTCGCAAGTCATAGTGAGTCATGCCAAGTTTTCCATCAGAGCAATATGGATTGTTTCTTATGTTTGATGTTATACCCTTACTGGTTGACATGGCAATTATTCTAAACTGAAGTAAGCTGCATGTTGGCATTGGTTACAAATGTAACAATCCTGAATTTCGCATCTTTAAAATTGGAAATTTTGGTATCAAAATATTTTTTCTTGCATAGTTTGTTGTAAGTTTGGGTTTAGTATAGCGTTTCCATCTTGAGTCTGGGAAGTCTAATTTATTTGAAAATCTTATTGTCCAAATTGTTCTATAGGTTTTAATGAAGGTTTATACTTTATTGTCCATGCTTTATTGCTGAAGATTGTGAACGATGTATGATCCCAAACTTACCTTTGTCTAGTCAATTGTAGCACTTCGCAAAACATTGATTATCTGTGTGCCTTTTATTAGACTCTTATTTCTAAAACCTGGTCAAAATGAATCCATTTATAATTATATTCAAGGTTGATAAACTAGAGCCCTAGGAGAAAAGGAAGGTACTAATATTTATCTGGCTCTGAAAAATTAGTCAGTTTCTCCTTTCGATGGACTTCTGATAGGATATTTTAATATTTACCTAGTGGGAGCATAGGAATTAACTGATTGTTATTTGAACCTATCATACATACCAATGTCAGTGCTTGTAGAAAAAACAAGTTGTTGCAAGGCACATTTAGAAGACAGAAAAATAAAATCCATGGAAGTAAACATTATACAATCTGGATTGGATGGTCAGCAAATTTGTCCAAATTCCCTTTTTTGATGAATATCATACATGATTGTTGTTCTAACTTGTATCTGCATTCCCAAAATGCAGTTTGGAATGACCTTTGCATGATTAGAGCCCCAAATCTTTTGAAGTCCAATCTCAATCTATCTCTTGTAGAATTTGACAAAATATGTTCTTAAACCATTCTATGTTATAATCACTTATTATTGTGTCGACAAACATGCAAGATTTTAACACTATTTAAAACCACTTTTATACTCTTATGGTCATCCCATATGTGTTGCTGGTAGCCTGTCTTTTCTTAGAAACTGTAACTGCCTCCATTCGATGAAGAAGGCTACTGAATATTAACTTGCTATAGCACTCAAAGCATTACTGTTTTCCCCTACAAACAACCATCATGTTCAATTCTTCTGCAAGCATGTTGCTAGAAACATTTTTTTTTGAAATGACAAAATGTTTTTGGTTGGTTTGAGTATATCAAATAATGAGATTGGGGGATAAGATTTCAAGGCAAGGCAATGCCAAACAGCAAGTGTCATGATGGATTCCGTATATACTGAACTGCTCGTCTCAGTTTCTTCTTTGAAACTGAAAGGGTCGGAAGGAGGGTAATTTATTCCTGCAAACATTGAATGACCAATATATAACTTTGTGCCAACAAGCAATGCTAAATCCAACTGCTATGAATTGACTGACGCATTGCAGAATAGGAAATGTAAGTAAATTGAAAATAAATATCTGAAATTGTATAATGTTCCCAATATCATACAAGGGAATAAAGAAGCGAAGTGTTTCCCAGCGCACTTAATTCCAACAACCAAGTTTGTCCAGCCAATATACAAAAGTAAAACAAATAGAGATGCCGCTAGCATATTTTTTATTTTTTATATAAATGCTATTTAAAAGAAAACTAGTTGGAGGGAACATGCAACCTCAATGAAAATTTGAATGCAATTATTTATTGTTGTTCTGTTGCAGAAAATTTAAGGCCGTCTTAAAATTTATATGCCCTTTTATGTTCTTGACAGTGAGAAAGAAGTTGCCACTTCTGCCAAAGAAGATGAGTGATTCACAAACAGCAAAGTTGTGGTTAGGCACATTGACTAGCTTTAACTGTTCGACTGTAAAATCCACGTGTTTAGGATTTCATAAGTAGAAGAATGAAATGGCAAAAGAAGAGGAAAATCAATCAGTAGTGCTAAATGATGAGACAATTTCTTGTGATCTGGAGGATATAAATGATCTTTGTCTGAATATCAGAAAATTTCATGAATATTAGAAATTGACATGGGTTTACCTCTTTTATCTTTCTTTGGCACTATCAGAAAAATTAAAAAAACGTAAAATTACTGAAGGGGTAATTGGTGTGGCTATAAATATTTGGTGATGCTGGGATATTTTTTATGGTTGTAGGTAGCATTTGCATGAAATGAAGCAGGCATCCATCAATGTATATTTTTGATGTGTGTTTTTTTGGAACTTTGCATTTTGTAGTGTGCAAGAGGAATCTTTCCTGGATATCAGTGGGTCTTTGAAGCTTCCAAACACTGGCTGTGTCAACTGGCTGTTATCACTGTCGGAGAAGGATTCAAAATTTTTGGAGGCAGAGAGGTCTGAAATTTAATGTATTCATCACTTTCTTTTGGCGTCAATGTTTTGTTGTCCCTTTCATATGTGACTTGGTGAAGGCCCTTTTCAATGATCCACACTATGATTGTATAGCCGCTATTCAAGTGGCTTTTATAAATTGCTTTCTGACTATTTTCTCTTTTTTTTTTTTGTAATATATTTGCATTTTTGAATTGAAATTGACATATTTATCTTACCTTCGCAAGTTAACATTATCCAAGTTTCATAATTATGAATGTTAGTGCAGGAAAAGTCACAAGAAAGACAGGAAAAGAGAAATAAGAAGAGAAAATACTGACGCCAAAATCAACGATGGTCACAAAGTACGTGAAGAGTTTCCTGGAGATCATTCTCATGAAAGAGAACACAAGCACATATCAAAAAGAAAGAGGAATGATACAGATGCTGAAGTCAAAGATGTTGGCACAGTTAGTGAAGACTTTCCGGCCAATCAATTTCATGAAAGAGACTGCAAAAACAAATTAAAAAGAAAAAGAAATGATATAGATTCTGAAGTAAAAGATGGTGGCACAGTCAGTGCAGAGTTTCCTGCAGATAATTTTCATGAAACAAAATTTAATCACAAATCAAAAAGGAAAAAAAATGATACAGATGCAGATTTGTAAATTGCGTTTCAAAAAGGTTTCACAAGAAAATTCTTGGAAAGGTTTTCTCTCCTGATCAAAGAGATTTTCTAAGAAAAATCATTTGAAATGAGCCTAAAGTTTCAACAGTCAATCAAATTCTGATCACAATCCTCGGATTCTGCCAAATTGATTTACCCTGGAAACCACCATTTTTCAACAACATTTTTCAAGATTCACTAATAAGATATTGGTATAAGGATATATAAAAGAACTTACTCATGGATCTATCTAGGGTTTTAACTGAGATTATCAAGTATTAATACTTACTCTGTGGCTACAAGGAAGGCTTCTGATGCTGGTTCTGGAATGCATCTCCATCTAACAAAGACCCCAAAGAGAGTTACCAGGAATTAAGTTTGTCACTAGTAATAGAGTCGGTCATGGAGTTTTATATTAGCTGTTTTATGTAGTGTATCGGGATCAGTGTTATTTTCTATTCTCCTCCCCTCCCTCTTCCTCACAGCGCCCTCCACATCCCGCCCCCCTTCCCCCTTCCCCCTTGCCCCTTCCCCGCATATATCTGCAGCATCATCCTGTTAGAGCTTAGTACCTCAAAGTACGATGAGGATGTTATGTTATTCTCCATATCTATTTGACGAGCATTGTATTGTTTGATTTTTCCAGACTTGGGTATCACAATTTGAAAAAATAACCATAATATTAATTCTTGAAGCATTCTCGAAACAATGATTCTTAGTCAACGGAGTTCACCAATGTTTGTACTGCAGCATCATCCTGTTAGAGCTTAGTACCTCAAAGTACGATAAGGATGTTATGTTATTCTCCATATCTATTTGACGAGCATTGTATTGTTTGATTTTTCCAGACTTGGGTATCACAATTTGAAAAAAAATCCATAATATTAATTCTTGAAGCATTCTTGAAACAATGATTCTTAGTCGACGGAGTTAACCAATGTTTGTAATCTTATTAATTGTTTTCAGTCAAAACATCTGGTTTTAATCCCTTAGTAAAGATCAATGATTTATGTTTCTTGAGGTTGAATTATATGATGAGAGATTTATCCTACCAATTATGATTGGGGTCCCATGGTGGAGGCTTCGGCTCCTATTTTTAAGCTGCAGGTGGTGCCATGAAATAGTAACTTTAGGTAAATGCAAAATTTGTAATTTTTTCCTGGAAAATCAGAGCAGCTACATTTTTGGAAGGAGGTTTCAGCCGCTGCTGGTGAAAGCCCTAGAAATTTGCAGGGGCTGCTGAGATACTTGATTTAATTATTTTAAAATCTTTTTGGCAAATGGCAATCTCCTTGTGATCTTACCTTTTTTGGATAATCTTTTCTTTCGAAATAATTTGATGTTAAAAAATATTAAATATCTGTAGCAGAGGCAAAATTTGATTTTTCATGAAATCATGTAACGGAAATTTTCCTGCAGTGCCTGTAGAGGAAACTTTGGAACGCCCCATCCATGGTACTGCCTGTTATGTTTCTGTTTATTTCTAACTGCCTTAGCTAACTTAACTATAACATTTACGTGTTGGACAACATTGTATAGAATTGAACTCCCTCTGAATGGCTATTGGCTATTCCTGAAAAAATGTGTTTGGAACACGTTGTAAAGCCAGTTCAGATAAATATTAACTTTCTTCTGAAAAATCTTTAGTCATTTAGCAAAATTTATGATATTTGTCCACAAAATAGTAGTGTTATAACGCTGGGGTTGCAGTGCTAAAACTTGTCATTATGAATTGCTATTGCAGGTAGGAATGTCAATATGGAGAAGTATTCTAGACATAATTTCACATTAGTGGTGATACTACAATTTCTGCGAAACAAAATGAACGTTCTTGAAGCAAGATTTATATACCTATAAGCAGCTGATCGTTCCAACTAGCAAGCAACCAAGTGCAAATAGATTCCATCTTGTAACTGTTTATAACAATAGTCACACTTGAAATTTAGGGAAAGAGGAAGTGTACCTTTAAGACGAGCAAATACTGGTATCCAATATTTGTGTAGTTTTTCTCATCATCGATGGGCTTCCTTAGAAAGCTTTCCACATTGACTTTTGGGCTTCTATTTTCAGCCTTCACCACTTGTTTTTTAAAATCTGTTTATTACTTTTTGTATTCACATTTGCATTGTTGATTGATTTTAGAATGCGTGCTTTCAGCTTGTGTGCCAAAAACGTTCAATCTTTGACTTATCTTTCCATGCAAAAGTTAAATGGTGAAAAAAGGATGCATGATGGAACATACAACCATAGATGGAAGCATGTTGCACAGTATTCCCATTTCAATCATAAAAACGGGGAATGGGAGCGTGTCAATCGGCTCATGTCCACAATGGTGACAAGGATTTGGAAATGGGTAATCATTTCACTGGAATAACTAAAGAGTGAACTGTAATTGGGTTTATGGTTATTGCTTTTAATTTCTTATTCTGGTATGTTGCAACTTGTAACCATTGTAACATTTCATTAAAAGTGCATTGATAAGGCATTGCACTAAGGTAAATGGAATTTAAATGACTAGGTTTAAAATACGAAAAACTCCAGCAAAAACTGAGGAAACATAAAAACAATATAATGTATAAAAAATCGAGAAATTAATTGTCTTCATGGCAAATTAGTGCATCATGATAACTAAAAAAAATGATTTAATGCTTTCTAAAAATCTTGTTTACTTTTAGTTAAGGGATTGAATTTAAAATATAAAGAGGGCTGGTCTTTATAATGAAGTAGGGCTTGCTTCCTAAAAATCTCTTGTACTTTTAGTTAAGAGATTGAATTTAAATGCAGGGAGGGGTCTTATAAGTAACTTATAAGTGGGGCTTGTCATTCCCCCTATCTTCCGAAGAAGTTTTAGAAAGCAACCTAGACATTTGCTGATTTTCTAATGCTTTATTGAAAAGCGCAAACCTATGTAATTCATCTTTTATTCTTTTACGTATTTCAAGAAGTACAAATTGAACTGTTTTCAAACCTGTACCAATAATGTCTTGCAATATCTTAATAGTTTCTTTTGCATCTAAATTCAAATATTTTATGAATTTCTTTTCTAGTACAACCTTAAGGATATTAACAAGAGTATTGTTGTATGCTACTAATGTTTTCAACACTTTAGTATTTTTTTGAAAAAACTCTTTCCAACTTATTTTATTGTGATTAACTTTCTTTTTTGCTTCGTGAAAAGAAAACATCGTTGTAAATCCATTTTTTATTTTCTATCAATAAAAAGGAAGGTAATTAACCATGGCACGTTCACTAAGAAAAAATACTTTTGTATCTGATGATTTGTTGAGTAAAATAGATGATCTAAACATCAATATGAGAGTATGAGAAACGGTTAGCAATACTATGTAAATGACCCAGGAAACCTGACAATGCAATTCTTTTTGTATTTGCATCCGACTTTTTTACTGTATTCAAACATTTTAAATCATTAAATAGAACGATACGCAAAAAATCAGAAGGAGAAAGAATTAGAAAAGATTCATCTTTTTTATTCTCATTAGATAATGAACGAATAGTTCCCTTACTAAGTAATTGATTTTGATCATTTGGAAAAAAAGAATTAGTGTGATCTAATTTGTTATGAAACAAAAATTGAGAACTTGCTCTATTTTCCCTTTTTGCCATATTAAAAAAAGGGTATTTCAGCAAGCTAATTTGAATCATATTGATAATGATCTTTTTTTTTTCTTTTTTTTGTTCTTAGTGAAATAAGAGAAGCATAAATCTCTTTTTTTTTAGATCTGGGCTTAGACCGTACATCTCTTTTGGTATATCCAGATAATAGGTAAGAACATAGACTTAAACATTCTAAAGCTACGAAGATAGTTGCTAAATCATTAGCACCACATAAAAACATTCCTCCTAGAGTAGCTGTTAACAATCTATGGTTGATAATGGAAGAAATGAAACGAATAAAAACGAGCCAGCTATCGGGATCGAACCGGTGACCATCACATTACAAGTGCGACGCTCTAACCTCTGAGCTAAGTAGGCTCATATACATGTAGCATGCAATCGCATACTTATTGGCGTAAAATGAAAAGATCTCTTCGAAATCGCTAGAATTATAGTGAATCGAATTATAATATCCAATTCAGATTACAATAAAACATTGCTTCAATTTCTATTAATTGATTAAAATAAAACAACACCAATGGGGCGTGGCCAAGCAGTAAGGCAGTAGGTTTTGGTCTTGTTATTGTGAAGGTTCGAATCCTTCCGTTCCAGGTGGAACAGTATTTTTTCGAAAAATCGGAAAAAAATAACTGCATGCATTGCGCGGTGAATGTGAAGAAGTAGGCCATTATCTCGGCAATAATGAGCCAACGAAGTATTTGCCGTAAAACCTCCAGTCAGATAGTCATGCATGACGATAGGAACTCCCAATTCTTTGGCGAATACCGCTCTTTTCATCATTTCTTCACACGTACCTGCAGTAGCATTCAGGTAATGTCCCTTAATCTCACCCGTCTCAGCCTGAGCTTTATAAATTGCTTTTGCACAAAAGCAAAAACGATCTCTCCAGCGCATAAATGGTTGGGAATTCATGTTTTCATCATCCTTGGTAAAATCAAGTCCACCACGAAGACATTCATAAACCACTCTACCATAATTAGTTAAGAGATTGAATTTAATAAAGTAGGGCTTGCTATTTTAGGATTAGTCTTATATTGCTTTAGCCAAAACTCTTATTAAAGTAAGAATTGAAAGAATACTTTGAAGTATTATTAAAATTTTAATTTAATATAAAATTATATGTTTTTAAATTAAATTAAATTATCTTAAAATTACATTCTAAATTAAAAATGCAGAAAATAATAAAACACAATTAATGTGTTGGTTTTTTATTAGATATGATTAATTCATAATTTAGCACTTTTATTTTGTAGGCTGAGAGTATTAATTAGTGAATTGTAAGTAGGGTTAGCACTAGCTGAATCTCAAGATTGTCGAATTACTAATTTTGGCCTTATCTTAGATTCTAAGCTTGATGTGATATTACTTAGGGTTGATTGATAATGTGATATTGTAAAGTCAAAGATTTATTGTCAAATATTGTAAAATCAATGCCTTAAATTATTCAATGAGCAAAGTTTGCTATATTTTTTGGGAAACAAAAATATCTTATAGTGAATGTTCAATAAAACATAAAACATTGAAAATATAAGATATTTTTTAGTGTAATTGTACTTAATATGTATACCTTGAAGTTTTCCAACAAATGTTGGTCTTATATAAATAGATTAATGATGAGATTGACCAACATGAAACACAAAACCTCCTCTACCCTTAGTTATGTCTCAATAATCTCCTTGTGTGGTTTGTTAGTGACAAAGATTACGACCATTTAATTTGCATCCATCGATGACACAAATAATCTTACCTATAGATCTGAAATTTCATTTGTTAATCACAAACATCTCAAAGAAAAATGGTTTTGCTTGAATTAATGGGGTACTTAAAAAAGAAAGAGAAATTTTAAAATTGTAATTTTTTTAATTAGATTTTATTTTGCAAAACGAACTTATAGATTATCACTTTGGGTTGGATTGTAGTTGCTTAAAGTGTCGTTTCTTCTTTCATTGTTATTGTGTGGTAGCTAGGCTACAATTGTGTATCACTTTGATTTGTTTTGATAGGTTGTTTAGTTTTCTCCATATCTCATGGTCCTTGCTCTACTTGTCATTTGGTTGATTTGTTGTACAAGGGTTTTGACACTTTCAATCTCACTTTTATCAATATAAAAAATAAACTTACAAATTATTTAAATCATAAAAAAATTTGATTTGTAAAAGCATATAAGGAAAGGCCATACACCATTGTTGTCTTCATCTAGTTCTCTCTTCTTTGTTTAATTTATTTCTTGGATTTGTTATATATGTTTTTTTTCTTAAATTTTTATTATGGTAATGTTTTTTGAGTTGCCTTTTAAATTTAGGCAATTTTTTTTTTGGATCCGTAAGCGCTTTTGACGAGAGCTATGAACCAATGAGGCCACATTTCTTGGGGGGCCTCATCCCTGTCATTTTTTCCTTGATTTCCACTGCGAACCTTTTTGCGTCATGGTTCTCCAACAACTGTCTTCAACAACCGTCAATGGGTGAGCTGATTGTCCATCTAGCTCCTGATTCGAACACCTAACCGTGTTCCTCTGTTCCTCCTGAAACCGCACCTTCTTCATCCTCCTCTTTCTCTGCAACTTTCCTTATCTCTCTCCGTCCTCCCTTATCTCTCCATAGTCTCCTTATCTCTCTGCAAGCTCCTTATCTCTCTGTTCTCCCTTATCTCTCCGCAATTTCACCCACCTGCAGCCTCCTCTCCTCTCTTCTTATCTCTAATCCATCTGCAACCTTCCTCCTCCTCCTTATCGCTCCACCACACCTTATCACTCCACTAGTGCCTTCACATACCTTATCTGTCCACTCCTACTTCCTTCCGCTGGCTCCACTTGACCTCTGGTCAATCCATCGCTTTATCACTCCATGGAATCCCTCCTTCGACACTCGCCACCTCTACTGCTCCCTCTTTGTCGGAGCCTCGACCTCCTTTCAACGTTAGCGTCAGCTTCTATACCTGCCGCGGGGTCAGGCGTGTGGGCTTAATACCACCATTCATATCCGCATCCTTTGATGCAACGAGCCCAACGTACCGTGACCAACCTTCATACATCGTGCAAGCCTCCTTGAGCCTTGGTCCTCCTTTCGTACCTGCATGCGGTGTGTGAGTCTCAAACATGAGACTGCCCTCTCAATAGGGCTTGTGACTTACTGTCACACTGTGGGGTCATCCCAATTTGGGCAATTTTTTAATTCATAAGTATTGACATAGTTTTATAGTTAGATTGATCCTCTTTAATATTTGTAGTACTTATCATTAATTCCTGTGTGAAGGCATCTCTCAAGCTTGTTTTAGGCTATCAACAATGTTTGGATGCAGTGTTTGTGTTATGGACATTCAAATTGGCAATAATAATTTAGGTGGTGAGATCAAATCATTTAAGGAAGCTCTCTTTGTTGGTGAGAGATTGCTAGTAGGTAGAGTTGAGATTTTCATCTATGATGGAGGGTCTATTAAAGCACCAAGCCAAGATGAAAGCTTGTAACATGAGCATATAGCTACACTCTCCTTGTTGCCTAATGAAGAGATGATTGTGGTTTTAGAGAAAGAAGAAACTCAACTCAAATCTATTGGTAAATCTTGTTTGCCTCATTCTTATGCTTTCTCTCTGAGCAGTTTTGTTGATGATTAGTTGTCTTCATTGTGGACCAACAAGTTGGGCCAATATGTAACATTTGTCAAATATTGTAGAAAGGTCTATTTTTATCATTTAAAAAATAATAGCATACATAAAAAGGTTTTTGTTGAGTTTTTAGAACGTTGGTAAATCTTTGTTTGGGGCCTTTGCATAAGGCTCTATCGCTAACCTTGAAGATGTTTTAAATTAAGCCCCAAAGTGGGTGAAGTTATCAAAAAAGAAGACACTAGGTCCCATCTTCCCCATGTGAATGAAATAATTCTAATTTCTTTAAACATAATATGTGTCTTCTTGGTTTTATTTCTATTACTCTAAATGGGTATTTATATTTATAAAATGATTAATTTGGGTGGGTTGAACACATAATTTTTTTCCATGAAGATGGGCATTTGAGAATGGTTTGCCCTCAATTAAGCAAAAGTTCAATTAGTAAACCTATAGGCAGTAAAATGTTAATCAAATGTTAATAAGGAATTAATTGATTGTGTTGATGAAGATATGATTCCACCTCAAATAGTTAAAGAAAGTCAAGGGTGTGATTCCTCTTGATTTTGGTGTGCATCTTTGTTTTAATTAGCTTCCCATTGCCTCAAACTTTCCTTCATAGCTTTTTGAAGTAAATGATAATAATAAAAGAACTTTGGGTT
Source organism: Sequoiadendron giganteum (assembly GCA_007115665.2). Lineage (NCBI taxonomy): Eukaryota > Viridiplantae > Streptophyta > Pinopsida > Cupressales > Cupressaceae > Sequoiadendron > Sequoiadendron giganteum. The sequence goes on along the minus strand of CM021107.1, from coordinate 113,382,957 downwards.
GTTAGGATGACCCAAGGCCTTTTTCCAATCCTATAAAAACTATACATTACACTTAGAATAACAACAAAGGGGTTGGTGGTAAAATTGGTGATTTTATTTTTAAAATTAGCAAACGATCTTTAAAAGTACAAAAAAACATTTAATATTGATGGTGTCTCTAATTTTGAAAATGTTGGAAATAATGGAGGTACTATGGTAATTAATGAAGTTCAAATGGTAATTCATTAACGAGGTTGAGGAACAATATTCCCCCTTCTTATTTTTAAATAATGAGTATTGGCAATACTAGCATAAGAATATTAGATATGTCCTTAAAATCATCATCTGATTTAAGACACAAATTTGAATAAATCTTAGTGCCAACAAAAATGGAGTATCAATGGTTTGCATTGTGCATCATAAATTACTACATAGTGGTAGCAACATACTTACTCTAACATAACTAAAACTTTCAATAGAACAGTTGTAAAATAGTAGCAACATACTTTGAACTAACCAAATTTTTCTTTGTATTTGATCCTTGTTCCAAATCCTTCACATCAAATGCATTAGAAAGATAAGTTTTGAGATCCTTCGTCATCACCTTTCTATTACCAATAAACAACACATCATCCACACATAAGACCATGATTAGAATCTAATTACAATTAATTTTGACATAAACACAATGATTCTCCTTTCTCTTAACAAAACCCATACTAATGCAAAAGTATCAAATTTTTGGTACCTTATCCTGGGTGACTTTTTCATACTATATAATGGATGATCCCACAATATTGGTTTACAATTTTTGGCCAAACTGAACACTGAAATAATTTTTTCTAACTAAATCTTCACTTTCTGGCACCTATAGCGGCTAAACCGTGAGAAATTTGAAGATGATGCAAACTAATGATTTGTGACATTTTGTCTAAAGATTCTAAATATATATTTTTCAAAATTTTTGGAATCAGATTGCACTTCTTTTTCCATCTCCTTCGAAAACTAGTCTTTTTAAGTAAACAACATTTTTAAGGAGTGACACTCACCGTATACAACATAATTTTTTTTCCATGAAGGGTAAAATTCTATTTTTTTCGAATTTAGATTTTTAACTACGATATCTAGCCCTTTCATTTGGTGTCATAGTGTTTTATTGAATATTTTTTCCTTAATCAAGTTTCGAAGTCAAACCAATTACAATTCAAACATAGGCAGACTATATACAACATAACTTTTTTCGTATGTATCGAAATTCAATTTTTTTTTTACTGGATCAAGGACATCAATACCTAGCCCACACATAGTTTTTAGAATTTTATTTTGATAATCTGCTATTTTTCCACATGTGCGAAATAAAGAGTTTGATTTTCGGTGAAAAACCCATGTTTAATCAAACTAAAAAAAACAAATACATAATAAAACCAAAACATATTAAAATTATATTCGTTGGATAGCTCGTTCCGAGGACTACCATCATTCAATTGGGTCTGTGAAGTCTCCTCCATTTTCATCCTCAACCCGAGCTCCAAAGGGCAAAATTCTGGGGTTTTTTAGTGCCAAAGGGGGAGAATGGGGGAAAAGGGGGTTCGCTCAAACCTCCTTTCCACAAACATTTTTTTTGCTTATTTTTTGGGAAATGTGGGACCTGACATTAAGTGGGTTCGCTTGAAGGGGGGGTTCTATTGAACCCCATTTGGGTTCGCTCAAACCAGAAGTTCGTTCGAACTCCCAAAAACCATTTTTTTTGCATGAGGTCATTTTTGCAACCTTTCCTTCCTCACTGGAATTGTAAACCACTTTTGTGGGTTTACCCTAATGATTGTTTCAAATTGCAAGCCAAATGTTCCTTCCCCTTCACAATACAACTATTAAGCTATCACATATAGATCTCCTCAAGATCCCAATATAAGAAAGCAATCTTTGTTGAATACACAAGACAATTGAGAGGGGGGGTGAATCAACTGTACATTAAAACATCAAACCCTCATTAACATTCAGATCTTCATTAATCCTTAAACCCTTAACAACCATTAAACCCTTATCATGCATTAGCAAAATATAAACATAAGAAATAGTAATGCAAACACATCCAAACACATGAGAACATCAGATTTATGTGGGAAACCCAAAAAGGGAAAAACCACAGTGAGGATTAGCTCACAATATAAGGTAATTGCAATACTGAATACAATAGGCTCACTGCGAGAATAGAAAGAAGAAGATACAAGATTGTTACAACGAGAAATCTGTAACATAAAAGTTTCACCATTGTTTCAACAAAAAAATCGCACTGAAGAATGTAGACACCTTCTGCTCAATGCTTCCAATAGTCTTAGGCATTAAAGCTCACACTACATTTTGCACTTTCACACTTCACATCATAATTTGCATCACACACTTCACACTCACATCCTTCATCAACTCAACACACACACACACACACACACACACACACATATACCGTCCTCAACCTTGAAAATAATTTACAAGGTCAGCTATGCACCTTAAATGTGTAAATTCAAATTAGGTTGGCACCAAAACATTCCCATGGTGGAGAGGAATGATGGTAGAACACATCACACCTTAACTTGGACCTAAATCCACATATACACACCACACCACACTTCCACAAACATTGAAGCATATATGTAATTAGTGTAAACACCCAAGGTCGATTGAACATGTGTTGACATCATTAAACATTTAAGTACATGCTTTACCAATCCAAAGATGACTTATGGATCACACACAACACTTAAACACAATCTAGAATATTCCATCAACACCTTGAAATCCAACAAATCCTTTGCAAAAACTTTCACCTAAAGAACATACTCATTTTGTATGACCAGTTAACCTTCCACATACTGTAACACATGAACTCAATCTTTCAGAACACCAAAAATCAACCGACTTAGATTGAGGATAGATATGAGAGATATAAGCACACTTTTGGATCTACAAAACTAGACACCACCATGCAGAGAAATGCGAAGCAAAACCATTTCTCCCAAACAACATTGCAATACAGTTCACACATTGGTGAACACAACTTCTTTTGTTGAATGATCCAGAACATGAAACTTTGGATATAACACCTCTGATCAACATATCTGAACCACACAAGAATATCTTCAACCATGAAGAAATGTGGAGCAAAAAATTGAACACTACTCTGCTATATTGAATACTCTTTACCACACTATTTCCTCTTTTATTCAAATTTTCTCAAAAGCACTTGGAAAACAAGCACCACAAACACCATCTCAACATATATAACACTTTCTCAGCATCTCAACCATACAAGAAGTTGAACATCCACAAGCATATGCTCATCAAGGCAACACTAGAGGTTGACATCAGTGGTACTACTAATGATAATATAATGCAACCAACCAAATCATCTCCATAGGTTGACATCAATGCAACAACAAAGATCTATTGACATCAATGATAACACATACTTCCAACAATCTTAACATCCATTTGCTCAATCTCAAAATACAATATACAGTAATAGATGTACTATGAATCTAATAGAATTTCACTTAGCAACATGAGAGAAAATTTCAATGAAATCAACTCCCTCTCTGAGTAACCCTTGACCGCTAATCTGACTTTGTATCACTCTAACCATCCATCTACATCTATTTTCTTCTTATACACCCACTTGCAACTAATGGGCTTTCTTCCCTTGAGAAAATTATAAAGATATAATGTATCAAGACTATCTAGGGCCATCATCCATTGTTGAATGGTTTGCATCCAATACTCACTATCTTGTAAAGATACTCTCCCTAAACTATTTAGGTTCATTGTCAGTACTCAATAAAGAAAATACACAACAAAAAATGGTAGTTTATACTTGTTAACTAGATTTGTTATGTCATGGTCCTTTTGAAGGCTTGTAAGGGGCTCTACCTATTCTTCTATATGATCCTCTTGTACATCCTCATTTGAACCCTCTTCTTCCTCTCCATCCTCTAATCTATCAATATATTCTTTCATGTGTGCATCATCCTACTTCTCGTGCTTAGTCTCAAAATGCATTGTTGTCTTCCCATCTTTTTCCTTTCATGGTTTAGGACTTGAAAAAGCTTTAAAATTCTTAAAAAAGACATATCTAGAATAAATCAGTTTTTAGGTTAGCAAATTTTGAAGCCTATAACCTTTTATATTTTCATGGTATCCTATGACTATGCATTTATGCGCTTTTGGATCTAGTTACGATCACTTTTATTTAGACATGAATATAAGACTCATAACCAAATAACGTTTAATGTGAAAGGAAAGGCTTCTTATCTATCCACACTTCATAAGGTGTTTTGTCAATAAGAGTTGAATAAGGAGATTTTTTAATCAAGTAACAAGTAGTACTTACAACCTTTGCCCCAAAACACCAATCCAATTGTGTATCAATCAACATACTTCTAACCATTTTCATTAGAGTTTGGTTCATTCTCTTTGCAACCCCATGTTGAGGTGTGTATGGTGTAGTCCACTACTAAACAACACATGCTTGCTTACAAATCTCATCAAATTTCTTGGAGCAATATTCATCACCATTGTTAGATCTCAACACCTTTATTTTATAATTTATTCTTTAAAAACTAAGGCACTAAATTATTTAAACTTAGTGAAAGATACATATTTAGCACACAAAATAAATCTAGGTACATCTAGAGGCATTTTCAATGAATAGAACATAATACCAGGATTTCCCCATAGAACCCACATCCACTAGACCAAACACATCCGAATGAATTATTTCCAATAATCTCTTTGCTCTATAACTTCAACATAAAATGAAGATCTATTATATTTACCAAACACATAGCGTTCGTAGAAATCATTTTCATAAATAGAGTAATAAGAAACACCACAAACCGAATTATTATTAATATTAGTCCTAAAACCTTTTTCACTTATGTGACTTAGACATTGGTGTCACAACATGCATGCATTTTTAGTCTTGTCAATTACATTGGTAGGGTTACAAAATATGGAGGAATTTGACCTAAATAAGTCCCAATTCAAAATATTTTGGCTACCAAACCAAATTTTCCACATGTCACATGCACATTAAAACCATTCAACTTGAATGTAGAAAGTAAGTTTTTTGTAAGTCCTATAATATATGAAACATAACCAAGAATCGCTTTAACCCTCTTATCATTGAAACACAACTTTACTTTTGTTTACAAACAATACACTTAGTATTGTTGTGTTTCAATGATAAGAGGGTTTTTACCACCACTTTTATTTCGATCTTTTTTTAAATCAAGTTTGGACCCACCTTTGTCCTTGGACCTTCCCCAAACATACAAGACATCTTTTGAGCCATAATTTATGCATTTTCGTTTCATCTCCTCTAAAATCAAAGTAGTGAGGAGACCATCCATCTCTAACTCTACACCATCAATAATGATAATAACTAAAATTTTCCAAGTTGACCATCTATCAAAGTAAACATAAAAAATGTCAACGGTATTTATTAATAAGGGCATGAAGACATTTTTCACTTATGTGACTAAAAGATTAGTGCCGCAACATACACACATTTTTGAAAATTATAAAAAGTGGAGGTATTCAATGTAAACAGTCCCTACCTTAGATCCTGTAGCTACCACCAAGTTTTCTCTTACCAACTTGTAAGACTTGTCAAATGTTACATGCATTCCAAAATCATTCAGTTCTTGGATATAGAAAGTAAGTTTCTCACAAGTCTTGGAATATGTAAAATATTATTAAAGGTTTTAATCTTCCCATCATTGAAACACAATGATACCTTTCCCTTATCAACAATTCACTTAGTATTATTGTTACCATAGAAAGATTCTCCTCCATTGTAAGCTTTGTATGATGAAAACCACTCCTTTTGGAGAGTCATATGGTAAGATCAACCTGAATTAATGAGCCAAGAATTCATCACTATTAGTTTTAGTTTAAATAAGAAAATCATCACTATCAATTTTATCAAAATATTTCTTTGAATAGGACTATGAGAATTTGTTTTTATTAATGCATTCCTTCTTTGCATGCCCCCTCTTCCTACAATTTTAACACTTCACTTTTCTATTCCTTGGGGTTGTGAATTGGCCTCTTGATTTAGATTCGTCTTTTGATTTCCTCCTATATCCATTAGACCCACCTTTATTCTTGTGCCTTCCTCAAATGTGTAGGGAATCTTTCGATCAATCATTTATGGATTTACAATTTTAACACTTTACTTTGCTATTCCTTGGGGTTTTTAATTGGCCTCTTGATTTGGATTTATCTTTTGATTTCCTCCTATCTCCATTAGACTCGCCTTTATCCTTGTGCCTTACTCAAACATGTAGGGCATCCTTCAATCAATCATTCATGGATTTTCTTCTTATCTCCTTTGAAAGAAAAACAGTAATGAGATCATTTATTTTTAACTTTGCACTACCACCAATAATGGAAACAATTAAATATTCCTAAGCATCGGGTAAAGATAAAAGTAAAAAGATACATCCATTTATTTTATTTTTCCATCTTAACATCTACATAAATTAGTTAACTCATGATGAAGTTAAATGCATTTAAATAATATATGATTGAATCACCATCTTTCATTTTGAAAGAATACAAATGCCTTTTGAGATACACTTTATTTTCTATAATTTTAGGTTTATAGATATCACCTATCTTCTTATGTAACTTGTGTGTGGTCATCTCATCAAAGACATTCAAGAGAATAGAGTCCATAAGGCACAATCAAATGGTTCCTTATGTCTTCTTGTCCAACTTTAACTAATATTCATCAAATATACTAGATGGTTTTGTTTCCTTTTTATAGATTTACATTGATCTCTCTCTTCTACGAGATCTTTCATCTCCAGCTTCCACAACTCATACCAAGTGCCATTGAATTTTTTCTCTAAATGAGAGGCAGAGGTTATGGTTTTCAATACTTCACAAATTTGTTAAACCAAAAAAATCAAAAACACCCATTGTGGCCAAAATACCTCGACACAATTGAGAAACACGTCCCCCTTTATATAAAATTATTAGCTTTGATACTAAAGGTTGATAAATAAAGTGAAAATACCAAATTAAAACATTTTAGTGTATAAAAACATTAAATAAACAAATAAAATAAATCAATAAACCTTATTCTTGAAACACATGACATTGGATGCATATGGAGAAACCCTTTTAGGAAGAAAATCCACTAGAGCAAGAGGAAAATTATATACTAATACTCAATAAGCATGATCTACACTATCAACACACTTCCATTAACTTTGACAACATTCCAACAACACATGTGTACCAGTGAAATATGATATCAAACTATTGTCTCACACCTTCAATAAATAGGTAAAGAGAGAGGTTAAACCATAAATGGTTTCACCAAATCCATCTTATCATGCAAAAAACCCCACTCCCAACTCATAGAGCATCTTTCGAGAATAGTACATGTAACCTCAAGTATCATATGTAACCATAAAGGCATCTATGACATAATTCTTTAATGACTTTTATCTTCAAGTGTAGTACTATATTATGGAGATCACAAGTCATGTAGGTCCCATCCTTTATGATAATAGTCTCCAATCAATTCTAGCACCTAGAATATAGAAGTCACATTTAGTGAGTCCAAATAAAGTAACCACCACTATAGTGACCCAACTCTTCATGAATGCATAAACAACTAATATCAAGATTTCTAAGAAAATATTAAATACAAACAATCTCTCTAATTGCACATTAGACATTCATGTACTTCTTCCAAGAGTGTTAGAGATACATAAAACATACACTGGATTTGTAAAGTTAATGACACCTTAATTGCAATAGACACTAACTAGTTGAAATGTAGTAGTGGATATTGGATTCAACTAAGAATTTTTGTTAAACTATTATTTTCTAAAAAATTTCTTTTTTTGATTCTATTAAATTTGTGATGTGGGGATAACAAAAATTACACCACAATGGGAGAAAGAGCAAGGGAAGGAACGAGAGCAAGAGCGGGTGTGTGGGGTTTCATTCCTTTACAAGTGAAATTGGCACAAAAGATGAAGAGGGCGACAATAGAGAAGACGAAGGGCGACAAACATTAGGTGGATTTTTGGGGTGTGAATGAGGATGAGCTTATATTGGTGGCCAGGTTGAAGGAAATGACTATTATTTGAGCATATTTTGTTCATAGTGAGTCTTCGAAGGGGAGTTTTGAGTTGGGATTGCTGAAGAGTTTTCTTTCCGAGGTACTTACTCCTCTAGTCAAGAATCCTAGAGTGGTTGGGTTTGTAATGAGGAGGTCAAGTGTGGTGGAGGCCCTATTTCCAATGGGGTTTCACTATGTGAGGAAGCTTCGTTGCTTGGTGCTCGAGTAGCTAACACCTCAGTGGAGGCGCCTTATGTCAAGTTCTTTGAGTTGTGGCTTCAAGATGGCATGTTGCTTTGGTGGAGGGTTCTACCAAGCCAAATTTTGATGCGTCGTCCAAGGTTCCTTTTGTTGAACCGATGATTGGTGGTTTTCTATGCCAGTTGAGGCTCTTTTGTCAGGAGATGATGTACTTACCTTGCCTCGATTGGTTCTTTCCTCTCAATGAGGATTCCTGATGCCTTGGTCGACAAAGCCTCTGCTTGCATGGTGAATGCTCTCATAGGCAGGTTCTCAAGCACTTGTCTGAATATTGATGTTGTTCGTAGCTGTGCTTCAAAAAGATGGTGTGTTGTTGGTCAGTTTTAGGTGGTTGTAATGTTGAATGGTTTCTTTCTATTCTCTTTCCAATCCCTTGAGGATAGTAAGCGTATTTTACAACGAGGGCCTTGGTTCTTTGAAATTTTTATTCTCTATTTGAAAATATGGACTATTGGATTCAATGCTTCCAAGGAAAAATCTAATTGGGTCCCCATTTGGGTGAGGCTCTTCTAGGTTCTTGGTTCTTTTCTAGCTATTGACATGGTCATGAAAGACATGAGATGTCTGTTTTTGCTAGATTTTGTATTTGTGTTGATATTGGTAAGCTTTACTAAACACTACTAAGCTTCACTTCATGTTGGTTGTATAGGAGAAAATATTACATTGAGTCTTCCTCACTAGTTTTCTCTCATTACCATATAGTTGGGAATTTTTCTCACTTGTGCTAGGGGTTCAAAATTGGGAACTCGATGACTAGCGTTGAAGGAAATAATTTGGGCTTCTCTGGTGTAAGCCTTGCAAAAAAATCTAAGGGATCTTCCCTAATGGAAAATAAAGTTGTGTGTCATTTGGTTGCTTCTTGTGAAGGTTTGAACCTTGCTATGGTGGATTATGTTGGGGACCTCAGTGGACCCCCCTCCCCCAAGAATAAAAATAAACCTCAAGTTTCTCCTTTGGTTGAGATAGACTCTTCAAAGAAACTTAAAATAATCCATTTGGGTCAAATTTCACTCTAGAGCTCATTTGTTGGGCTTGGATTCAAACCTCCTTGACTATGTTGGTTGTTTTTGTGTTGTTGAACAACCATTGGGGCCTTTCTAATAATATTAAGGCCAATTCCTTAGTGTTTAATGTTATTGTAGCCTTTTTTGTTGTTCAAGGTGTTTTGGTCCTTTCAAAACCATCCATGGTTCATAGCTCCAGTCAATAGCATTTATCTTAATCAAAAACACAAATTATACCACAAAAAATATTTGACACAATGTATGCTAGAGGTTGAAAAAAATAAAATTGACACAATTCTTGATGCTAATTGATTGAAATGTAGTAGTTGACAGGGACTTGCCAGTAAATTTATTGTGATAGTTTAGGGTTAAATTTCATTATCCCTAACTTGGGGTTTTTTGACACAAGTGGATTTCTTATTGTCAATAGTCTACCAACCCTTGTCTTTCTTGGTCATCTAAAGGATATTAATAGCTATTTTGGAGTCAAGATGGACCAAATAAGACATTAGCAGATGTTAAGGTTGAATGATTGACAATAAAAATATTTATGAAATAAATTAATACTAATTGCTTTCTATGAAAAGTGTTAGCTCCCTACTTATGTATTAATAGAGTCCTTAAAATATTATGTGAGGTTGATCTCAACACAAATCCACTTGTTAAGTCAAATCAAGTAAAATATATTGAATTCATGGAAAATGAAACAACCAAAGGATTTTGAAAATTTAATCTAAGATGATATACCAATTCAAATGATGACTTTTAAGCAAGCATTGGCTTGTCATGAAAAGGAGGTTTGAAGTCATGTTTTGGTAAATGTTAGAATATCATTGATGCTATTTATTTTTTATCTAGAAATCCAATCATGAGGCATATAAATAGGGAAGGATAGTTAACAACGTTGTTTCTCAATAAGTCATTGTTATAAACAAATCTAGTGATAGTAATTGAAGACATTTAATTTGGAGCTATCTACTTAATTAATATTTTCTTGTTTTTAGCCTCAATGATAAATGATGAAGTAAAAAACCAACCCTCATTCACATACTCACAACAATCTAAAAATGCAACTTAGAAATGGTTTGAAACAACACAAAAATCTGCAAGAAGTGTTCTTCTTTGTTCATTCAAAATCTCTTGGAAATTCAAGAATTACATCGCATAACTGAAACTAATGGTTGTGAAGCCATATGGGTTGATGAAAATCATTACAAATTTGAAATATGATTGATACAAAACAACAAAGATCAATACAAAAATTATCTCCTTCAATTTGACTTCTATCACAAGATTCTAGCTCTTTTAACCTGCATTCATCATTAGAAATCACTACTACAAACACACCATGAAATCATAAATCTTCTTGTCGTTGTAGTGCACCTTCAAACCTGCAACAAAAATGTTTTCTTGTTCTCTTTCAATCTTCTTTCATTTGAATTTCTCAAGCTCCCTTCACACAAACTTCACTAGCTCACTATATCTCAAAATGTGGAGCTCACTAGCTCCCGAAAACATGGGCTTATATGCAAATTTAAATATGCAACAATGGAGTCTTCAAATCCTCTCTTCAATCTGGCAACATCTAAAAACTCCCAAAGCCATCTCCCCAAATGACAAAGCATCATAATATAGAAGTTTTAGAATGATAAAACCACTATGGTTTCCAAAACCACAGAAAACAACACTTCCTTGAAAAACCCACACCCCATTTGGAGAAATAATCATAAAAATAATAAAATTACTCGATGTTCACATGGCCTTCACCTTGGCACCTAAACCATGGCCAATCAAATTTGATCAATTATGACACTTTCTCTGATTCCCGGTGGCTCTAATGGCTCCAAATACAGATATGCATGCAACAACATGCAAAACTTGTGGCACAAACATGCAATTGCATGTAAGAACATGCACCCCAAGTGGTCCCCACCAAGAATGGGATGCCCAAGAGGGGTTTTTCCCAATTTTGCCTTAGAAAATATTCATAAACACATAATTCCCACCAAAATTACAATTACAATTTCACCACAAAAGAAATTAAAAAGTTACAAATTAAAATATTTATTTTCCACACACCTTAACCTTTTTGAAAACAACAAAAATAAAATAACAATATTTTTGATGATACAAAATTGCTATAACCCTAAATGCTTGCATGAATAAATCTACTTGATTCTCAATTTGAAATCAAATCTTTTTATACCTGACATAATTACTATTAATTGTAGATAAATATGAACTAAAACTTTTTAATTAACTTCTATATATCATAAATTAAAAGGTAACAAAAAAATGCAAGCGATATCTTAAACGTAAAAATATCAAAAAGTTATTTTTAAAATCTCACAATAGTATGGAAGTCTCGCCCCGATTCCTACAAATACAAATGATATCAAATTCCATTTCCAGAGATGGTTGAAGTACTTCACGTTGTTCTTCTAAGAATGTTTGATTGGCATTTAGCCTCTAAATTACTCACAGAACAATGTGGTAGGTGCAAGAAGCTGTGGGAGAATTGTCTGGAAATTGTGCATTTCAATGTGGATTGTAGGGTGAGTTGTGCTATTCTAAACAATGCAGAATTGGAAGGTACCCACCATTACCACAGGTATGTTTATAATGCAAACTTGCCTGCTTTCCAAATTATCACATCAGCCTAACACTCATAATAACAATAAATATGGCAATAACATTCACACTAAAAACTAATAGAAATAATACAGTGTCGCTGCTGCTAAGTCTTCATTCTAGAGTCCAATGCAATACCTTGTCTTCAACAAAAACGCTTAAACTAGAGTGTACTGAATTTAGAAATGGAGATGAATTCTTAGTAAGAAGACTCTGCAAGCAAGGACGATTGAAAGAAGCCGTGCACATTTTGCTGGCTATGGATGAAAGAGGCTCCAGGGGTTGCTCGACTACTTATGATTATCTTCTGCAGGGGTGCCTTAAAAGTAAATCCCTTGCAGATAGTAAATTAGTTCATGCCCACATGATTGAAACACAATTTCAGTGCCAAGACATTTCGCTGGGGAATAAGCTTCTGAGTATTTATGCCAAGTGGGGGGATCTTGAAGAGG
>CM021107.1:113294082-113370393 GCA_007115665.2 Sequoiadendron giganteum | reverse complement strand
ACATTTAATCAATATTAGCCCAGATCTATGTTTTATGAGCATTTAAATGTTATCAGCCCTTCTACTTCTGTCTAAATTTCTCCTAAAAAAATTAATAAACAATAAAAAAATAAGCAGTACAATTGGGGGTTTGAAAGGGAGCTAGTAGGGATCATCACAACAACTCTCTTAAATGTAAGTTGTCAATTATAGCTAATTATGTTGGTATTGACATGCAGTAGATATACAAATGGTTTGCGCTAGATAATAGTATTATTTGGGAAGAATCTTGTATATACCATCACACCACATTTTAATTTTGAATGTTATGATGACCTAACTAGAGGCCTTTTGTCTACTTTAGTGAGACAAGTTATAGGGAATCATGTAATAGTTATAAAATTAAATCTTGAGTTAGTGTACAAACAACATCAAGGTCTTGTTCTAGTTCCTATAGGAAAATTACAAAAGTTAAAGGATGAGGCTACCTTTTTATACAAGGTATACACAAATAAAGAGATGAATTATGTGTGTCTATCACAACCTACGATAACTCAATTCGAGAGACCAACATCCTCATTATCTATTTGATAACATATTTAGTTAACAACCTATTGGGTATTTCATAAAATATTAATCTAGATTTGTGTACATATATTGATATTGTTTGTACATTTGTACTTGTTTGTGTTTTGGATTGAAGACATGAGAAGATTTCCTAAATCTGGTAAGAGCCAACTATGTTCATGACTACAAGTGAGAGTTCTTTATAGCCAACGATACTAAGGTTTTGCAATGGGTTGCTGACTTTTTTACCATTATCATTTTTGATGAAGCTTGTTACCAAGCCCTTATTCACAACTAACAATGTTTTACTTGTACCAATTTTTTGCAATTTAGTAACTTATTTTTTCTTTAATATACAAATTTTATGGTGACTCACTATGTGATGTGCCACTACACAAAAAAATCAACCCAATGGTGAGGATGAGCACGAAGGGTGTTAAGAGAGGGGTTTTGTCCTTTGGACCATGAAGTAGCACACAATAGACTCTTTACAACATTCACTAGGGATGACCACCACACTCTATGGGGCTTGTCCTCGAGACCTTAGGTTTGATACCATAGTGATGTGCCGCTACACCAAAAGACTAGCTCAATGGTGAGGGTGAGCATCAAGGGTGTTAAGGAAGGGTTTCATCCTCCAAATGATCCATGAGGTAGCACATGATGACACATGGAAGCCACACCATTCAAATTGAGTGCATGCTTGTTGGTGTTACACCCTATTAGTTATTTACCAAATACTATTACCTTTATGAGTAAATATGTTTTAATACATGATTATGTCTTGATGAAGTTCAATGGACGAATGAAATGTATGAATATGCATTATGATGAATTATTTTTAAATGCTTTAATGATGCTTATGTTATATGATGAATTAAATTTATATGTTATTAGCTAACTATGAACATGTTGCTCTAAGTTGGATGTAGGAAATGTTCGAACCCTCTAGTGGGGGATGGATAGTATCACCTAGAAGAGGAGGTTGGTATGGAAACCATTGATATATCTATCTAAGTAAACACACACAATCACTTGCATGGGTTATATGAACCTTGTCGAGTCATTCTGAGTCTTGTATCGATAAGTGCTAAACCTAAGTTGCTAGCTTTTTGGTTGATAAGAAATTTGGGTTTGGTTGTCTTTAATCCTCCTTGATCGTTTAGTCAATTTGAGTTAACTGTTAAAACTCTTGTGCTTAGCATACATTATATATTGTATATATAATGGAAATGTATATATATGTGGTGGCACATATATATGTATGTATGTAGTGTAAGAGTTGAAGATTAGCTCAATACCCAAGACCACTTACAAAAAAAATGAAAACCTTCTACAAGAGAGTATGCAAGAAAATGAGCTTGCTTGATATTAAGACCTATCAAATGATGAGGTTTGAAGTATATTACATATGAGTACAAAGACCTTCTTTATATAGGCAAGGTTGAAATGTAGTAATGAACATGATGTTGACAAATGTCATAATTTTATGGCATGAAATAACTAACAAACTAACTACATAGGAATCATGCAAAATAGCTAGATAAGATAAGTTCTAGAAAAGACAACTAAGACTTCTAGAAACAATCTTATATCCTAAGTAAACTTAACATGTGAACAAGTCTTCTAATTACCTAGTGAATGAATTAACTAGGTACAAGACTTTAATTCACTCTAACACCCCCCGTAAGTGCAACTTAGGGAGAAGATTATTATGTAAATGATGCAAGAAATGCAAAGATGGGTCTAAGCTACTAGGCCATGTTAGGTATCCATGTACAAATGCAAAAGAAAATCTCTCACAAATGAAGAAAAGGAGAAAACCTAGTGGGACAAAACTCCTCTCCAAAAGAGAAAAAAGAAAGAGAAGAAATAAATCATGTGAGGAAGGATGGAAGACTCCATGATACCCCCGAAGTACACCATATATCATATATATACATTACAAAATCTCCCCCATAAGAGGGAAAGAAAGAGACTACATAGCCCCCCACATAATGAAGTAACTTCAAAACCATTGAAGAATGTCTGAAGAAAAAATAGAATCAAATGCTTGGAAACAATGAATCTTCTCTTGGGAAGAAAAATATCCAATGGTCGATGTTGAAGAAACTTCATCTCCAAGAAGAAGCAAGAGGGAAGCAGTCTGAAACATGAAATCTCTGAAGGTGTTTCAAGAGCCTTTGAAGATGCCTCAACAAAATCAGGTGTTACCCCAATCAAGGAAGAAGACAAAGAATGTGGAGACTCAAGAGAAACCCCAAAAGATTAATGATAAAGGAGAGGAACCCCTCAAACAAGTCCTCCAAATCTGCTAAAGAAGTATGATATACCAAATCTGATATCCATGTCATGCAACCATCCTGTATGTGCAAATCTAGCCACAAATGTCCTGCTCATTTGAAGTCTGGCTCAAATATAAAGAAACAAGAGGAGATTCATCCTCATTACTTGGCTAATGAATGGCGAGGTTCAATCATCCATGGCAACCACCACCTAGATAACTATCCACATTGGATCTAGGAGAGTCATTTCTAAAACATTCACCATCAAGAAAAAAATGAGAAAAGTAATAGATCTTTTCCTAACGACTAGCCCTACCCACTGCAACAAGTTGCTTGGTATCCAAATCTTGAATGTAGATTGAATCTAGAGTAAACTCAATTGATTTACTAGTTTGTGCTATCAAATATACTGAAAGAAGATTGTTCTTAATATCAAGAATACAAAGCACATTATTAAAGGTACCATGTGGCACATCAATAACCCCTTTACCAAATACATCAAGATACACATCATTATCCATCAATATCCTCATAAGTGCAGTATGCTTCAAAGATGAAAACCTATCAGGTTGGCCTGATATATGATAGGAAGCTCTAGAGTCGAGAATCCAATTTCTAGACTTCTTAATATGTGTGATAACAAGGGCATGTCCTTTCTTTTTATAATCATCTATCATATCACTCCTATTTGCAATGCTTGCATGCCCAATGTGTGTAGATGTTGATTGAGAAGAAGATGATGAGATTTTAGACTGAGAAGGAAAATAAATTTTGTGTTCCTTTAAGAGTTGCCTCATTTCATCTAACTCTTTCTTGTAACAAGTGTGTTCACCATGCCCTGGTTTTTTACAATAACCACATTTAGTCTTCTCCTTCTTATGTTTTTCCTCTTTTGAAGAGGTGGGAGCTTCTTTAGATTCTTCCTTAGGTTTGAAATTTTTCTTTCCTTTATCCTTAGATGATGATGATGCAACTAAAGCATGATTCTTAGCATGCGTATCAAGTTGACTAAGTTTTGCTTATTCTATAGTCAACCTATCACATAATGTCTCAAAAGAAGGCATTACAAAAGAATCACCTAAGCCATCCATTGTTGCATAGAAGGAAGTAGAAAAGTATGCAAAGGAACCTTTCAACTTAAACAAAATAAAAAAGATGCACTCTTTGTCAGTTTTATCCTTGCCACATCCTGCCAATTGAGATCTTAGTGATTTGAATTTTACCAAGTAGTCTTCAATGGCGGAAAATACATATGTAGAAATTCAAGCCAATTTGGCCTCCAACTGCATGAGACGTACCTCACTAATTGCACCAAAGAGAGTTTTGTATTTATCCCAAACCTTCTTAGGAGTTGTACATTCCTTAATATGAAAGAATAAACTATCTGAAACATGCATTGCAATTAAACCCATAGCTTCATCACATTTATTCCTATGAGAAAATCATTCATACTCTCTAGAAAAATCAGGTTGGTGATCACTCAATGTTGACCACAAACCCTTTGACCAAAGCAATCTCTGCATTTTTACCTTCCATGTATGATAGTTATGAGGAGTCAACACTTCAAATCCTGGTTCAACCATGAGGTCAACAAGTACCAAGAGTGCAAAAAATGGAAAATATCTGAATCAAACTGATATGAAACCTCCCAAAACTAATAATACAACAGAAAATAAACTCCCCCCCACAAATGAAACTTCTCCAAGAATAAGGATGTCCAAGTTATGTACCAAAAGGAAAATATGCAAAAATCTAAATATCTCACACTTGGAGTTGAAACTGAAAAAAATACATGAACCAAATCAAAGAGCTCCTCAATACCTTCCAAATGAAATTTGAATCACCAAAATCGGAGAAACTGGTAGAAAGTTGTGAGCTCGGAGGTCCAAAAGGGTGATCTGACTTCAATTGTGAATAATTTGTACCTGCATCAAAATCTATCAAAAATACCTACACCACTGTGAAGTACTCAGAGATATCTTTTTGTCGATATCTTGTTTGTAGAATTTGGAGATCATGGCAAAAAGTTATGCAAAAACAAAAAAAGGCCTATTTAGGCACTTGGGGGAAAAATCAAGTACATTGCAAGGCTGTTGATGAGATTTTGCAATGTGTCTTTGGATTGTGAAACAAAAATGTTTCCACTTGTTTGCTGAACTTCTACACTTAGGTAGTAATGTAAGAGGCCTAGATTAGTTGTGTCAAAATTTGTACTCATATCTAATTTGATCTTTGCAATTTTGTGTGCTTCATGGCCTGTAATAATGATGTCATCTACATATATGCCTAGCAAAATGATATCATTATCAATGCTTTTGATGTACAAATTTGGATCTGAAGGACTCCGTTGGAATCATTGTTCCAAATGCCTATCAATTTTGATGTACCATGCCTTGGGTGCCTATTTCAAGCCATGTAAAGCTTTCTTCAATTTGCATACAAGATGCTCCTTCCCTACAACCTAAACACCTTGAGGTTGAGACATCTACTTTTCTTCCTTAAAATCTCCATTGAGGAAGACATTCTTTACATTCATTTGATGAACTATCCAACCAAACTAAGCTACCATTGCAAGAACTAATTGAATGATGCCCATCTTTGTTGTAGGAGCAAAGGTTTCTTCATAGTCAATGTCTTCTCTTTGTGAGAATCCTTTTGTTACCAACTAAGCTTTGTACTTGTCAAGAGTACCATCTGCCTTGTACTCGACTTTATACACCCATTTGTAGCTAATTATTTTCTTCCCTGGTGGAAGATTTGAGAGATCCCAAGTCTTATTTTTCATAATATTTTCATGTTCAGTGACCATGGCCTTTCCCATTCAGGTTTTCCTTTTGTCTCCTCAAATATTTGTGGCTCATAAACTCCTTGAATATTAGCCATTAGAGCAAATTTGATTGTGTTTTGTTTTCTCTTGCATCTCAATGATCTACTCTCGATCATTTCACTTACCTGAACATCGCCAATGGTACTTTCCAACCACTTTGGTCTCTTCTTAGGAGCCTCTCCATCCAAATTATTGTTGTCACCATGACTTGGGCTACTTGGTCTCGTGTCATCTGGATGTTGATCCAAGTTATCATCAACAAATTCTTGTACCATTACTTTCCTGGGAGACTTATTATGCTGAGAATCATTTGAAATGTGCTAGATAATTTTTTCTTGGAATTTTCACAACACAACCAACACTAAGCCAACTGATTAGTGTTAGCTCAACAAAATAATAAGCAAATTGAAAACAATCAACACCAAGAATGTGCCCTAAAATCCGATGTGGGTGAGGGGCTAGCATATGGTGGAGGTAAATGGTCAATAACTTGAAAGGAAGTTACAACTGAAAGTAAAGAGGCAGTGAACCAGCCATGAAAAATGTTCCACACTTCCACTTATTCAGTGGGGGGAAGAAAGAAACAAAGCATACTAATTCATCTGCTGTGGCAGGCATCCACTTATGAGTGCGAATTCACCACTTTTCAGTGGGTACAAGGAGAGAATGTTAAGTTCTTTTTCCACACTGATGGTAAACCATCCAAGGGTTATAGTATTTGCATTAGAAATCACAAGTAATTGCAATAATAACAATGGTTGGGTTAGTACTACTAATTCACAACCTTACAATTAAAGGGAACTGCAAATTACGAGTGTTACAATGATAGAATGAATGCAAATATATGAAGGATGAATCTATCAAGTTTTACAAACTCTCAAGGACTGAAATTGAAGCCAAAATCAGAACTTATAGAAGTCTGATGACAAAACTAGCATACTATTATTGTAAACCAACAAACTGTAAATCAATGAAATGCTCAAAACTCTCCAAATATACCTCCAAATTGAATGAAAAAAATTGCAATGACTCTCTGGAGGTTAGGCGCCCAATGTGCAATGACAAAATTGCATCAAAACTCCACCAATAATTTAGCATGAACTCCAATGCCTCTTGAAATGGTATAGCCTACTGAAAAGGGCGATTTTGCAAGGTAAAATAAAATACTTGAAATTAAATTCCTGTCTTTTGTGGAAAGGGTCGCCCTTGGTCTAGAACCACAATGCATTGATACCCAGAACACGATTAAATTTATTCAAAAAGCTGCTAACAAAAATCAACTTCAGCTGTATGAACACCAGCAACATAAAACTGAGAAACATCCCCAAAATTCTCCATTTTGAAGCTCAATCTACTTGTCTAGATGAGAAGCAGCCATGAAGCCAACTAGGTGTTATCTTTCAAACACAAAATTGGTTAATTGCTAGGAGGTAAGCATTCCTCGAAGCTGAATTTACAATGTCATTTCGACAACATAACTTTAGCATAAACATTGGATGAGAAATGTTGGAGCAAACGCTCTCTTTTATAGAATTGAAGGTGACTTTTCAAATTCCACAACTCCTCCAAGAAAGGGATGCCCCTTCACCATTTTGAAATATTCAAATTAAAAAAACACTTTATTCCATCTTATTTAGGCCTCCAAATTTCATGGCACAATAAACATTATAAAATATCAATTAATTCCTCTATGAGCTATCCACCCTTTATGACCACCTTTTAACACAACATCAAGTCATAACACTAGGCCAAGGGGTCAATTTAAAAATATAACATTAATGACTTGAATTAACTTATTTCTCCAATATTTCACCTCAGAAGTCAAAACCAAACATACTCAACTGCTCCAACTGAAATGGAGAACTTATTGAGATGTTGTCAATAAGACCACTGCCAAAATTAGAATTTACTAAAAATAGTAAATTCTGAGAAATGCCAAAAACCTCCAAACGATGGAAACCTTAATTTCACCTTGGCAAGCCTACAGGCCTTTGGAATAGGGTGGTAAACACAAAAGAGTGTATGGCTAAAAATGGGGACATTACCCCCTCTTTAGGTGAAGCTAGATGACACTGAATAGTTGAATCCTTAGCCATAACATGACGATCTTAAGTAATTTTGATCTTTGAAGAAATTTGGAAGTGCCCAAATTCCTCATCAATCACTATACCTTTTTTGAAAGTCAAGGAATCAATGTCAACCTCAATCAACTTATATGCCTTCTTATTTTCACTATACCTTGTAAGCATTAATTTCTTACTCTTAGGATTTAACTTTATTCTCATTGCATCTGGAATCCAAGTATATGCAATAGAACCAAAGAGCTTAAGATGACTAATTTTGGGTTTCCTCCTAGACCATGCTACCTTTTGGGTCATCCGCTCCACCACTTGTGTTGGAGATTTGTTTATTAAATAAACAACAATATATATTGCCTCAGCCAAAAACTTCATGGGAATACTCTTGTTCTCCATCATACATCGGGCCATCTTTGTGATTGTACGGTTTTGCCTCTCAACTACTCTATTCTATTGTGGATGTAATGTCCCTTACCCGAACTTGCCCTAAAATTCATTTGTCTGCCATAGAATTTGCTTGTTGATTAGGTTTAGGGTTTATTCTTTCCAAAAGAATGTCCTTTTAATACAAGAACCCTAGATTGGAATATGTATTCATCACATTAACAACATACTTGTTAGAATTAATATATAGATATCCAAAATCAGACATAATCATAAATACAGATTGATAAACATAAGAAGAGTCACTCAACCCATCAGGAGAGGAGAATCCCTAAGGGCCTATGGTCTACAACCTTCCAATGCCCAACCCGTATCTCGAGCCTGTGGGGCAGAATTCCAAGCTGGGACCCTCACCCCTCCATGACCCAACCCTTGCAATGGGCTTGTGGGGCAGACTGCCCAACCCTTGTTATGGGCTTGTGGGGTAGACTACCCAACCCTTGTTATGGGCCTGTGGGGCAAAACTGCCCAACCCATGGGCTTGTGGGGCAGACTGCCCAAACCTTGCTTTGGGCCTATGGGGCAGAACCTGGGTGAGGTTTTTAGATGAACCACTTAAGTTATGACTCAGCTCTCCTAGCGGGATTACAAACACAATTCAAACAATCGATATGCAGTCATTAGTACTTCATTTGTATTTACACATATTATGCAATAAGAGTATTTAATATGATCAAACGGTTCCTTGAATCCTAATATGAAGGTATATCAGAATACAAAACTAAACTAAGCAATATTTATGTTTACATGTTCATTTGCAATTCATCATATCCTGTAAGTCCAATATAGCAGAAATCAAATACAAATGCAAATTAATCATCATTAAAACCATATCTATAGAAGATAAACCCTTTGGCTTTCGATCAGTCAAAGACTACATAGTCCGCCTAAGTTCAATGCCAATTTCCATTACAACGAATCTATTTCTAGATTCAGTATCAAGAAGGCATGGTTCCAACACATCAGAGGGGACTGTGCGCATTCCAATGAATAAAGCATATCAATTATTTTTAATAATACATAGTTTGGTTGGGCATACAAGGTTCATGTAACATTGTTATGTTAGATTGAAGACAACTAAATATTAAAGCTAAGTGAGTAGTCTCACCTAACCAACTTATGTCTTCCCATGACTCCTTATTCCTTAATCGTCTTCCTTCAACCTTATACTAGATTGATCATAGGATGAGGACAATTCATAAATATGCATAATCTACTTATGTTTATATTAAAGAGTCATCATTATATATAAGTATATGGAAGGCTTGGCAATTAGTTTGCAATTGTTTAAGCTGGAAAAGCGAATCCTTACAACATGGGTTCAGTTTTGGTGTTTCATCCATTTGGTGGAATAAAATGGTTCAATATCAGGGACAACCTCTTGCTATTGCTTTTCCGCGACATGCTCTTCGTTTATTTAATAAAGGGATTCAACAATTTGGTGATTTATGGGACTTTAATACCTTGGATTGGGCTGCATGGCATACCATTAAAAAAAAATTTGGTGTTAATGATAAGCTTCAAGGTTTTGTTATTTTCGTGAGAGCATTGGTTCCCATGGAGCTGATTATGAAACTTTGTACGCCCTTACATTGTAATGCCTTTAAGGATTGGTGGTGGCTGAAAAAAGCTCAATTTTTTTTTTTTCCTCTAAAAAAGATATATCTTAGCTTGCTTCCTTCAGTGTCTTTAAATCCCAGGCTAAATCAGAAATGGAATTGTACTTTCAAAGAAATGACTTGGAGAGGATTGAGTGCTCAAATTTAGGTCTAAAGCTAAGGTGAATGCTCAAATCTTGGCCTGGAAAGTTTTACACTCAAAGTTACCTGTTGGTGATAGGTTAAGATGTATGATGGTACAACAGATTAAATGCCCCTTTTGTCATTATAATGAAAGTCTGAAACATATTTTTTGGGACTGTGCTTGGGCAAAAAAGAAATGGAATGTTATTTTCAAATCTCTTCCTGCTATCTTCAGGCATAAGTTAAGATGGAAAGAAGCCTTATTTGGTTTTGGTTGTATAGGAATGTTGTTGCGGATTCTATGAGATATGCTATTTTACTTAATATTTGGAAAACTCGATGTTTGGCTATTTTTGCTAAGCATAATGTGCACCAGGAAGCAGAAATGCTAAAATTTTACTCATGTTATATTCCAAATTGTTGTGTTGTGCTCTCAATTGCAAGGGGTGCCCAAAGAACATATGAAAATCAACAACCACTTGGATGAGATAAAGTATCAACTGCTTCAGCTCCATGAAAAAGTCTCGCTATGTTCACAGCAGCTTCAATGGTTGCTTAAATTCAGAACTGAATGTTGTTCTTGAGCCATTTTATGGCTATCTTGTAATTTTGTTTTTTACCATGTCTTGAGCTTATGGTTGCCAGGGTGTTTGGCTATGTAATTATTCTTTTGGCAACATTTGTGCTGCCTTATTCTTATTGTACTCTTTTTGCATTGTTTCAATACAAAAAAAAGTACATTGCAAGGCTAATTAGAGGCAATTTTTTGGCCCTTGGGGCTTAGTCAGTGATTCACCATATGACCATGCTTGCAATTAATTGTAAAATAAAAGCTCGACAACAATACTGTATAATCGGTTAAATATACATGCAATTAATATTATGACCTTTACAAAACTTCACCGACCAATCAAAGAATAAAGTCTGCAAAAATCTTTGAAATTTGTACCATACGTTGTTGACATGGACGATGTGATGGCACTGATGGGGAGAAAGCACAACTCATGAAATAGTCTTCAGCGAGCACAAGAAATAAAGAATCTAGTACCTCTGACAACCATCAATCAATGAATGAGCCAACAAATTACAATGGCCGCATAAAGTTAAAAGACTAGTGATGTAGACCTGGGCCGACATATAGATGATGCAGGACATTGCTGGCACTATCTATGCAGGTGACAATTTGCACCTGCATAAACAGTGCCATCGATGTGCATCTAATCCCTGTGCCCGTGCAAATCCCCTACCACCTTGCTAACAGTTTTTTGCAGTGCCGTCCACCTGCTCCTGTCTACCGGTCCTGCCGTCCTACAGCTGTCCCATCACCTCCATGTATTTCCCTCTTAAATTATATTTGAAGTTTGCGGAGCAACTTTTGTCCATGCATGGTGAAGATTATTGGATAGGGTATGCAAGAAGGTAAAAATAATACAAGCCGTTCATCATTTTTCGCGGCATGTAAACTTTTTTGATTGGTGCAAATTCACAGAGAAATCTATTGGGATGAGCATTTTATACGATTTACTGTTCACTTTCACCTTAAATTTTGGCCCTTCTTTGATGAGAGAACGAGTCAAAGGCCAATTTTTTAAGTTTTGAAATAATATAATCATTTATCATTTATAATAAATCGTTAATAAAGTGAATGAAAACCTTAGTGTCTGTAAATATTAATTACCTCGGGATTTCTTAATTATTTTAGTATATAATTAGGTTAAAATGGTGGACTATTAGCCCTATTTGAAAATTGCAAGTTAATAATTGAAATGAAAGTAAAAAAAAACAATGCAATACGGTTAAATTAATCCCGAGCATTCATTACTTCCTATCATAATAATGAACACATATAGATTTTAACATTACGACATCCTTTACCCTAATTAATATATAATGTATAACCTAAATGTGTTCATTATTAGTATCTTGGCCGTAATTTAAAAAAAAACAGGAACTATAGAAAAAAGCAACTGTAGAAAATTAAAAAATAGTTTAAAAAGAGATAGAAAATACTCACAGGTCCCTAGAAACATTCTCCCTCTTTTTAAAAAAACATTAAAAAAATACAATTTACTAATCCAAAAACCAAGCACTGATAGTCCACCATTTTAACCTAATTATATATTAAAATAATTAAGAAATCCCGAGGTAATTAATATTTACAGACACTAAGGTTGTCATTCACTTTATTAATGATTTTATTATAAATGATAAATGATTATATTATTTCAAAACTTTAAAAAATGGCCTTTGACTTGTTCTCTCATCAAAGAAGGGCCAAAATTTAAGGTGAAAGTGAACAGTAAATCGTATAAAATGCTCATCCCAATAGATTTCTCCGTGTATTTGCACCAATCAAAAAAGTTTACATGCTACGAAAAATGATGAACAACCGACAGATAGCAGCAGGTGGACGACACAGTAGGAAACCATTAGCAGGGTGGCAGAGGGTTTGCACGGGCACATGGATTAGATGCCCATCGATGGCACTGTTTATATAGGTGCAAATTGTCACCTGCATAGACAGTGCCGCACGGGACAACCATCGCATGCCCATCGATGGCACTGTTTATGCAGGTGCAAATTGTCACTTGCATAGACAGTGCCGCACGGGACAGCCATTGCATGCCCATCGATGGCACTGTTTATGCAGGTGCAAATTGTCACCTGCATAGACAGTGTCGGGCTACAGGGGGTTTGCATGGGACAACCATCGCATGCCCATCGATGGCACTATTTATGCAGGTGCAAATTGTCACCTGCATAGACAGTGCCGCATGGGACAGCCATCACATGCCCATCGATGGCACTGTTTATGCAGGTGCAAATTGTCACCTGCATAGACAGTGTCGCACGGGACAGCCATCGCATGCCCATCGATGGCACTGTTTATGCAGGTGCAAATTGTCACCTACATAGACAGTGTCGAGCTGCAGGGGGTTTGCACGGGACAACCATCGCATGCCCATCGATGGCACTGTTTATGCAGGTGCAAATTGTCACCTACATAGACAGTGCTTGCGATGGATCCCGTGCGACACTGTCTATGTAGGTGACAATTTGCACCTGCATAAACAGTGCCATCAATGGGCATGTGATGGTTGTCCCATGCGGTACTGTCTATGCAAGTGACAATTTGCACCTGCATAAATAGTGCCATCGCATGCGCATCGATGGCACTGTTTATGCAGGTGCAAATTATCACCTGCATAGAGAGTGTCGACGTTGCTAGACAAAGAGCTGCAGCCAGTAAAGGTACACAGAGAAAAAAACTCGGTGGTAGAATAGGCCCAACCAAATATAATGTAAACCCTGCAAAAATAAGTGCCTATACCACCAAAGAAAAGACTTTTGTACCCAATGTTGTCGCTTTGGAGTTGACTGGCGAGATCAGGTAGATAGCTGGCGACGAAGAATCATAGGTACCGACAAGGGAAAAAGGTGGGAGAATCCACAGGGGCCGGCGACCAGGATACTGCGGTCCCTACCAAACAATAACACCTCTGCCAAAACTTTTATCTATAGAATATTAAATCCTCAGAAAAGAAGGATATATCCACCAAAAAATACTTTTTTTCCGCAGATATTAAAAGCCCCAAAAGTAATTTTTAATAAAAAATATTTGCCAATATCAATAAAGCCCGATGACAAAATGCAGAAAAATAATTTATTGCAAATAAATTTATTTTTCTACAAATCCTACCCTGTACTCGGGTGGGTCGTACGACTGCCTGAGTAAAATTTTTTGCCTCAGGAACAATTAAAGCCGAAATAGAGCATGTTATATATCGATTTTCCTCTCTTGGGCCTCCTGAAGACAATGGTGAGGTTTGATCTACCTGAAAATGCATCAAAAGCTCTGCTACTCCCAGATTTTGCAAATCTTCAAACCTTCATAATTTTGGCTAGAAATGTCATATTTAGGCAAAACAAAAGTCAATCTTGACTTTCTCAGCTGCCTTGAACTCAAATATGAGCTCAGATCTCCTCCAACACGAGCTAAAAATGACTTTCCATGAAATCCCACATGTAGATACAACCTCAAATTTGGTATTGTTTTCAATTTTTTCTGTTTCTCCAGGTCATTATATGGTGCAAGAGAAGAGCATACTCAAATTTACTAAAAATAACCTAGATCTCTCACTAGCAATAGCTCCACCTTCAAATTTGAGAAGGGTTTTGCAAGATGTGGCTCTGATACCATGTAAGAGCTAAAGATTAGCTCAATACCAAGACCACTTGCAAAAACAATGAAAACCTTCTACAGGAGAGTATGCAAGAAAATGAGCTTGCTTGATATTAAGACCTATCAAATGATGAGGTATGAAGTATATTACATATGAGTACAAAGACCTTCCTTATATAGGCAAGGTTGAAATGTAGTAATGAGCATGATGTTGACAAATGTCATAATCCTATGACATGAGACAACTAATAAACTAACTACCTAGGAATCATGCAAAATAGCTAGGTAAGATAAGTTTTAGAAAATCCAACTAAGACTTCTAGAAAGAATCTTATATCCTAAGTAAATATAACATGTGAACAAGTCTTCTAATTACCTAGTGAATGATTAACTAGGTACAAGACTTTAATTCACTCTAACATGTAGGTATGAGCATACATAGATAATGATATATATGTATACCCATACATAGATACGTAATACATATGTGAACATTCAAATGATATATTATATATATAATTAAGTGATTATTATGTGTATATATATGTATATATATACATATATTATTACAAATCAGAGTGAATATATTACAATATATATATTATTGTTATAGTAAATATTCATATGGTAGCCATAATACATTGTAGGAATGCCATGTGACACATGATATAGAGTGCCGATTATTCCATAGAAAGGCAATGTTTAAAGTTGTTTTTAATAACTGTTGCAAACCAATTAGGATTTCCCACATAGATGCCAAAATATGCATGAAGATAGTGGTAATATTGCCACATAAAGAGATTGAGAAGTTTGTGTTTTTAAGCTGTTACACAACCATACAAATAAGGCGCTTTGATTGGGTAAAAATCATGATAAAATAATTGTTTCAATCCCACGACTTGGGTAATAGCAAGAAGGAGAGTATGTGTTGGCTTTGACCTGCCAAACCTGCCAATTTCTTAGACTATTACTATTGTATTTAATTGCCATTGCACAGAGTAAGGGACACCCAACCTAGCCGTGGCTGGGAGTAAAGGTTTTTAAATTGTCTTTGATATCTTTTTCAAACATAAAACTGTTGCAACCTCAACGTGGAGTAGTAACAATTTAGATAGTCAAAATACAAAATGTGGAAATCAAATAAGAGCCGAGTCGACTAGTTATAATCCCATGATTGGTAGGATTAGGGAGAGGTGGCATCATATGAACAAATTTAGCTTTCTTTTAGCAATCCACCTCTAGTCATTTTTTAGTATAAAGAAGAGCAGTTGGTCACCTTTTGGTTGTTCATTTGTTCAGTCTTCTTGGATATTCTAATCATGGAGCATTCATGAGTTTGTGAGGAGATATTAGTTTTGAGAGCAAGAGTATTTGGAAATCTGTATTCCAAGTTGTCATAAGAGTGAGGAAAGGCTTTTATTTTTGGTTTTGTATTGCTTAGTAGTTGTAGTTATCATTTTAAAAGTAAGAGAGAGTAGCAAAAGCAGAGTGGAGAGCTGAGAATTGAGGA
The DNA here is from genome assembly GCA_007115665.2 of Sequoiadendron giganteum. NCBI lineage: Eukaryota > Viridiplantae > Streptophyta > Pinopsida > Cupressales > Cupressaceae > Sequoiadendron > Sequoiadendron giganteum. Next base: position 113,354,778 of record CM021107.1, on the reverse strand, counting down.
GGCAAAAAGTTAAGGTTGAGCCATTGAGCAAACTTGAAGCAAGGAGTAGCAAGAATTCAACTCAAACTATTTTAATCTAGGCATGATTAAAATATATCTCTTTCCTTCTCATTATAATTCTGAATCTAAGTTTTTTCTATTGTCTCGGTTGCTTATGCTATCATTATGTGCAAATTATTGTTAAATAGAAAGTATGAGAGTGCATGTACAAATAGCTAGATTATCTATGCATAGAGCTAAATTAGAAATGCAAAGAGATAACATGGATTAAGCTAAATAGGGTAATATGATACTAACCTAATGGTACAATATTGCATTTATAATGTTTGGAATGAGTTTATATTACTGTTCAACAAGAGGGTTTGAATCATTTCGTCTCTATTATCTTTTGAAAGATATTATTTACGGTTACTTATGGATGGTAGTTTTAACCTTGGGAAGGGGACTTACATTCTCAAAAGCTCAAAACCCTTAAAATTGAGAGAATAGGTTATTTCTTTGAGTTAGGGTAAATACTTGAATTTGAGGTAGTTGCCATACCCAAATTGTTACAAGTATGTAATGGGGTACTCAGAAGATTGAGTCAAACCTATTTTGATCGGTTAAATTCATATTAGTGTGTCATCACTTTTGGAAGAAATCTTGTTTATGATAGTTAACCTTAGGGTGAAACCAAGAGAAGTGTTAACCACAGGTCAATAGGGTTTCCAAGTTGAGTAAGAGGTGGGTGAACTTACAACACTGCTTCTTTAGAAAGTGGAATGATTATATTTATCAAACCTTGGCCAAAGTAGGTGTAAAAGTCGTTGCTTACAATATGTCGGTTCACTATGCTCCAGGTTTGTATAGCTAGTTAGTAGCGTCATGCATAGTTGGAAGGTATTCATAGTTGTATGACTGTACTAGTTATGTATGACACAACACTAGATACTCATATAGGCATTTCTAGAGGTTTCCATACCAAACTCTTCATCGAAGGGTAGGGCCACTTCTAGTTAGGAAGGTGCGCGTGGGATCGCTAAGTATGTGGTTGGAGGAAAAGTGCTTGGGTGATGCTCTCCCTCTTGCAGATGACAACCAATACTTGTGAAAGAGAAGAAGTGTGATCTAGATGAGGACACCTTGAACTTGAACTCTTGTAAGTTATGAAATTGAATCTATGATCATGAATCTATTGTAATTTGTATTTGAAAAGATGAGTTTCATTTACTTGGAATTATCTTATGTTATTTATTTTATGCAATGACATTAGAAATTATTATGTAATGTGCAATCATATTATTGAAAAAGAAAATTTTTATTTCCCTGTTTTTGGAAACTTGAATTATTCGCTTTTCGGAGTTAAAACTTAGGTAAAAATTGTAGAGTAAATATTGGGTATGTTATAGTTGGCACAACTAAAGAAAATCCACTAGGGCTACAAGCTAATGAACCACTATGTGAAAATCCCAGATGTTAGTGAATGGAATCCATTAGTTTTAAAGGTGAGGTTTTTGTTCCACCAAAGTGCTAATTTAGGTGAGCCCCCTCATGGATGTGTGGTTGTTGGCCACACCTTTTGGTTTAAGTACATGCCCACTATAGAAGAATGTTCATTGAGGTTCAACCAGGGGCATCACAACCCCACCATGCTTTGTAGGGGTAAACCTAAAGACCTCAAATTTGATACCAAGCTAAGCAACCACTATGCCAAAAGCCCAAACTATTAGTGAAAAGAACCCATTGATGTTAAGGGTGATATTTTTGTTCCACTAGAGTGCCACGATAGGTGAACTTCCTCATGGACACATGGTTGTTGACCCCACAATTTGATTTAGGTACACACTCACTAACATGATATGGATACTTATACACAAATTCATCTTAATCTTCTTTGATGACATCCTCATCTACATTAAAACATAGATTGATCATCTTCATCATGTTGAGATCATCCTCAAGATTTCACAAGAGAACTCTCTCTTTTCCAAGACCTTTAAGTGTGCCTTCAAAATCCAACAAGTGGAGTACTTGGGCCATAACCTTAATCCATCAAAAGCTTACAATGATTCTTGGGCTTAATAAGGTACTATTTCAAGTTTTTGTGTATTTATGGTAAAATTATTGGGCCCTTGACAACTTTTCTAAAAAATAACTCCTTCAATTGGTCTAAACCAATAGAGGTGCCTTCAATGCTCTCAAAACTACCATGTCTTCTACTCCAATGCTAGCCCTATCCAATTTTCACAAAACCTTCATTCTAGAATGTGATGCCTCTACCATGGGCATAGATTTGGTGTTGATGCAAGAAAGATGACCCCTAGCCTTCACTAATAAGCAATTAATTGGGTGCAATCTAGCTCAATCAACATATAAAATATAAATGTTGGCTATCCTCCACGTTATCCAACAATGGAGTCCTTACCTCTTGGGTTGGAAGTTTTAGATAGAAATAGATAATCATAGCTTGAAATTATTTTTGCAGCAAAGGATTCCCTCCCCTAAACAACAAAAATGGGTGTGATATGACTATGAGATTCTCTACAAGAAGGGTAAGGAAAATGTGGTAGCGAATTTCCTCTCCCACCAATATGAATAGGAAGTTTGCATCTTTTCTCTTTCTCTATTGGTTCTTAATTGGATTGACAACATTTAGAATTAATGATCTACTAACCCTACAATTCAAAGTATCATTTGATAGGAAAAACATCCACAATCTATTCCAAGTTCTCACTTATCTAGACTAGATCTATTTACTTCCCAACTTGCCACTCAAGTATTAGTTATTAATGGAATTGTACTCCTCCCCTATGGTAATAAACATAAGATTTTTGAGGACATATGATCATTTGAAGAAATATTTTTTCTAGGATGGCCTTAAGGAGGATGTAAGACATTTGTTTTGAATGTAATGTGTTAAAGAGGGAATAAAGGGGAAATATCAGAGCTTTAGGATTTCACAGCCACTTCTTATCCTTGATCAAGCTTGGACTAATAATTTAATGGATTCATTGTAGGGCTTTCACTCTCAAGTGGTAAACAAGTAAATTGTGTAGTCATCAAGAACTTGACCAAATATACTCATTTTGATACATTACCTCACCCTTACACCATTATTATGGTTGTTCAAGACTTCTTGGATTCTACCTTCAGACTCCATAGGATTCCCACTATATTGTTAGTGATCGTGATCAAACTTTTACAAGAAAATTATGGTAAGTTATTTAAGTTGCAAGGCACCACCTTAAACATGAGTTTAGCTTATCATCCTTAAATTGATGGTCTATCTAATATTGTCAAGAAATGCCTTGAGGCTTAATTGCATTATTTTGTGTCAAAGAGATAGAGACAATAGGCCAAGTGGCTACCTCTAGCTAAGTGGTGGTACAATACCACTTATGAGGCTCTCCATGGTACTCCCCAACCCTCTTTGTATATTTATGTTTCAGGTTCTTCTAAGGTTGCAAAAATTGACAACACTCACATAGAAGGTGATGGAATTATGGGTTTATAGATTGTCTCTCCACAACAAAAGAAATACAACTTTAATTAGTATCAACTTTCCCTTACAAATAAACATATAGAATCTTATCCTCCATTTCAAACATCAATAAGCATATAATTTTAGGTGCCAAAATCATCTTTAACCCCACAATGCTATCATCATTGTCGTCATCATCATAACAAAATGGTTCTAATCATCTTTCAAATTCAAATCAGGCAGGTTTCTATCACATGTGAATATATATAAGTTGACATAGAGTTAATCTCAGTTGAATAATAGGAATTTCAATGACCTTGAGATCTTAAATATCCGGGTTCATTAATGTCAATCAAAAGTGAGAACGCGTGTCTTTTATGTTCATAAATCATTGTATAGAATCTAGATAACTAATCCTCATATTATAAAGTAGTAGCAAATAACTAGTAAAGAAAACTAAGATTTAAATATAATCAATTTTTCTTATGGTATATTAGGATCTCTTACTCTTCAAAACTAAAAGTTTATAGTATTTAGTATGATCCATTAATGTGATAAAACCAAAAAAATATTCCTTCAACAACAGAATCTCCCTAAAATGGTAGATAAGTTTGTAAAACACTAAATCCAACAAAATAAGAGGCAAACCCAATTACCTTATAATGAAATTAGAGTATTCTCAAAGTTTTATAGAAAGGGAATAAGAAAAAACACAAAGTTTCAGAGAAATTCAAGGTTGCTCCAACAGATGAACCACTTTCCAAGAAAATGTCATTGAATTTACGTTCGGAGTTCCACAAAACTTTCTATAAGTTAACGTTCAAACAGTGTAAGGATCATGACCTAACACAGTCTCACAAAACAATAATAATTTACTCGTGATCTCATAAACATGGAATAAAATTGATACAACTTCATTAAGTAATAAATATCATAACATATCCTCATATGTGTAGTGCATAATGCAGGTAAAATCACATAATATATTATAAACAAAAATACAACTCTGGCTCTTATGCCATGAAGCCAAATAATGATACAATCTAAAAGTACAAATATAGATAATGATATAATAATAATGTGAGGACATACAGTACAGTCACCGACCGCCACCGACCCTCACAGTCATCTACAAGTCAAGAGACGAGAAAATGGCTCAGGCACTTTTTCGCCCAACCACAAAGCTTACACTTCCCCGAAATTCTTCCTAACACGAAGAATACCCGACCCTGCACAGAGTACCTAGCAAATTGGAAATAAAAAGCAAGAGGGAATCCCAATGCAATCCTGATGTATATACATGCATTTCTAACATGAACATGCAATGTCCCACAAACAAGATATGGCAGATAAATATATAATAATTTTGCTAGGTAAATTTAATCTATTTCAATGAACACATGGCTTCAGCCAAAGCACTAAAAGTATCAAGTAGATCCTGAAAAGAGGATCGACCTTCTCTGTTAACCCATATTCAACACCCTATCCTGGAAGGTAAACCCAACACACAATAGAAAATAGTAACATGCATAATGCTCATGAAAATAAACATTTCCTCTTTCTTTAGACAAATGTTCAATTGTATACTTTTCATTGTTTTATCTTTTCATGCCTAATTAGTAAAATAATCATTGATATGCAATCCATTTCTTACATGCAACCATTTTATCACATGCATTTCTAAATATAGTTGAAAATGTGAAACTATTTCCATTGTATGCATTAATTAATGAAAAATGCAATCTAATTGCTATAAAAATTTCAAAATATAACAAAACAGAAGGTATATTACAATTTTACAGTAGATTTTTTTTCATAAATACAAACACCTTCCAACACTCTGAGATTTCATTCTTGTAGAGAATAAGGAACAAAACTAATGTTCTCATATTGCATAGAGTTTAGATTTATGGATATTCTTGATTTATTTTAGTCTTGATCTAAAACTTGGAAAAGAAACAACAACCTAACTAAGACTATGCATAGGTCTGATATAAAACAGGGTTATAAACAACAATTCAACTTTAAGCAAGAGTGGTAAAGCTTGTAGGATACTAGCAAAAAAATAGAAAGTCTAGGTGTTTTTATTAAGGAGTTTGAACCAAGGCAAATCTCCCTTATTGTTACTACTTTAAACTATTCACAAAAGCTACAACAGATACAACTGCTACTTTAATCTTTTCAAAAAGAAAACTAATGTATACCTTTTCAACCACTGCTTTAATCTATACATAATAAACTAAAAGTAAATTTAAAACTTTAAATAGGTACTAACTAAATTTGTTGGGTCTAGGCAAGTAAGCAATAGTGAATTTATTCTTATTATTTTAGATTACAAAATAAAATGAGTTAATTTACACACTAGTTTTTCAAACAAATACTCGAACTTTGTACCCAAAAAAATGAGCCAAACTTTTCCAAAACCTATACTAGTTGAAGCTCAAATCCCTTATGAGTACCTACTACCAACCATGTCTTTCTAAAGTCTGATTTTTCTTCCAATTGTTGATGTTGTCAATGCCTAAGATAATAATGATTTTCTTTTTCTTTTTCTTTTTCTAGCTTTCACACCTTCTCATGTTTCTTTTACCTATTTATATTAAAAAGTCATGCTTAAAAAAAGACTCCACCTCCTTATTTTAAGGCTCCATATTTCCTCCATGCAAACTTTTTACTTTAATTGCTTTTATTTTTAATTTTAGAACTAGTGCATACTTTTTATTTAACAATCATTGTTTTTAATTTTATTGTATTCTTTTATTCTTTCTCTTTTTATTTTGCATGTCCAAGTTTAATTATAGTTTTACTTTAATTGCTTTAATTTTTTAATTTTAGAATGGTGCGTACTTTTTATTTAAAAGTTTTCATTTTAATTTTATTGTATTCTTTTATTCTTTTTCTTTTTATTTTGCATGTCCAATTTTAACTATAATTCTTTATTTAGTTTTGGATTGGAAGGCATACTTTTTCTATTCTTAATTTAATAAATTTTATTTTCTTTTTTAGTGATAATTCATGCAAATCTATTTTTATTTAATTTTATAAAACTTTCTTTATTTTAGTTATTTTTTTATTATTTATATATTTTTTTAAAAATTTAGTAAACAAAACTAATTCCAATTCTATTTTTAGAACTGAACCTTACTTCTTCATTTAAATTTTAAAACTTCCTTTATTTAATTTTATATTTTTTTACTTATTTATTTATTATTTATATTTTTAGTTTTTGCTTTCTTTAGCAATTTAATAATCATACAAGTTATTTAAATTGTTTTTATTTAAATTATTTATTTTTAAAAACAAGCTATTTATAGATTTTTAGTAATAAGATTTTTATACACTTATTTCTTTATATATATTAATAATAATCTTATATCAGCATTATTATTGATAATATATATATTTAATTTATGAAGTTAATTTACAACTATTTCTATATTAATAACAACTTAAATTAGTTATATTTATGATGCAATTAAATTTTAAAAAAAAACTATTTATACATTTATTAACAAAAAATTATATATTTATTTATGTATTTTAATAATAAGATCCTATTATTAATAATATATAAATATAAATCGTGCAATTTATATAATAAATAAAATGTTTTATTCTTCAAATCAATCATTAGTTTTCAAAAACATACTCTAAGACATATTTTTACTTCACCAATTAAGTCTATTTTTGCTAACATAATAATTGTAACATATCCACCAATTAGCTCATAATGCATAATGACATATTTGGGGAACACAAAAACGACGATGTAACCAAGATATCACAATGAAATCATAACATAGTCGATGCAATTATGAATGCTACTACGTGTGTGTGTGTGTGTGTGTGTGTGTGTGTGTGTGTGTGTGTGTGTGAATGCTTCGAGATTCCATCCTACCATTCATCTATCAAGTGGCTAGGATACCCCTACCTCAACCATGTTCTCGCCTTCAACAATTACCCACTCATATTTATGTACTCAGTCGCACATCAGTAGGTTAGTCCTTAAAAAAAATGAGAAATTAAACTCATAATCACAACATGATAATTATTTCCATTTTTATTTTCAATTAAAATTAAAATTCAATTTTAACTTTAATTTTAGTTTCAAATTCAAGCATTTAAAGTAACATCTAATTTAAAACACATTTGTCCATATTAATAAGATGTTCATCCAACATTCACAACTAGTTCATTTTACTTATCAAGTAAGTTTAGGCAAGAATACGAGATGTGACATCCTTCCCCACTAGGAAGAGACATCGTCCCGATGTCTTTATTAGGCATACACTAACCATGTAAAAGTATCAAAATGAAATAATAAGAGTAGCACACAAGTATCTCACTATGTAAACAAATATATGAAATTTAAATACTCAAATAAGGAGAAGAATGGTCTATATCCTTCCATGCCATATACATAGATCAATCCTCTAGACCAAGTCTAGGCACCAAACATAAAACAGGCAACTCAAGGGTGCACAAGCTAAGTGGACACCCGCCATTAGGTGCACAACCACCAAAGAGATCACCACACTACCTTCACCAAATTCCCTTGCAACCAATGGTACAAACCAACAATTGGATCCAACAACCACAAGTCAACATGGTCCTCAAGGATTGTCAGAACGACTAGGAACTCATCTAGCTACTATCGCAACCAAGGTCAAGGCACACAAGCCTACTAACCATTCCTCTACACAAGACTAGAGGCAACACTACCTCTCCTCTATGCGCAACAAAGAATTTCTCTTCCAACCATGGCACACTCACAAGGTTCTTCTTTGGTACCATTTGGAAAAAGCAAGGATTTCCTACCCACACCAGCTCCTCAAGGAAAAACTACGAATAACACAAGGTTTCATAGTGGCAAGAATCTAGGATTACTACCTTTGAAAACATAAGTCCTCCAACAATAAGGCTTTGCAATTAAAACAATTGAATACAAAGCATATGAGAAAAATTCAAATCTTTACTATAATGATGCTCACTATGACCCACCTACGGGTTAAACAACCCAGTAAGATTATGAAGTCACGTTTAGAAAAGAAAGAAACAACCACTAAAAGGTTTAATCATTAAGTATTCTTAAGATAATTAATTTCTCAAACTAGAACCACATCTTCTTCTAACCTTAAGCTATGAATACCACTAAATAACCAAGTAGAAACTCCCCTAACACAACAGGTCAATCTTAACTGGAAACTTAACAAGGTAGACACAGGTATCTAATATAATAAACATAATAATATGTGTTGAACACTTAATAGCACACCTTCATACCCAAATGACTCAATGGATGTCTTCACGCTATCAATAATATGGATTTCAGTTCCCAAGACACCACAACAAACACTTAACTAATGTAATAGATACTAGGAAACATGGTCACAAGACCACAAGAAGAAAATCCAAGATACACAAGGGCACACACAATTGGTGGACTAATCACACTTAACCATCTACTAGAAGATATATTTAGTCACTTTGCAAACACAATTATCAACATATTCATTCTTACTCAGAGAACGTGTAATTTCATAAACACTCTCCTACAAGATTTGAATATACTTCACTTGATCCCAAACACAAGGACATACACATACATTGAAGCCACTTAGAGTTAGGAAACCATATGCACACAAGCATTTTACAATAATTTCTAAATACCACACAATATCTACTTGTATTTCATTATGAACAATAGTTTTGATGTGATTTATTCTAATTAACACTAACACCAAGATTTAGCACATTCTCTGCCATCTACTCCCTTGTACATTCTATTAGGGTTTGTTATGAACATAATAGGGAACGAACATCACATATAACAAGATCAACAATTTCAAACATATAGAATAGCCACCACAAGGATAAAATACAACCCAAGAGGGAGAATTATCAATGCAACAATAAGAGTAGAATGCTAGCAATTCCAAAAATAAATCAATCATGACCAAGGGTCATAAAATAGATAGATGGAAAATTTGGTGACTAGTTTGCTCATAAGAATAAAAAATTTCAATGTTGATTCATAAATCATGATGAGAGAGTTCATTAATAACCAAAAATAAAGCATCAATCTTTGAAAACATGTTTACATGAATTGAGTGACTAAGGTTAGCCACATTTGAGGGAGTAATGACTATACGACACCTTAGGAGTACAACATCCAAGGTGTGATAGAGAGAGTATGCTCAAACACAATACGAATACAATTCATTAGTTTCACTCAACCATGCCAATGAGAACCATACTAACCCAATGCACATTCTCTAGACATGATCACATTATGATACAAGAAGGCATAAGAAGGGTTCACTATGACATCCACAATCTCTATCCACAAAAAGGTAGGGCTTCATCTAAGTACCACTTTAACAAGGAATTTTACAATTACATGCAATAACACACACTACCACATGGTATAACAAAATGATCTCTCTTTCACATGGAACATTACAATTGAGGTTCGAAGACAAATTAGCATAATGTTGGACTAATAAGCATAATTTCTTTAAACAATTAAACATGCATTCCATGCAAGGGAAAAACAATACCAAATACCTATCTAGGTTCTCACAAGAATTCCGAGGACTACATGATTTGGGAACATAAGTCATTGAACCAAGTGTTCTATTATGACAATGCAACATTTCATTCATGCACTATATGATCACACATATGATGATAATTCACTAAGGATACAATGCACAATGCACTATAGGAAACATTACCAGAAGAAAACATTTTTGCTTGTCAGACATATGACATACCCACATTACTTTCAATGCATAAGTCACATAGGATACTTCACATGCTCAATCATGATCCAAGAAATTACTACCCAATTTCAATCAAATGCATTCATATACATACATCCAAGGAGAACACACCAGAATAAACAAGACCACTCAAGGTCACTACGCATTCATACTTAACATAATCAAAACATCGAGATAGCAATCACACATGAAAGCACTTCTCAAAAATCTCGAGGGTCTAACTAACCCTCACCAGAAAGCATTTCTCAATCATATCACACTAAGATAAAAATGGCAACAATAATTGCTACCAACATCACAATCACATAAGCAAAGACCCAACTAAATCTCTCACTCAACTAGTAACATACTAGAGAGTACTCATTCCCCACTCAAGAGACTCTCAACCAGGGTATCTTTCCATCCCTGTCAAATGCATCAAGTTTTGTATCTTAGCGTAGTAGACAAAGGCCCTAGTGTTAAACCTAGAGCTCTGATACCAAATGTATGGATCGTGACCCAACACAGTCTCACAAAACAATAATAATCCACTCATGATCTCATAAACATGGAATAAAATTGATACACTTCATTAAGTACTAAATATCATAACACATCCTCATATGTATAGTGCATAATCTAGGTAAAAGCACATAATATATTATAAACAAAAATATAACTCTGGCTCTCATGCCATGAAGTCAAACAATAATACAATCTGAAAGTACAAATATAGACAATGATATAATAATAATGTGAGAACATACAATACAGTCTCTGACCGCCACCAACCCTCACAATCATCCACAAGTCAAGAGATGAGAACATGGCTCAGGTGCTTTTCCACCCAACCACAAAGCTTACGCTTCCCCAGAATTCTTCCTAACATGAAAAATACCCGACCTTGCACGGAGTACCTAGCAACTTGGAAATAAAAAGCAAGAGGGAATCTTGGTGCAAGCTTGATGTAAAGCATGGTTGTAAACAACAATTCAACTTTAAGCAAGAGTGGTAGAGCTTGTAGGATACTAGCAAAAAAAAGAGGAAGTCTAGGTGTTTTTATTAAAGAGTTTGAACCAAAGCAAATATCTCTTACTACTGCTACTTCAAATTATTCACAAAAGCTACAACAGGTCTATTATATGTGTATATATATATATATATATATTTAAAAGGGTTGAACTCAAACCTAGATACAAGTGTCACCTTAATCTTTTCAAAAAGCAAACTAATGTAATATCTTTCCAACCACCACTTTAATCTATACATAATAAACTGAAAGTAAATCTAAAACTTTAAATAGGTAATAACTAAATTTGTTGGTTCTCAAGCAAGTAGGCAATACTGGATTTATTCTTATTATTTTAGATTACAAAATAAAAGGAGTTAATTGATAGACTAGTTTTTTAGATGAATACCCGAACTTTGAACCCAAAAAAATGAGTCAAACTTCTCCAAAACCTATGCTGATTGAACTCAAATCCCTTACCAACAATTACCTTCAAATAATTGTGTCTTTCTAAAACCTGATTTTTCTTCCAATTGTTGTTGTTGTCAATGCCTAAGATAATGAGTTTCTTTTTCTTTTTCTAGCTTATAGTTCCACACCTTCTCATGTTTCTTTCACCTATTTCTCTTTAAAAGCCATGCTTAAAAAAAACTCCACTTCCTTATTTTAGCACTCCATATTTCCTCCATGCAAACTTTTTACTTTATTGCTTTTATTTTTAATTTTTGAACTCGTGTATACTTTTTATTTAAAAGTCCTTTTTTAAAATTTTATTGTATTCTTTTCTTCTTTCTCTTTTTATTTTCATATCCAAGTTTAACTATAATTCTTTATTTAGTTTTGTTGAAAACATTGCTTTTTCGATCCTTAATTTAATTAATCTTATTTTCTTTAATTTTATTTAATTTTATAAAACTTCCCTTATTTTAGTTTCTTTTTCTTTTTTATATTTTTATAAACAAAACTAAACTCCAGTTCTATTTTAGAACTGAACCCTTACCTCATTGAAATTTTAAAACTTGCTTTATTTAATTTTATATTCTTTTACTTATTTATTTATTATTTTTATTTTTAGTTTTTGCTTTTTTTACCAATTTAATAATCACAATTTATTTTTAAAAACAAGCTATTTATATGTTTTTATTAATAAGATTTTTATACACTTATTTCTTTATAATATATGATTTATGCAATTTAATTTACAACTATTTCTTTATTAATAACTTAAATTAGTTATATTTATCATGCAATTAACTTTTAAAAACTATTTATATATTTATTAACAAATATTTATATTCATGCAATTTATTTAATAAATAAAATCTTTTATTCTTCAAATCAATCATTAGTTTTCGAAAACAACATACTCTTAAGACATATTTTTACTTCACCAATTATTTTTGCTAACATAATAAGTGTAACATGGCCATCAATTAGGCCATAATGCGCAATGACATATTTAGAGAACACAAAAACAACGATGTAACCAAGATATCACAATGAAATCATAACATACTCAATGCAATTATGAATGCTACTACGTGCGTGTGCCAATGCCTCAAGATTCCATCCTACTATTCATCTATCAAGCGGCTACAATACCCCTACCTCAACCATGTTCTTGCCTTCAACAATTACCCGCATATTCCTATACTCAATCACACATCGGTAGGTTAGTCCTTAAAAAACATATACGAGAAATTAAACTCATAATCACAACATGATAATTATTTTCATTTCATTTCCATTTCAATTTCAATTTTAATTTTAATTTCAGTTTCAAATTAAAGCATTTAAAATAACATCTAATTTAAAACACATTTGTCCATATTAATAAGATGTTCATCCAACATTGACAACCAGTTCATTTTACTTATCAAGTTTAGGCAAGAACGAGAGATGTGACAAACAGTGAACTTTCAATAATCATGCCACCACATAAATCCCATTGCAAGCATTGCAAAAGGGAATATTTTCCGTTCTCATGAATCGTTTTACAATAGTCACACTGTAAAGAACCCAGTTGCAATAACTGGCCTGCATAATCAAATTCACAATAGCCATCCTCTTACTTGTTCACCGTGATATTTCAAGAGACGGAACAGTGATAAGTGTGCCGTAACTTCATATACTAGTTTAAACCTTGCCTGTTTTTCAATTGTGAAACACTTCATATAAAAAATTAATAGCAATAGGTTCTAAAACTATGACAAAATGCTTCATTTTACATGAGCCAATTCCAATAGCATACAATGTCCAATACGTTTTCTGCCATGCTTTTGGCAATAATCCAAAGGATTCCAACAAATGAATCTGGGACCTCTAGTTACAAAAATTGAAAAATGCAATGGGAAATTGCAACAGAAAATTCCATGCAATCCATTTCCCTCAAAATTCACCACCTACCTAAATCATACAGAGGAAGGAAATGGATGTTCATTCAAGGTTACTACAAATTAGGTTCATGGGTAATCCATAAACCAACAAGTACATCTAACTATTAATGTGTGCCCTACACAGTCTGCAACAGCAGAGATAATAAATGATACATATAAATAATTCTACAAAAGAGCAACGAAAAAGAATAAGCCTTCTGCACAAACTTCAGGGCTTGCAAAGTCCAACGTTTTGGTGCATCCTTTTCTTCTTAGCATAACCACCACTCTAACTAATCTCTAAGCAAACAACCTTCTGGCAGGCCACGACAATTAAAACTTTTGATTGGTAGCACCCACACTCATGTTATTGCATGGGCAGTCTAGTTGGAAAAGTCTAGTTTGATGATCAGATTTATGAAACTCATGATCGACAGGACGAAAGAGTTATACCGCCACAAAACATTGCAATTATGATATAGAGGATCACAACAATCAAGCAAGTCAATGAAGCCCTGGAAAACAAGAAAAAATAAAACAATCAATATAGGAAATAGATGTGAATTTAGCCTCCAGGCAAGATCATGAAGAATTACAGCCGAGTAGAACGCTCAAAATAATGGTACTTACAAAAGCTTTGCATTCTTCATCCAAAGTGCTTGCCGAAGTCGTCTAGACTGCTTCTTGAAATGAAATGAGTTGTCCTGAATAGTTGCAGTTTTATCAACAAGAAGTTCAATTTTGTCCCCTCTTTCTAGAATTTTTTCTATGTTTTCAACCATAACAGTGCGTACCTGTATTTATCACATGAAACCAATTATCTCCCTTGAATCTAAAGCAGCTAAATTGAAGTTGTGAAATTTTCATTCTATCAATTACAAGGAACTCTATATCCTCTTTAATCAGCAATACTACATTTATATATTGATAATCAGCAAAGCTAATGCTGTCTCTCCCATTCTTATATCATTTTTTTAGCTTTTGTTTTCATCAACCTATGTTCAAAAACAGCTTTATTTGAAAGATATGTTCTTGAAAATACAGGAAAGTAATAAGAAAAAGTATATAAATTAGCATTGAGAATTGCTCTTTGGGCTCTCAAAGGAAAATGTAACTCTGTAAAATTGATTGTGCTTTCTGCTATGGAAGTGCATCTCTTGTTGTGCTAACTTCTCTTGCTGCGCTAAGCCATGAGCACATCCTTTACCTTCAATTTTTTTTGGCTATTATGTAATAGAAAACTTCAAATGGCTTCCAGCATCATCATATTGAATAACTCTTATTAGTAGCATTCAGTTGTGAGTATGCCAAAGTATAGCATCAAATACCAAGGATACAAGGCCTTTAATGTGGTCCATACAAACATCACACTTCTTTATCTCTTTTTTTTTGTCAATTAAATGTGGGGTCTGCTATGCATTGATTAATCATTTTCAATGTTTCAATTCCACCTTCAAGATCAATCTTCAAGCAAGAAAGATAACGACCAAAAACAAGAACACTTCATAGAGGCAAATTTCACACTTACAGAAAACTCCAATCAGCTTCTAGCACCATCATAGTGAATTAAGTTTATTTAATAGAAATCAGTTGCGAGTATGCCAAAGCCTAACAACAAATGCCTTCAAAATTGCATCTATACACACATCACACTTCTTGTATCACTTGAATTTTTTTGTCAATAAAACATCGGTTCTGCTGATCTGTTAAAGCATTGCAATATTTCATGGTGAAGTGTACGGAAGTTCAGAGGACACATTTGTGCAGGGTGGAGGCATTGGAAAGGAGAAAATTAGAGATTTCTAAGTCAGAGTGCAAAGCCACCAGTTTCGCCAAGCAGCACTTACATAACCACCTGCGCAGTTTGGTCCCAAAGTAGCAGTTTCATCATTGCACAGAGTAGCAGTTTTGCCATGTGTCCAGAAATGGTCTATAATGCCCACAAACTGTATTAGGCAAAACCAGAACTGGAAGAGTGCGAGTACAAGATTTGTGTGTGATCTGAGGGACTAAAATTAGTTGTTTCAGGTAGTTTTTATTTTTGTTTTGCCATGCAAAATCTTCTCCTTTTCTGCTGAGATGCATAAAAAGTTTGTTGTTTTTATTCATATTGTTATTTTCGTTGCATCTCTTTTCAGGGTCAAGATGAATTCATATGGTGGCAATGATGAGGGAACTACAAAGAAATCAGCTGAGGCCAGCAAAAACCAAACCAAAGGCATTTCATTAGGAGTGCACTGCAAACAAATTGTCCTTCCAAATTGTTGGTACCATATGCCGAAGGCCTGTTTACCAAGAAAACCCCTTTGCATTAGTTTGCAATGTTACTTGACACTAACAAAACTAATTCAAGGGGGAATTGACATTGGAATGCAACATTTGCCAAAAAGATGGAAGGGCAACATTATGAGGGTTAATGCACACTTGTTACATATCCTTAGTAAAGGGGTTGGCTCTCATGCTAAACTCAAACTTGAGAAGAGGGTTAAGATGATTAGATTATTAATTATTTCAAGGCGATATTGCTACACCAATAGTTTCTTCTACACAAGGAGATAGACCACCTGCAGTTCCAACATGTGGGTGAGAGGGGTTGAATCAAGGTGGAAATTGAGGACCATATGTTAAGCATCACCAAACCCAATTAAAGAATTGTTCAATGTGTGAGCCAAGATGATATAGATGAGCTCATTCCCAAATCCTTTTTTGGTAATGATACTCCTTTCCATGTTGCTTGATCTCCTTATTACAAGGAGGCTTTGGCCAAGGTAGGTAAAGCTGGTAGTACTTATGTGCCTCCTAGCAAGACCAAATTAAGAACCGAACTCTTGGAAATAAGTTATTCCAAGGTTAGCCTACTGATGGAGGAGAAGGCCAAATGGATAACATATGGTTGTAGCATAATCATGGATGGGTGGAACGCCCACTCATCAACATCATAGTTTTATGTATTGATGAACCTTACTTCCTAAGGGCAATCAATTGCTTAGGAAAATGTGAGGATGTTGAGCTTAAATTTGAAATCTTGAGAGAAGACATTCAAGAGTTTGGTCCTCAAAATGTAATGTAAAATGACTACAAATGCAGCATATGTGCGCAAGATAGCATGCATATTAATTCAATCCACATACAAGCACATCTATTGGACCCCTTGTGTGCATGCTATGAACAATGCACTCAAAGACATTGGAAAAACGAAATGGGTCAAAAGGGTGGTAGTGGATGCAAGGGAGGTATTGATTTTCATTTGCAACTCCCACACCTCAATTGAATTATTATGGACCTTTGCAAGCAAGGCATTCCTCAAACCAATTGAGATATAATTTGCTTCTTACTTTTTCCTACTACAAAGGATGCTTGAGTTGCAAGAGCCCTTGCAAATTATGATTATGACACGTGGATAGAATAGATAGAGGGAATCAAAGACAAAGCTGGGGAACAGTGTGAAGAAAAATATGGCTAGTGATATTTTTTGGTCAAATGTAAGATACATCACATCTTTTGTTTTCCTTGTTTTCATTGTCATCAGATTTGGAGATTTTGATAGTCCTAGTCTTGGGAGATCTATGAGTACATTGATAGCATGCTTGGCCAAATGAAGGCCACCATTCATTAGAGACCCCACCCTAGAATTCTACAATGAACATATTCATCCTATCATCCCAAAAAGGTGGAAGAAGTTGAACATTGTTGGGTTATTACATCTTTAGTTTAGTATAGTTTAGATAATAATATTATAATAATAAAATAAATGTTAGTTAATAGTTAATATTTAAATAGGTTAGTTGGGAGTTATTCCCGTAAGGGAGTTTTGAGTAGTTAGCACAGGAAAATGAAAGGCTTTAAAAAACCAATTGTGTTGAAATGTAAAATCTCCCGAAGAATTCAATAATATATTACTCTGTATTGTTCATTATCTACAACAATGGTTTGATCTGATTTTTTGTATGGTTGTTCTATTATTTTCCACATGGCATTAGAGCGTTCATGATGTTAGGTCGAAGAAGCAATGAAGAAGCTACTACCAAAGAAATAAGGTATGCTGGTATATTGTTTTTGTTTTTTAAAATGACGTTTTTTTTACATCAATTTAACAGTCACAGTAAAACTGCATCTTTTTTATTTCTCAACAAAATTTTCAAATTCAAAATGTTTTGGAAAGAAGAGGAAGAGCACAATAAAACCCAAAAATGGTTTGAAGAAATTATTAGTATTTCACGAGCAGTTTAAAGCAGAAGTCTGGCATGGAAGTGAGTTGAACTTGCCATTGTTAAAAACAATATAGCATGAAGAAATGTTGATTCAGCCTCTATGAAGCATCATCGCTTAATGTACAGTAAATGGATTTAGAGCACTGGAAAACAATGATGCGTTGGTGAATAAGATCAGTTGTTGCAAATTATATTTTTAATTAATTGTCATCTTCCTATTTATGCACAGAATGAGAGATCTTGGTGAAGAAGAATAACATTTTTTTCCAGCTTATCTTCGTTTTTTTTACCAATGGCGTGTGAGTGAGAATGGTGAGCGATGTCATTAAAGGGCGAATGAAGAATTGGCTTCCAATACTATCTGCAGAATTGTTTTAAAATTAAAAGGTACAATTTCTAATCTTTCCAGAATTTTTTAAAAATTAAAAAGTACAATTTCTAATCTCCCCATTGTTCAAACCAGTTGGAAATTAGAGTGGTAAATGTATCTGACGAGATCATTACAATGGTGAGTTGCAGACTAAGCATGGTAATGTAGTGCAATCGGTTGGGGCTCAAAGTAAAAGTGCTTCCTTTTCTAAGTGACTGGTCAAAAGTTCAAATCTCATAAAGAAGCTCTTCTTTAGCTTGAGAGTTTGAGTAAGTTGGTTAAAAGGATTTTGTTAAGCCATTCAAGTATGCTCTCAAATGCAAGTTGAAGATTCATGCTTCTAAGTTGAATAGTTCATTTTGGTTGATGAAGGAATTTTGATATTTTTTGTAATAGTTTGTAAATGAAGAAATAAGAGAATTTCAAATTGTTTTGGATATGTCTACCTATGGCTTTTATTTACGTTGTGTGTGATCCTCAAATAAACAGGACCATTAAACTTTAACTATTTGATGGCACATGGTGTCTTGGACTACATTTTATTTGATGCAAAATGTCGCACAAGACATGAAAAGAGAAAACTTAAACAAGGTTATGAAGCGGATGTTGAAGATAATGGAGAATACAAAAGGCGAAGAACCTATCAAGCTTAAAAACTAAGTGTGCCTTTAATTGGAGGCAAAAGGCATTGGAGGATGGAGGTATTTTATCATCTCGAGCTAGCTTCTTGCTCAAAGATGATTCATTGCATGAGAAGCACCATTTCACATTTGTGTCCCTTCATGGGGCAGGGGGGGGGGCTTGGCAAAACTTGTGGGTGCAATTAATGTATCTACATTGGTTGAGATTATTTCGTACAGCAAAGAAGGAATTGGTTCCCACAACATTGGAGGAGGATATTGACACACCCGGAGAAGATGTATAGCTATAGATGCATTGAATCCAAAGTGGTGTTATGGATAGACTTGGTAGAGCTCTTCCCATTAATGACCACAAGGTAAGGAATCTCCTCGTAAAGGTCTTAAAAAAAATTTAAAATGTATGCTCTAGTGAAGCTTCATTGATCAAAGTTGAGTAGATAAAGTTTACTTAACTATCTGTCTACAAGACTTCAATGTCATATCCCACTCCCCCTAAGTCCCAACTCCAGCTCATCTTTAATAAAAGTGTTTTTAAACATTCTTAGTGTAAATATTTAATAAATATTAAAATACAAAATAAATAGTAAAATATAAAATAAATATTATTAAAATTAATCTTTTTTAATGTTGGTGCCCATTTTGCGCCCTTAGAGCTGACATAGAATAAATTTATTAAAATCAAGTTTTTAATTTTAAATGTTGACACCTATTTTGGCCCTTTTAGCCAATCCTTGTAGGATGATATATATGGCTGCTCGAGGTACCATTTTGGGGGATCAGAAAGAAAGGAAGAAAATTTATGTATACTGTTTTTTTTCTGATCTGCTATTTGGGATGAAAACCCTATCGTCAGTTCCCTGGTTTGTTCCATTTCCATTCAATGAAAACTTACTGATCTGAAGGCGAATTTCCCCTACTTTCAGGACAGTGTGCAGTCACCTAGAGTTGTAAATAGTTTGCAGGTGTTCTGGGCGAATTCAAAGGTTTAGAGGCAGATCACAGGCCTTATCTGACAATTTCAAGGAGTGTTATTCTGAACTTCATTCCAATCAACATCCAGGAGGTCAGGCAAATTAAATCACAGTACCAGGTCAGATCCGCCTTATATTTAGACACCTAAGACAAGAGATCTGAATCAGAAGATCAAATGAGGAAAATCAAGTGAGGAAGTATTTCGTGGAAGTTGTGAGTGATTTTGCAAGTTCATGCCCACAACAAGATCAAGTGAGGAAAATTTGTTGCCTTTGCAAAGTGATATAATTAGAGAAGCAAGTTGAGAAGTAGCGCAATAGATGACCAAAAGTAGGTGAAGATGCAAAAACACATCAACGAATTGTAGAAAGTTTTAGGAAAAGCATCCTCAGAAAGCACATAGAGGAATAAAAGCACTAACAACAAAATGAAGTAGTGCAAAACCAACACAATTTACAATGATATCAATAAAAATATCCATGTGTGGGAATAAAATCCACAAAGGGCAAGGGCTAATGAAGACTAGAAGGATTCCATCAAATATCTTTGTCAAGGCCTAGAAGGGAGGAATCATTGATGCCATTGTTGATCACTATGAAAGGACCAATACACAATATAGTAATGCTCATCAGACAGAGTTGAAGGTTGACGGGACCAAGCATGCTGTTGCAAGGAGGAAGCAAAGTGCTCCCTCTAGAATCTCTCCCAACATCCAAGGCCAATGGAACTCTTGAAGTTTGAAGAAATTTGTGATGTGTATATCCCTGTGACCCAAGGGGTGGTCAAGAAGGAGCAGAGCCACAACATCAAGAAAGAGTACAAAAAACGGTTTTGAGAAAGGGTTGTCCAAAAAAGCAAGGATGTACAAGATGAGGTGTTGATGGAATACATTGGAGGCCTTCATAGCCTCTTCAATGGCTCGTATTGCTCTCTAATCCAATGGACATTGACGAAGTATGTGCACATTATCACTACCTTGATATATATAGTCCTCAATCTTCTCCAAAGACAAAAGTAGCCATGCCCAAGACAAGGAATGCAAGTGCTACTACAAGCACCAAATTAAGGCTTGTAATGCATTGTGATGTGAACGATCATACAAATGAAACCTAATGGAAGCTACATCCAAAAAAGTTCCAAAATTGGAAAGATAAAAAGGGTAAGAAATTTGAAAACCACCATGCCTATTGTTCATAATGAGATAAGAAATTGAATATAGTTCAAAGGTTGAATCTAAAATATTCACTTGAAAAAAAAGACCAGTTTTAATCTTATTGCACAAGAGGAAAAAAAACAATTTAGATTTCTTAACCATTAATATTCAGTACAAGAATGTTTCAGTTGCTGCACTTTTTATTCTTGCTCTCAAGTTAGCTTCATTTGACATGAATGGTTGAAAATATTGGTTTAAAAACTATCAACAACCCAAGCTTTATGGTTTGGTTAAATCAAAGAGGGTAGTGGGGTGCCCATTGAGTGATTGATTCAGGTTGACTTCTTTGACATGCCACCCCCTTCTCTGCAATGGTTTTGATTTGTCCATTAATAAGCAATTTAGATTGAAGTTTGTTGTTAATCAGAAGTTTGTTGACGAAGTGGTTGTGGGAATTGTTTCTTTAGATGTGTGTGGAGTTGCATTTGGCAGCCTCTACATGCATGACAAGAAATATGTTTATAACTGACGAGCAAACAAGTATCGATTGGTCAAGGTCCTGGACATAGTTTCATGTTGCAAGCTTACAAGGACAAGATGAAGCAGCCCAATGTCCTAAATCTTCAAGCAAAGATGTTGTTAAGCAAAGGCACCAAGATCATCCCTCTCGAGTGGAGAGAAAAAAATGTCGATATAGTGCCTATGGTTAGTTAAAGCACTTTAACAAATCAAACATCTTTGAACAATTGAAGGAATAAGTTTCCAAGTCCTTGGTTGAAGTGGTGTGAGGTTCGATGGCAATCATGTCATCTGTTGGGGGGGTTTTCTTTCATTTTGAGCATAGCTTTTGGGGAGAAAAGGCCTCTATATTGGGAAGTTGTGATTTGCAAAAGGAATAGAATACTTCATAGTTAAGTGTAACACTATTCAAAGGAAAAAATTGTGTGGGGTGTAGGCATCAGAAAGGAGAAAAAGGAGGTTTCTACGTCAAAGTGTGAAACTAGTTAAAATCAAAAATCAAAGAAGGAAAAGACAAAAAAATAAGGTAAAGTGAGGGCTAATTTAAAATTCTCATGCAGACAAAAGGAAGAAAAGCCAAATTTGTTATAAACTTATAACTATCGAATGCTGTAAAAAGGAAAAGTATTCTCATGCAGACTCTGATGGCAAAAATTGGAAAAAATATAATTTAATCTTTTCACTACTATTAAGACACGATTTAATCTTTTGCCCTTGCAATAAATGCTAGGTCATCAGCTGTTTGCTGCATCTTCAGCTGCCCTATCAACACACAAAAACGCATGAAAATCCTTTCACTATTCACCGTCCGCTGTTACTGTAACTCCAGCACACGAAAAATATTTTAAATCCTTGTTGCTGCGAGACTTCACATAAGAAAAGTGTTTCTCCTTGTTGCTGTGAGATTTCAAACAAGAAATGTGTTTCCTTGCTGCTGCAAGACACGCACAAAATGCATAACAATGCTGACTATTTAGCATTTGGAGAGAGTTACTTAGGGTTTTGCCAGTCAAAAAGACAAAAAATAGACTTGAAATATTCCACCCGACGCTGGAATCAATCTGGAATCAGGTTGGAGTGACCACATTGACACCAAAATTGCTCAGGTATGCTCTGGACCATTTTAATATGCTTCCTCCTAAGAAAAGCCAAACCCTACTCGATTGCACATACAATTTGGATCTGTACCTGACTCAGGAATTACTCATACCCAGAAATGCTGCTATTTCCAGCTGATTCAGTAACATAGAATCAATAAATGCTTGAGGTTTCCACATAATTTATCAATAAGGGATTTTGGGTTCACTTTGCATTTAGTTAATATTTTTTCTGAGTTGAATCCAGCCTCGGGATTAAATTTCATGAAAGAGAAGTGATGCCTTAAAGAAAAAATACTGCTGATATCTATCAATATAGTAATTTCAATAATTACTATTAACCTCTCAAAGGGACAAAATGCGTCATAGTTTGCCAAGGAGAGATAATACTAAATGCTTCAGATTTCCACTAAATTTATCAATTACAAAATATGTTCCTAGGTTCATTGTGCATTGAAATGTCATTTCAATATTTCAAGACCCACCTTCAGGAAAGAATTATCATGTCCAAAACAAAGAATATCATTGAAATTGAAAATATGGTAATTCAATATTAAACACTCAAAAGTCAAATACCATCATAGGTAGCCCTTACATGCAAAGATATTAAATGCTTTAGGTTTCCACATCTTCATCAATTTTAATAACAGCTTTGGGATTCACTATGCATTGAGATAGGATTTCTTGTGTTTCAAGTCCAGCATCAGGACCCCTCCTCAAGAAAGAGTGATCATGCCCAAAAGGAGGAATATTGCAGATATTCAAAACATACTATTCTGAATATTAACCTCTCAAAGAGAAATTTTTCACTATAGGATGTCCTCCAATGAGAGATAACACTAAATGCTTGAAGTTTCCACAATATTTATCAATTTAAATAAAGTTTTTTGGGTTTGTTGTGCATTGAGTTATCATTTGTGACATTAAACTTCAAGACAAAACCCATCTTCAGAAAAGAGTTATAATGCCCCAAAGAAAGAATCCTACTGATATTCAGTATATAGTAATTTGAATACTGAACTTCCAAAGAGGGAAATTTCATCATAGTTTTCACATCAAAGCGAAAGTACTTGAGACTGACATAGTTCACAACTGTTCAGGTGTACTGTTTACTAGTCCACCAGACAAATTGAATCCCACTTCTCAATCACATTAACATAAAGGTTGTTTTTGTTTAGTAATGCTTGAGCCATACTTTCAGATCCACTTTCAGTGTCCCGTTGACAATGCAGCTTTTTAAGCTTTGGGGCCTTGTCTAGGATTGGTTGATTAAGCACGTGTTAAAAGACTTCACACTATTATGCTTTAGTGTATGATGTGGCATATGCATAGATTAAAAAATTGCTGACTTGTGAGTACTTGTGAGGAAAAAAACTTGGGCAAGCCACTCGCTAGCAATTTTTCACAGAAACTCAGCAAGTTTTTCTCATGAGTCCAACTGACAAAATTGACTGCCAAAGCATAAATAAATTCTGAGGCCAGAAAAGCATCAAAATGCTTCATTTTTTCACAATTTTTTCTTCTATCTTTCACTTTGTCGTTAACAACATTCAATGCATTTGGAATTGATCTTGGACTGATATTTCGCAGCATTTGCAAGGTAAGTGTAAAATTGTAATTAACAAATTAACAATATCCCTGCTGTGTTGTTTATTTTCAAATTTTTGTTTTGTTTTTTCCTCTCACTCTAGGGTCTTATTATTTTATTTTTTCCATATTATTTACAAGCTAGCTAGCTGCTAGGGTTTACAATGTATTATCTTTATTTTTTTAAAATTTAAAGATGAATTTAGGACTGAATGGCAAATATGAACTTAAAATTGAATAGCTCTGCCCCACCAAATCCAAACTGTGTGGCTGTACATCAAAGGAATATTAAACACACACTAGCTAAACTCTTCCTTATGATCCAAACTCTTCCTTATGATCCAAGATTCTCAACAAAGAATATTGGAAACCCTTAGTTAGGATACAAAGAAAGCTACTGGGGGAAATGGGTGATCATACTCTGTTCATTAAACCATATTGTTCCACAATGCCACTTTATTGCCTTTCCTTTTCAGATTTTGAAAAGAAATAAAGTTCAACCTTTTTGAAGATCTCTTGGTCTCTTGAATCAAGAAATTTTTTGAGGATTGTAGGATGAATGTACATTTCCTTAGTCTTTAAAGAAATACAGTTCACTACAGGCAGCTTGACAAAACAATTACAAATTAAGTAGTTTTCCAACAAACCTTTTATTTGTCTCTTCATTAAATCTTGAACAAATGTTAAAAACAATTGGCTCCAAAGTTCATAGTCTACCTCCTAGTGCATTCAGTGTGATGTGTTACCATTAAGTTAGAACACGTCAATCAGAATCAAGGCCGTGACAGCCAATGACATTAAATTTGTAACAATCTAAATGATTCACAGACATGCATACTAATCAAATGGACTGAGCAAAAGTAATAAGTCATCAGAGGTTTCATTACGAAGACCCATTTTCAAATCCCCGAGAGCAATGTTGCATACTAATAAAAACAAATATTTCCACAACTTGTCTCCCCACACCCAGGGACGCCCCTTCAAAGCTAACAAGCATTATTGGGTCAGAGCTGCCCATTTTCCCCTGCCTGCTCCATGCACCACTTCCATGTGAATGCTGTGTGCCCCAGAAAATGTTTTAAGAAATTCTGATTGAGACATATAAATCAATGGCCAAGTTAAGGAAGCTGGAGAACTGAAGAAGAAATGACAAGAAGGATGCAGTTCATGTTGGAGGCGTGTGATGACTTGGTGGAATGGACTAAAAATAAAGTCAAACTCATGGCAGCCTCAAAGGTCATTGCTGACAGAGAAGGAATTGGTTATCCAGCAGTGCTGACAGGTAGCCAGCAAGGCCGTGGGTTGAGTGAAAAAATGGATATTGTAGGCCCTTAAAGGGGATGGGCCCAAGCGTCAGTTCTTGGGTTTCTCCAGGCCTTCTTTCGGATTGTCAGCTTGTGTGCTCAAGCTCGGTATATATGAGTTCAAGCTCAGTATATATGAGTGTAGTCAGCTGTATACCTTTCTGGCTCTAGTGAAATTGTGCAGCTCATAGTGACATATTTTGTATTGTGTTTTTATGGTCTCTAATAAAATTCATCATTAACTACCCAAAAATAAGACATGCATACTACACAGCTATTTAGTTAAATAGTTGCTTATTCTTCTCTTTTACAATTCAAGTTGCACCTTATTCAATAAGGAATAGTTATTGCTCGATCCAAAACATTGCAGCAGCATGAGTTAAGAAAGCAATATTTAAAATGTTCATTACACATAAGCGCACTCTTATATTCAATAACTTGCATGCAATCCTCAGAACAGACATTTATGAGCACAGGTGAAACTGTTAGTATCTAGATTCTAAAATGACAAGAACAGCAGAAACAACTCAGCTTCCTGACATAGTCGACCAGTGCTGTGTTATAGTGTGAGTTGAAGCACTTTATATGCTAAAAATTCAGGTTCAAAATGCGGTGGACATGTTCCAAATTAATTGAGGCCAAGTGCCAGTCCTGGTTAACTTTGAAATAATCAATAACTCTCTTGCGGCATTTATTCAAAAGGGTGTAACCCTTTTAATGAGAGTGCGTTTGTACCTCTATTTGTTTAATGTCAAGTTCAAAATTTAGTTTTACCAATTAAATAAGAAAGTTCAATTTCCTGAAATGAAAAAAGAATGTTCAAAATGAAAGAAAGAAACAACCACATGCTGCACCCCAACCCTAAACTAACCAGTAAAGTAACAATAAACTATCCTTCAATTAATATGATCTTAAATAAACGATCCCATTGTTTAAAAAAAATTCAAAAACAAAAGCACCACAGTTGTAAAAAGTTAAACATACTAAAACCAATATCAGTGACAAAGCAAATTTTTTCCCCACATAATTTATTTTCTATTGTAGATGTCTACCTGTACACTTACAAATTTGCAATTAAAAAGCATTGCTTCATCAAATAGATCACGCCTGAGAAACTACTGAAGATGCACAAAACTGGGATACTTGCCTCACTCATTTCTCCTCTTACACGGTTCAAGGTATCTGCATTAGGGTTGCTAGAGAAATACTCCATCTGCTGGTGCAAAACTCTAGAGAACTCATCATTCATTGCATAAGCAAGGGCGGTATGAGCCACACGGCCATATGTTTTCATGAATCTCATTTGAATGTCTTCTAAATATGCAAACGGGATTCGTCCTGCACATCAGTCACCACAAGTCAAGCAGAACCGGTAAATGAAAAACAAATAGGAAGAAACATTAGAAGAGTTTTGCAAAATAGGTATGGATGTACAAATAGAAGAATCACAAATATAAACAATTGCAAACTGAAAGAATTGCACTTGTGCTCAAAGTGCACATCTTGCAAATAATTTTAAGCTTTCTTGTATACCCCTCCTCTATTATTCCCAGAAAAATGACCCAACAATTCACACTGTAGTTAAATATCCTATTCAATATCCCCCAAAAGCAGAAGCTAAGAAGGTTTTTTTCCTTTTTCGTGCGTGTTTTCTATAGACCTTTCACATTGAATATATAGCACACAATTCAATGATAAAGCATATGTAAAGGACAAATATAAAGTGTTACACTAATCAAGGAAACGCAATGAGGAATGGGTATTTCAACATAAAATTCTGGAATACTCAAAAAACATAAAAGATAAAAGGTAATGTTAATTTTTGAGGTCACTGCTGAGAAAGCAACCAATTGGTATATAAGACACCCATTGTACAAGCAGTCCACAAGGGGATTTTTTTATATTTTCTTATATTGCATATGATATGAACAAGAACTTAATTGTTTACAAAGGTAAATTGTTGCCAGTCACTTAAACTCATCCGTGCTTTTGAAGCCAAGCTCTTGCTCATACATTTGAGGCCAGGTTGCCGACCTAACTCCCCTCGTTGGCATACAATAAATATTCCAAATACATGAGTGGAAACATGAGTGGAAAGGTTATTCACTCTCCCTCAATGTGATACAGAATAAGGAAAGTGCTCGACACTAAGAAAATATACATGCCCTAGTTTGAAAGAATCGGGGCTTCCAAAACAAAGCTCCAGGTTCAAATACCACGCTTGCATGACAGAGTATTGAAATTGAATAAAACTGAAGCCATATCCACCTCACTGGGTGTGACACACCCCCAATGAACCAGGCCAGGTGCATCACTAGTGTATCGGATGATCAGCCTGTCTCACAAAGGTTACCTTGTAAGGGAAATTTACTTAATTGAGTAAGAATATAATATATATTCCGATAACAAACACAAAAATAAAAGCATGTAGTAAAGAAGAAGCCAATTTATTAAAGTTTAAATCCTACGTCAAATGAAAATTAGAAGACTGTTACGAAAACGACATAAAAAGTAAAAATACGAGTTCATAAAGATAAGCTGCCATGAATTACTACGTATCACAGTTCGCGAGAGATGCCTGGCATGGGATATTAAACATTTCAAGCAGTTAATTCAATAAATATCCGATAATGTTAGAATACCGAAACCCTAGATATGCCAATGCAAATTACGAATGAATAATTAAAAAATTGAATCTTGTACTGAATAGTAATTAATTGGAAAAGAACATAAAACTCACTGCCGAAGGTGTCGTTGGCCATACAGAGGAAAGTGATTCCATCGGCCCTGAGAATGTGGAAGATGTGGCGATCCTGCGAAAAACAGAGGCGATTTTCTCCCTGCGAAGGAGGAAGCGGCAGCTTTTCCATTATTCGCCTCGCCACCGCGCCGACATTTCCTCCCACCGCACTGAACTCCGCCAACACAACAGTCCCCCTCGCCACCACCGCATATACAATCGCCATTTCCCTCTATAAAACCCCAATCAAAAGCACACAGTGGCGATTCATGAAGCAAACGTTCAATTCATTTTATTAAAATTCTATCGAATTGAACTCGATTCGATCCAAATAGGAATACGAAACCTTTGATTTTCTGGATCGAATAGGATTTGATAAAGATTAGTTCTTCCGATACAGCTGCATGGATAAGTTGAATTTCGGATGAATTAAGTATTTTTTTATTTTCTTTTTAATTGTAAACAACGAAGACAACGCGACAAATATGTCTGCAATCCCAAAAATTATTTGGCAAAACCGAAAAGAATTTGGTTCGAGAAGGAAAATATTTATTTTTTAATTTTTAAATGAACTAAATCTGGCATGTTAGTTGGCTTTTACATTTTGAAGATGAATTGAGTTGGTACCACGTGGCCGGTGCGGTCAGTGGAAGTTCAAACCAAGCGTTCCGGCCTATTGTCTATCCAGGACTCAGCATGCACATTTGATTGTATCTATTAATTTGAAATTTAGAATATAAGTCGCATGCACAAAATTTATATCTA
Source organism: Sequoiadendron giganteum (assembly GCA_007115665.2). Classification (NCBI taxonomy): domain Eukaryota; kingdom Viridiplantae; phylum Streptophyta; class Pinopsida; order Cupressales; family Cupressaceae; genus Sequoiadendron; species Sequoiadendron giganteum. The sequence continues at coordinate 113,325,811 of CM021107.1, read as the reverse complement.
AAAATTCTATATATATTAATATTTTATTTTTTTTTAAAATGATTTTATATCATAGAATATACATAACTCAAAAGCAGTGATATTTTTGGTCAGCATTTGGAGAAGACATCTTCAGAGGAGATACTTGAGTCTTTGGCTTGTGTTCTACATCAATCTCTAGGATATTTTGATGTGTCATCTTCAATAGCGTAGCTTGGAACGTCTATTTTGATTGTGACTACTTTTAGCATAGTTACCGGGAGATGGAGGGTACTGGTACTGTACGAGGATAGGGATGCCAATCAAATTAGGGTACGTGAGTTAAATGAATAAGGAGACAACTATTTTATATGTAAATGATTCGTCGAAAATTTGGGGTGCGGGGACTGGTATGTTGTCTATGTTCCCAAAATGGAGTTTCCCGACAACTATAATATTTATACATTTAAGTGGTTTTTAGTTTAAAAAGGTTTTGAGTTATGTATTTAGAGTTTCTATTTGAAATAATAGCTTTTAGATTATTTGGTAATCAGAGATCACATAAAAAGTATTTTTTTGGATTAACATACTTATATATTTGTCATAAGTATTTTATAGGTCCAACACATTAACTTTTTTATCTACATCAATATTTAACTTTCCCTCGAGACTTATTTCAAGTGCAATAAAGTCTTGAACTCCAACCCTTGCATAACAAGTCCCTCAATTTTTCTTAACACTACCTAGTTTTTTCCTTACATTGTATATCATTCAAGTGAAGCTTTTCAAAAAGTGTCAAAGGTTTGATTTTGCACAAGAAGGAATTGGGGTCACGATTACATCTTATTAGTTCTCTAACTTGTTAGTAATAATTTCTAAGAAGTTCTAAATTCCTATGCTCAAGTTTATTAAAAGGTTGGCCAACAAATGGGGAAAAAGTAGATATTCTCCCCTACACTTCAAGCTCTACGAAGCCTAGGCAAGTAGACCTATATGACACATTGGCTTAAGATATATAACATATTGTTATGTAAGAACCCCTGCCAAGATATTTTGAGCAAACTTACAAATTTTCACATTTTTTTTGCTAAGCAAGCATTTTGTCAAACAATTACATCAAGCTAGTTTGAGATTGTTTTCAATTTGTTTTTTAATGAATATTGAAAGCAATTATCATAACAATGAATCCTCACATCCAAGAATTAATAACATTTCATTTATACCAAATTTATTGCTTGTGTATCTAGCATAAATAGTTTTTTTATTTCCAAATGATTGACTTGCCTGACCTACTTGAGGTGCTTGACTTGCTTGAGGTGCTTGAGGTGCTTGAGTTGCTTGAGTTGCTTGAGCTACTTGTTAATCTGTGGTTGAAATGAAACTAATTTCCAAATTTAAAATGTCATGATTTAAATTGATTCCACAAATTAATTCCAAAACTTTTATGCACAAATTTTAATATAATATTTAAAGCTCAAGTAAAGACTTTGAAATTAAATTGCACATAATAAATTGATCAACAATTGCGTTCAATTATATTCAATTATGCCATAAATAAATTATTAATTCAATAAACTCAAAGGATTTAAAACACTTTGTTGCTCAGATAATTTATCAAGCATTGATACTTATCTTTTGAAATGTGCAGAAAAGTCCCAACAATTGCTGGAATGGACCATGGTTCAACCTCTTCCATCTGTGAGCAGTCTGGGAGGAAAGCATACTTTTTCGCTCAACACGAGTGTTGGTTCCACCGAAACAATGCTCAACACTCGTGCCACAAAACCATGCCCTGGCCAGGACCGTCTTGAGTGCACGCACTTGTACCCCAGGTTGGACACACACTATAGGTGTGCCCCTTCTCCATCCTGCTCACAGCCTGCTAACTTGGAGCCCTATTCCCGCAATGTGTTGTACTTGCTTTTTTAATTTTCATGTGTGTCACATAATTTAGTTTTCATGGGTTTTATACAACACAAAAGGTAGTTCCAATCGACATGCCCTTTTACAAATAATTACATCCCGTGAAAACTCTAATTATTATTTATTACATTTTATTTCTTGAACTATTACATTAGTTCTTATTTTACTTTTATTCTCTTTTCTTTTTCTTTTTCTTCCATGGGGAAAAAGTCTCATAACAATTCTCCCCTTGTTGTTTAGCTACTGCTCTCAATAGCTTGATGATTTTTTGTATCACATGTATACATATAAATAAAACAACCTTTAGTTAAACAAATGTGGATATTGGTCTTTAATAAAATCAACTTTTTCCCAAGTAGCACTATCATTATCACAATGACTCCATTTAATTTTTACTTCATCTATAACCTTATTTCTCAATATTCTAGATCTTTTTTCAATTATTTGTTCTAATTCAGTCTTAAATTCACAAGAAGGTTCAATAGAAATACTTTTCCAATCAATAACATGACTTGCATTATATACATATTTCTTAAGTAAACTTACATGAAATACATTATGGATTTGTAATTGAGGAGGTAAGGCAAGTTTGTAAGCAACATCACCTAGTTTTTCTAATATTTCAAAAGGTCCACAAAAACAAGGAGCTATCTTATAATATTTACCTAGTTTTAACGAATTCCTTTTTGGTTTGACTCTAAGAAAAACATGTTCACCAACCTCAAAATCTCGAGTAGACCTCTTAGAATCCGCCCAACTTTTATACCTATCTTGGGAAACCTTCATGTTTTGTTTGGCTTTATTAATAATGGCTTCCATCTCTAACAAGTTTTCATTCTCATACCAAATTTTATGGATAGGATCAAACCATGAAATGGTTGTATTACAATTTCGACCATAGACAGCTTCAAAAGGTGACATCTAAATGGTGGAATGATATCCTTGATTGTATGCAAACTCTACTAAGTGTAAGTAGTCTTCCCATGACCCAGGTTTATCCATGGTATGCATTTGCAACATGTCTTCTAAGATTCTATTAACCCTTTCAGTTTGACCATCAGACTCAGGGTGATAGGCAGTACTAAAATTTAGATGGGTACCAAGTTCGGTAAATAGGGATTTCCAAAAAGAAGATGTGAATCTAGGATCTCGATCTAAAGTAATATTCTTTGGAATACCATGTAACCTAACATCTCTTTGACAAAAATATGGGCAATATCAAAAGCACAAGATTTTATTTTAATAAGTAGGAAATGTGCCATCTTGGTTAATCTATCCACTACTATGAAAATGGAATCATGTCCTTTACGTGTTTGAGGTAATCTAGTAATGAAGTCCATACTAATTGACTCCCATTTCCAAGTTGGAACAGACAAGGGTTGCAAGAGGCTTGAAGGTTTACATTTTTCCACTTTTACCTTTTGACAAGTTAAACATTGTTGAACATAGGTATGGATTTCAGTCTTCATTTGAGGCCAAAAGTAGTTTCTTTTGATTGAGAGAGTTTTTTTGGAATCCAGGGTGTCTCGCTATTGGGATATCATGAGAATATTTTAGTATTTTAGATTTAAGGTTAGGTATATTGGGAATGCACAACCTTCCTTTGTAATAAAGGAGACCATTGCTACTCAACAAATAAGGTTCTAATCGATCTTTCAAATGGACATTAGAGGAGGGGTTTTGGAGACCTTCATAAATGGGTTGAAAATAGTCATCAATATGTAACTTGGATTTTATATCTTGTTCAAACTGGCTTCTCTCAAGGGTCAAAGCATTGACGCATAGTCATTTTTGACTTAAGGCATCCACTACTACATTTTCTTTTCCAAGAACATATTGGATGGTGAAGTCATATTCAGTTGAGAGTTTCATCCATCTTTTTTGTCTCATATTAAGGTGAGGTTGAGTAAATATGTGTTGGAGGCTATGATGGTAAGTTTTTAACATAAAATTATTCCCTAATAAATAATGGTGCCTTTAAAGCATGGACAATGCCTAGTAATTCAAGATCATGGATTGGATAATTTCTTTCAGTGGGTAATAGCTTTCTAGATTCATAACACACCACTTGGTTATCTTGCATTAGAACATCACTGATACTTGTACCGCATGCATCGATGATCACAACAAAAGGCTTACTAAAATTTTGAATACAAAGAATAGGTGCATATGTTAATAAGGTCTTTAGTGTGTGGAAAGCTTTATCACATTCTGGGGTGCAATTAGAGCTTTCTTCTTTCTTTCTTAGATTGATCAAAGGTGCATCTATTTTGGAATAGTTCTTAACAAAACGACAACAAAACCTAGACAATCCTAGGAAACTTTTGACATCATGAGCATCCTTTAGGATAGGCCAATCTTGAATTGCCTTAATTTTAGCAGGGTCAGGTGAGTTACCTTTTTGAAACACAACATGTCCTAGGTAAGATACTTTTGTTTTGAAGAATTCACACTTGCTAAGTTTGGCATATAACTTATTCTTTCTCAAGGTTTCTAGTACCATTCTGAGATGTTCTTCATGTTCTTTTTCATTTTTTGAGTATATTAAGATATCATCTAAGAAAATGATTAAAAACACATCCAAAAATAGGTGAAAGATATCATGCATCAAAACACATCCAAAAATAGGTGAAAGATATCATGCATCAAGGTCATAAAAGTTGCAGGTGTGTTGGTTAAACCAAAAGGCATAACTACAAATTCATAATGGTCATATTACGTTCGAAAGGCAATTTTGGAAATGTTAGATTCTTTAATACAAATTTGATGGTATCCTGATCGTAAATCAATTTTGGAAAAACATTTAGCACCATGTAATTGATCTAGGAGATCATCAGTTTAGGCTAAGGGGTACTTATTTTTAATGGTTAATTTATTAAGTTGTTGGTAATCTATGCATAACCTCATGGTGCCATCTTTATTTTTGACAAATAACACCGGTGCACCCCAAGGAGAGACACTTGATCTTATTTTTCCTTCTTTAAGTAATTATGTCATTTGAATTTTTAGTTCTATTAATTCAGGGATAGATTGACCATAAGGAGCTCTAGAGACCGGATCTGCTCTGAGAACTAAATCAATTGCATGTTCCATAGATCTCTTTGGGGTAGACTATCTAAATCCTTAGGAAAAACTTCTTTGAATTCTTGTACTACAAGTTCGATATTGATGTCTAACTTGAATTTATCACCTGTTTGAAAGAGCATAGCACAAAATATCTTGCAATTTTTCCTAGCACTACGCTTGATTTGCATGGCTGAAATGGTCTTAATATGAAGAGGTATTTTATCCCCCTGTAAAATTTGGCATGTCCCCATGTTAGAATTTATGATGACTTGTTTGTTTTCACAACCAAGGAGGGCATTATTTCTCTCCAACCAACTCATACCTAGAATAACATCATATTTACCAAGTTTCAATACATGAAAATGATCATGTATTACAAAGTTATCTAACTCAAATTCTAAGTTTTAAATAAGTGTACCAGTTTGTTTTACTATTCTACCATCTACCATTTCCACAGCTAAGGGCTCAATTAACTTAGATGCAATTTTTAGTTTAGAGACAACTTTAGGAGAAATAAAATTATGACTACTACCAGAATCAACAAGAAAAATAATAGGATGGCTATGTTTGAACCTTTTATTTCAATTGAGGGTTGAAAATGCACCATACCTGTATCGATGGTTGCATAAATCTTCATCTTGGGTTGTGGAGTAGAGGTAGTTGTGCCCTTTTTTTTGGGTCTATAGCCTTCTTGTCTGCAAGGGCAACAACGTTGGTAATGGTTCTCACCAGAAGTCCAACATTGTATTTCAGGAGGTGTTGGTTTATTTTGGTTGGGTCTAAACATCTTGGTGAATCGACAATGGACTTTCTTTGGACCAAATTCATTGTGTTTTCTTTTACGGTTTTCCCTGGCTTGCCTTGAAATTTGATCAAGTGTTTCAATTTATTTTGCAATTTGAGCTACTTCATTTACTGAGGTGGGTTTACCACAACACACATTAGCTTGGTATGTATGTCTTAAACCGTTTATGAATCAAACCATTCAATCGTGTCCTTCAATAAATGGTACAAATCTATTAATCCTTTCAAAATCTTGTTTGTATTCATTCACTAATTGGTTTTTTTTTTTAATTCAAAGAACTTAGTTCTCTTTTCTTGTATGAAAAAATTAGAAAGGTATTTTTGTGAAAACAATTGTTTAAATTGTGACCATTTCACTTTGTTGGCTTTTATTTTTTGAGATCAAATAATATCTTGCCACTAATTCAAGGCACTATTTTTTAGTTGATGTGTGGCAATCCAGGTTTGACTATAACTACTAGTGCCTTGCAGTTTGAAGTATCTTTCTAAGTTGGTTAGCCATTGTTTTGATTTCTCTCTAGTGTCGTTATTGCCACTATACTCTAGTAATTTAATCTTTCAAGCAAAGTTGTCTAACTCCCTTTGTGTTTGTTTACTATTATTATCTTCAAAGGATTCTGATTCAGAAGTGTGAGAAGTGCTATCACTGGAAGTTGAGTCTTCCTCTAATGATGTTGGTCATTTCTTAGTATTTTTTTATTTACTTTTTCTCTTTTTCCTAATTGTCTTTGAAATCTTCTTGCTTTCTGATAGTTGTACATTTTTTGGGTCTCTTTTGTTCTAGTGCTTCTTGCCTAAGTTGTTGTACTTGGGCGACTAATGCGACAACTATTGAAAGTGAAGCTAATATTGTAGCTTAAAACTTGTAAAACAATGAGACTATAGATCTAATTAAGTATTCTTTGTCACAATTATTTGTGTATGATTAATCTATTTAGATCAATTTTACCAATTGTAGAAAGAGACAAAAGATTGTAGAAGAATGAGACAAGAAGATAGAAGTGACACAACATATACGTGGAGAAACCCTTTCGGGAAAAAAGTCCACCAAAATCAATAGTGCTTGTATTATTTAATCTTAGAATAAGATTACAATAATATTGTATCGATCCTTGACTGATATGCATCTTTGCCTTCAAAATTCCTTCTTCACAACCTGCAATAAACTCTCTTAGAACTCTTATGCACTTGCTGCAATAAATAGACAATTATGAGCATGTAAAATCACAAGAGTTATACAAATACAAGAGCATAAAGCTCCTCACAAAAATATACACCTAGATTGGGTAATTAGAGTTCCACAATGTAATTTGAAGTCAAACCAGAGTCTTCCTCAATTTAGGCGCCCTAAACTGAACACTTAATTGAACTCTAGTCAAGAAGATATCTTGGAAACTTCACCTCAAAGTTGGCACCCAAGAATGGGCCCCACTTGACTGACCCTTGTAAATATCTTCTCATGCAAAAGGTGTTAACTGAAAGATGCCAACTTGGGCGCCCAAGTCAATCTTAGTTAACTGAAACATATCTCTCCACCAATTCATGCAAACATTATGCATGATTGATCATCCCCACTTAACTGAAAGTATCCACTTGTTATTTGTCATGCTACTGAATTCACTAGTCAAGTCAACTAGTATACAACTCAAAATAACTACATGCAATTGAAGATAACTGAACCATAACTGAAATGAAATGAATTGAACTGAATTGAATTGAACTAAAATGAATTGAATTGAATTGAACTGAACTGAATTGAATTGAACTAAACTAAATTAAACTAGACTAAACTAAATCGAACTGAACTGAACTGAACTAATACTAAATTGATAGTGCCACTCCACTCATGTAAATATCAATCCCTATTTTGTAGGATCCTAAACATACATTACTGAACAGTTATCAATCCTCCAAACAGTTAACTAAAACAAGGTGGGTTCCACCTTCCATGTGGGTGCCCCATGTGCTCCTATTATTTATTAACTCTTCTTGGACGTCCCCACATGTTCCTATTATTTAGGAATAATCACAAATGCCAATTTACATGTTCATTTCATTTGAATTTAATCTCTTTCTAATCCTAGTGTTGGAAAACACTTTCCAAGGACTTAGGAGATACATGAAGTATGTTTAGGATTGCAATTAAATGGCATCCTATTCCCAACATTCTCCCACTTGACATTATACATTGCAATTATTCTAAACAAGGAATCATTATTATAAATCAAGTACAAGACTCAAGGCCAATGGCCTTCCTACACCAAGATAACTTATCTATAGGAATTGGTTTCATAAGATAATCTGCAACATTGATCAAAGTGTCAACTTTCTCAATCAATACCTTCCCACTCTCAACCATTTCTCACACAAAGTGATACTAAACATCAAAATTCTTAGTACGAGCATGATACATAGGATTTTTGGCTAAACAAATAGCACTCTCACTATCACATTCAAGTCTAATTTGCTTGCAATTAAAACCAATACCTTTCCCAAGTCTCTGTAATCAAATTGCCTCTTTAGAGGCATGTGTAGCAGCCATGTACTATGCTTCTGTGGTGGAAAAAACAACTGTGGCCTTCCTCTTACTCATCCAATTAACCATAGTTCCAAACAAAGTAAATGCATAGCCACTTGTCGACCTCTGACTGTCTAGGTCTTTTTCCCAATCTAAATCAACAAAACCATGTATGTCCAATGACCTGTGCATAATATCAATATCATTAGCACCATGATAAACCAAACAATAATCAAAAGTACCTTGTAAATATCTAAACACCCTCTTAATATAAGTCCAATATTCTTTACCAGGGTTAGACATAAACCTACTTAGAACTCTCACTGCTTGGGCTATATCTAGTCTTGTATAGACCATTGCATACATAAAACTACCAACTACACTAGCATATAGAATTTTAGACATTTCCTCATGATCAAAATCAAACTTAGGATTCATGTCTAAACTTAACTTCATGCCAACTGGTAAAGGAATATTAATTAGTTTATTATCCTACATGTTAAACCGTTTCAAAATAGTATCAACATAGTTGTTTTAACTTAAGCAAAGCTTTATGTTACCTCTATCTTTGTTGATCTCCATACCAAGGATATATTTTGTAGCCCCTAGATCTTTCATCTCAAATGTTCTAGAGAGTTGCTCTTTCAATTCTTTTATCATTACCTTGTTGTTACCAATAAACAACATGTCATCAACATACAAGATAATAATTAAAAGATCATCAATAAATTTTATGTAAACACAATGATCTTCCTCACTCCTAACATAACCAATTTTTAATGCAAAATCATCAAACTTCTGGTCCCACATTCTAGGTGACTGTTTCAATCCATATAAAGATATTTTTAATCTGCAAACCAATAATTATTTTCCTTTTACAACAAAACCATCAGGTTGCCTCATATAAATCTCCTCATCAAGATCCCCATGTAAGAAAGTAGTTTTCACATCCATTTGCTCTATCTCAAAGTCATGAGCAACATCAATAGATAAAAAGAGTCTAATAGAAGTTAATTTAGCAACAGGAGAGAAGATTTCATTAAAGTCAACTCCCTCTCTCTGGAAGTAGCCCTTGGCTACTAATCTAGCCTTGTACCTTTCGAGATTACCATCTGCTCCAATTTTCTTTTTAAAGATTTATTTACAACCAATGGCCTTTCTTCCTTTGGGAAAACTCTCAAGATCCCATGTGTCACAAGCATCCAAGGAAACCATTTCCTCATGCATAGCTTGTGACCAAAGCTTGTTCTCATCTGAAGACAAAGCTTCCTTGTAAGATCTAGGTTCATCATTAGTACTCATCAAAGAAAATATACAACAAAAATTAGGTGGGCTATACCTATCAATGGGATTTCGTTGTCTTGCGGATCTTCTCAAAGAAGGTCCTTCTTGTTCCTCAATATGCTCATCATGAGCATCTATCTCAGAACTCTGTGAACTCTCCTCATCCAATCCATCCAATTGTTCTTCAACATGTGCATCTTCATGCTTCTCAGTTTTTGTCTCAAAATGCATTGTTTGAGAAGTATCCTTCTCCTTTGGTTGTTCTTCTCCAATATAAGATCTAAATTCGCTAAAAATCACATCTCTAGATAAAGTAATTTTTTGGGTTAGAGGATTCCAAAGCTTGTAACCTTTTACTTTTTTACCATAACCTATGAATATGCATTTTTGTGCTTTTGGATCCAACTTAGACTACTTTTCTTTAGGCACATGAACAAAAACATCACAACCAAAGATCCTTAAATGTGCAACACTAGGTTTCCTACCTAACCACATTTCATAAGGGGTTTTATCTTCAATAGATTAACTAGGAGATCTATTGATTAAATAATAAGAAGTACTTACAGCCTCAGCCCAAAGGCACTGATCTAGCTTAGCACTACTTAAAATACTCCTAGCTCTTTCCATTAAGGTTTGGTTCATCATTTCTGCTGCTCCATTTTGTTGAGGTGTATATGGAGTAGTTTTATGTCTCACAATTCCTGCATGCTTACAATAATCATCAAATTCCTTAGAAAAATATTCACCACCATTATCTGATCTCAACACTTTTATCTTATGATCTGATTGTTTCTCAACTAAAGCCTTAAATTCTTTAAACTTATTGAACACATCAGATTTGTTATGCATAAAATAGATCCAAGTGTATCTTGAGACATCATCAATAAATGTGACATAATATCTAGATTTTCCAATAGAGTCAATATCCACATGACCCATAACATCTAAGTGAATAATCTCTAATAATCTTTTAGCTTTATTTGTTCCATTAGGAAATGAAGATCTAGATTGCTTTCCAAACACACAATGCTCACAAAAATCATTTTTTCCAATCTTATAATCAGGAATACTGTCAACCAATTTCTTATTAAGAATGGTCCTAAGACCTTTTTCACCAATGTAGCCCAATCTATGGTGCCACAACATACATGTATTTTTAGCTTCAGTTACAATGGTTGATTTTTTTAAATTGGAGGTATTAAGCTTAAACAAAGTCCCAATCTGAGATCCTTTAGCAACCACCATATTCCCTTTCACCAATCTGTAACCACCTTTGTCAAATGTCACATGCATTCCAGAATCATTGAACATAGATACAAAAAGTAGATTTCTAGCAAGTCCTGGAATATGTAAAACATCATTAAGGGTCTTAACCCTACCATCACTAAAACACAACTTTACCTCTCCTTTGCCCACAAACTTTGTTGTGATATTATCTCCAAAGAAGACATTCCCTCCATCATATGTAGTATACTTAGTGAACCACTCCTTGTTAGGAGTCATATGATAGGAGCAACTTGAATCAATAAGCCAAGAGTCATCACTAATAGTTTTACATGAAATCATCAATGCATCATTAGCGTCATCCAAGGATTTCTTTATAGAAGCATCATAACTCTTTTTCGTGTTCTTATAATCCTTTTTTACATGTCCCAGTTTCCCATAGTTCTAACACTTTACCTTACTCTTACTAGGGGTTTTAAACCGTCCTTTGGACTTACCATTTCCTTTATTGTCTCCCTTAGGTTCCTTTTCCTTAGGCCTACCTCTTACAAAAAAGGCATCTTGGGATCCCTTTTTAGACTTCTCCCTCATCTCCTCTGATAGGAGAGTAGGAATTATATTGTCCATCTTAGGATTTGCACCACTACCACTGATAGCAACAATTAGATTTTACCAAGACTCTGGTAAAGAACAAAGTAACAAAATGCATTTATCTTCATCTTCTAGCTTTACATCTACATATGCTAACTGACTTAGAATCAAATTGAAAGCATTTAAATGATGCGCAAAAGAATTACCATCTTTCATCTTTAAATAACACAACTATCGTTTTAGATACAACTTATTAGTAAGACTTTTGGTTTGATAGCTACCACCTATCCTCTTCCACAATTTATATGTGGTAGCTTCATCTGAAACATTCAAGAGAACAACATCGGCAAGTCCCTCTTCCATCTTATCAAGCTTAGCCCAATCCTCATCTGACATCGTTGTAGATGGCTTTGTCTCATTACAAACAACTAACCACTAATCTCTCTCTTCAAGGAGATCCTCCATTTTTAGTTTCCACATCTCATAACTAGATCCATTGAATCTTTCAATATCTAGATGAGAAGTAGAACTCATTGTAACACACTTCTTTTACAAATTTGTAATAACACAATAGTAAAATCTCCCACTACAGCCAAAAAACCTTCAAAATTTTAAGAGAAAGGCATCCCAAACCCTAACCAACCATTAGCTCTGATACCAAATGTTGAAAATGAAGGTAATATTGTAGCTTAAAACTTGTAAAACTATGAGACTATAGATCTAATTAAGTATTCTTTGTCACAATTATTTGTGTATGATTAATCTATTTAGATCAATTTTTACGAATTGTAGAAAGAGATGAAAGATTGTAGAAGAATGAGACAATAAGATAGAAATGACACAACATATACGTGGAGAAACCATTTCAAGAAAAAACTCCACCAAAATCAATAATGCTTGTATTGTTTAATCTTAGAACAAGATTACAATAATATTGTATCAATCCTTGATTGATATGCTTCTGTGCCTTCAACAATCCTTCTTCACAACCTGCAATAAACTCTCTTAGGAATCTTATGCACTTGCTGCAATAAATAGATAATTATGAGCATGTAAACTCACAAGAGTTGTACAAATACAAGAGCATAAAGATCCTCACAAAAATCTACACCTAGATTGGGCAAGTAGAGTTCCACAATGTAATCTGAAGTCAAACCAAAGTCTTCCTCAATTTAGGTGCCCCAAACTGAACACTTAATTGAACTCTGGTCAAGAAGATATCTTGGAAACTTCACCTCAAAGTTGGTGCCCAAGAATGGGCCCCACTTGACTGACCCTTGTAAATATCTTCTCATGCAAAATGTGTTAATTGAAAGATGTCAAGTTGGGCGCCCAAGGTGGACCCAAGTAAATATTAGTTAATTTAAACATATCTATCCACCAATTCATGCAAACATTATGCATGATTGATCATCCCCACTTAACTGAAAGTATCCACCTGTTATCTTCATGCATCTGAAGTCATTAGTCAAGTCAACTAGTATACAACTCAAAATAACTGCATGCAACTGAAGATAACTGAACCATAACTGAACTAAACTAAACTAATACTGAACTGATAGTGCCACTTCACTCATGTAAATATCAATCCCTATTTTGTAGGATCCTAAACATACATTATTGAACTGTTATCAATGCTCCAAATAGTTAACTAAAACAAGGTGGGTTCCACCTTCCATGTGGGCGCCCCATGTGATCCTATTATTTAGGAACTCTTCTTGGATGTCCCCACATGTTCCTATTATTTAGGAATAATCACAAATGCCAATTTACATGTTCATTTCATTCAAATTTAATCTCTTTCTAATTCTAGTGTTGGGAAACACTTTCCAAGGACTTAAGAGATACATGAAATATGTTTAGGATTATAATTAAATGGAATCCCATTCCCAACAATGACTTCCTACATTAATGCTTGGTTTGTTTTCTCCAAATTCTCATAAGCTTTTTGGTTGCTCTCTGACGACATTATGATAGGTCAATCTATTTAAAGGAAAGTTTTAATCAATATTGGTTGTTCCCAAAGTTTACACCTTATAATTTAAGAAAAAAAAGTTAAAGTGAAAAGTGTTCTTGAGACACAAACTTGTATACTGTATCTATTAACCAAATGGTGGGGATCAAGTTCCTAAGAATACAGTCTCGAGTTTCAAGATTTTTTAGCATGCACAAATTATGTAAATTGTGATTGTCATGAACCGCGATTACATGTATGACTTCTTATTACTTGAACAAGCAGCTTGCAACAACTTGGCCTCAAGTTTTAAATGTGTTTTTACTATTGAAAATAATAGAGCCATTCACATAAGCTAAAAATCATTAAAATCGCATCACAGTTTCAACCCTTCTATTTTTGGCAGCCCTTTAATGATAACTAATTTTAAAATATATTGAGGAAGGAATCAACAATCCAAAATATTATTAATGATAGTTTAGAGATTGGACAATAATGGAAAGCCCATAAGCTACGATGGTTATAGGCTTATGCTAGAGGTCCACTAAATCCGCAATCATAAAAAAAATTTGAAATGTAATTCTGATGCCTTCGTATTGGAGTTATACAAGGAAGATAAACTTGTTAGTTTGACTTACTATATGGTGAAGGTAATATGAAAATAGCTTGTGGTGTGCTATCAGAAAGCCTCCCTCATGGCCAATATTGTCATGTGTGTCATGTGTGATTTCCACAAAAAAGGAGATTCGCCACTACCAGATAATGGAATATCACTCCTTAGCGCACAACACTATTAACTAGATCCAATATGACAAAGGTAACTGATGAGAGCCAATTGTTTCCCATTTTATGCCATATTTTAGCTTATTTCATATACCTTCACACCCACTTCCACATTCCATTTTCATTCCATATCATACTATTTCCCCATTTTATGTTGCATATGATTAAATATGTATAAGTTGTATTTAATAGAGTTTTGGATAAAATATGGAAATTAATGATTGGTTGTCTTTACTAATAAGCATTGTGATTTTCAGATCAAGCTTGCAACATGCTGATTAGAAGAACTTCCTGTCACATTTTATGCAAAATGTCTTCCTATCATTTTCTGGTCAGGAACTTCTGTATTACTTTGTGAACAACAATTTATTTATGTTATCTTTTCAAAGGTGATGTCAATCTCCAAGGTGGCGTTGGTTACCCCTTTACTACTAATTTTGAATAAGCACAAGAAATCATGGCTATTTCCAAATAGAGTAACAAGATGATTCATGGTCCACAAAAGATGGAGCAGATGCAATCGGTCAAGGTTCCACGTGTGTTATTCTTATGGAATAAAGGAGGAAACCCGTGCTAGATATTTGTTGTTAAATAGTTGGAGATAAATCTACAAAGATTCACATCCTCTATTCTTGCCTATAGTTATAACGAGTCTGTTTTGCATTGTAATTTGCGAGCAAATGAAGACAAATCTCGTAAATCTAAAGCATGGGTTTTGTCTAGAATGGGCCCAATTAAGTTTCCCCGTGGCAGAATCCTCATAAAATGAAGGAGCGGAAAGATACAGGTGGTTTTTAAAGACAATGTTTTCTGATTTATTGTTGTGACCAAGATTACATGTACACCATTCTTTTGTTGGCCACAGGCCAAAAGAAGTTATTTTGTTTACACTATTTTAGATATTAGTTGTTGTAGCCACGGGCTATAAATACATATGTAATATCAGCCCAAAAGAGATTAATATAGATAGATTTTAATAGATTTTAGTAGATTATTGTATGCAAATTTTCTGTATTACTTCTGAATAAATATAATAACATTTCTGTTGATTCGTCCAACATAAAAAGGTGTTTTATTTCCACTCACTATGTGGACCAGAGGAAGGGCCCACTCTTGGAATGCTCGGTGAGGTTGTTGTATGTTTGAAACAGTTAGAATTTATATTTTATGCAATTTAATTGTTTGTTGCATTTTATTTCTATGTGATTTAATTCCTTACGTTTTATTTACAAGCTAGTTTAAACTGATCTTCATTGGATAATCATTTCAGATGCTGGTACTCTGTCAATGTTGGTGTGTTTATCTGAAGCATAAAGTGCAAGTTATATTCTAATTTATAAAAGAGGTTTTTGCTGTTTGTAATAATTCTTGTCACTGCTGCTCCCACCACAGATTATTAACAGTTCTTGTCGCGTTTTTGATAGAAAGACATAATAGGAAAGTTGAACTAGATTTTTGCTAGGAAATTTATTCATTTTCTAGCTGCATTTCATCCCCACTTGATTCTTTGATTTCCTCCCTTAGGTATACTACCACAACACTTCTCGCAAGCTACGATCCCCGAGTTGACACTCCAAGACCGAGTTGAAATCCTTCTTTATTCTTTACCCTAATTTTGGCCTATCAGTAACCAATCTAAGGTGGGGAAAAAACCTTCGTTACTCGAGCACAAGGCACTAACTCACTCTTTGCAAGGTATTTTTGCAACTTCTATGGCTGTGTATGGTGTTACTAGATGAAGATTCTATGGTTTTAATTGAATGCAGAGTTTCAAACCACGTTAAGTCTATTGGATTAGCTAAAATGAGATTGTCTCCTATGTGCAGATTGCTATTGCATTCATAGAATGGTGGTTTTGGCATAGGATTATACTCCAAAAAATAATCCCCGAAGAAATTCACTCAATTTGTATAGCTTCAGGGAGGAATTTTGACATGTTTGCTTACTTGGTGACAAAAAGGGGGTCTACAGATATCAAGAACATGTGGTTTTTGTTGCTTATTCTTATTTATATTGAATCACATAGTAGCCTATAAATATAAGGGTTTCAAAGTTATAATAGGTGATTGGTTTGCAAGTTAAAATTTGTTTTCAAGATTTACTTGGACTTGAGAGATGCAGTTGGAGGATTATATACTCCGCCTGAGGATTTTTGTGAAAATATTTGTTCGGCTATGTTTAATCCTTTCCAAGGTAAAAGATTTTTTATGTTGATATTTTAGAATGTAACTCGATGGAACTCAAGTAAAAGGAATTTATAATTTGGTAAATCTAAGTTAGGGAGTGAAAACTCAATGTTAAGCAAACACAAAATGTTCTCTTAAACCACTAGTACAAAAATAACAATGTGTGACTGGAAAAACTACTTATAAATGACTGAACATGGTCACGTGACTAGTAGTAGTTTATTGCCAGTCATTTATAACACAACTGAATTGATGACTAAACCATTTTTATTTGTTCAGTTGATCGATTTGGTCGTCAATTTAGTCGCCTAATTGATTGATTTGGTTGTTGGTTTAGTCATCTGAGTGACTGACTTGCTCATTAATTTAGTTGTTTGATTGATCAATTTGGTCATTGATGTAGTCATTAACTTGATTGATTTGGCAGTGTGTAATTTAGTCATTGAATGTTTTAAACTGGTCACTTATTGAGTCATTTTTAATCACTGATTTTCGTCCATTGGTAGTGTATTGAGTCATTAATTTTAATCGTCATTTTGATCAATTTGATAGTTTATTTAATTGTTTTTGCTCACTAATTTATGTCAACTGATAGGTATATTGATACATTGTTTATTAATTGCATAATCATTATATTTAGTCATATTTATTAACACTGATTTATGTCAGTTGGTAGTATATTTAGTCAATTGGTAGTTTATTTAATTGTTTTTGTTCACTTATTTTTGTGCATAAGTGCTAGAAATGAGACAATGCTTTAATTGAGGTTTAAACAGATAAAAAAACATAAAAACATAATCAATCATTCATTTGCACATAATGAAATGGATATCAAGAAGGCAAAATACTGAAATTTTATTGAGAAAACTTATTCTTACAGTAGATACAAGACAAAAATGTGTCTTTGCTTTGAAAAATGTATTGTTACAAAGTGTGTTTCTCAGTGTCGTGACTGAGAAAACTGAGTTACAATGCCTTTTTTTTGGTTATGCAAGATATTACAATTTTGATGACAATTCTATGTTGCAACTTATTTGCAACTACACATACATGTATGTTGCACTCTCTACAAATTTTCTTCTCTACACCTCTTTATCTGCTCTGTATTTACTTCTTTTTTTGCACCCCTATTCTCTATGTCTACTGCTTACACATCAACATATCCCCTCTTCTGTAATGCACAATTTTGAATGAGTGAAACCCAAAAAAAAAGAGAAAAACATAATCAAGGTTTTTTACATTATAGGTGTAGTAAGATAGAACATTCTTTGTTCTACTCACAGAATGTACACCCAAATCATATTTTCTGGTTTTTGTTTGTTTAACTTATTTAGGCTCAGTACATTCTCTGTTTGCAACTTCACTCTCCACAGTTTGTTACTGCTAACCCTTCTTTTTCTCTTATGCACTTACGGCTAACTCTTTGTGATTTTTTTCAAATATTTTAGTGGCCACTGTATGAAGGTCCCTAGTTTCTCTTTTAGACGGACACCTCCATCTATTTTGTCTGGATGAGGAAGGGGTGTGTTACTTAAGACCTATGAAATACATACATTTGCATCTCCTACTCCTTTCAATTTGTCTCCATGTATAATAGATAGTGAGTGAATCTGCCCAATGCCTATAGCAACACCGTCATGCAGATCAAACACCTCAACTATATCCCCTTCTTGGAGTTTATCAATAAATGTCTGCAAAAACAAAAAACATACACATTATATTGAGATATAAAACACACATTATCTTATTTCTTACAACTATATGTAATGTCTTATGTCTTGGAACAAATCAATTTTTGTATGTGCTTTTATAAAACACTCTATTACAACTAAGCTCTAAGCTTCCATATGTAAGTTATATGTTTTCCTTTAATTCCATAATCTATGTATACTAGCTAATTACACTTCACTACTATTCTAATTTCCAACTTCTATCAAATAGGTAATGATTACCCTTATTTACATAATAAAACAATCATTTCTTACTTGAATAGTACTTACTTGCATGTGGTTTCATAACACTCACCTCGAGTTCATCATGACTACCACTATGAATATCATGTGCATGCTCGTCGAGTTCATCATTATAACCATTATCAACGTCATTGTAGACATTAAGTTGTACAACTTTTCAGAGTGTTCTATTGACATGGCCTTTTTCTTTTTGTCCTTTCATATAATTGCTTTGCATCATGCGGTTTAATCATCATGCAAAAATTAATATAAGTCAAGTAAAGAATGCAAAAGCTATAAATTTTGTCCAAAAGAACATTTTAAGCATGAAGAATGAAAAAATATTGGGATAGATAACTGACAACTATTATATTAATTACCTCAACTTTAGGACAACTAAGAAGATTGTGCTGCACATTCTTGTCCACTTGATCACTATCAATATCGATAGCTCTGTTGACACTCTAAAAATGTTTTTGTTTTCCTATTGCTTTGAAAAAATTGCTCTACATGTGGTTTAACCATCGTGCAAAAAAAATATGCAAAGCATTCAATAGTCAAGTAAAGAATGCAAGCTATAAATTTGTCCAAAAGAATATTTCTGGATCACTCCAACAATAAAGAAATTGGGTTTGATTCTCCTATGCTCAGATTTCAATAATCTACATATTAAGAGGCATTTGTATATAAAACTGCCAAACAAGAAGAAATGAGATCAATAAAGCTTCTTACCTCATCTAAATCCATGGATTTATGCTCATTCCATGCAAAAGCCATAAAGTTAACAGTTTCAACCAACTGTGAAACTTGGTGACTGAGACCTAATATGCAACTCATTACCTTTTGGTACCCTTGTCCATATGAGTTGACATGATCTACAAAGGCTCCTACTGGGCATTGAACAGATGGTTGTGAAATCTTTGTTGATGAACTAGATTTCAACTTCATCCTACTCTTAGATTTATTAACATTTAATGCTGCCATACAATTGACAATATCTTCTACACCTGCTTCTCCATTACCTTTTTCCACCTAAAATACAATGTTAATTTCAACCTATAGTTAGTTCAATAAAAAATTAAAATAAATAACACAATGTAGATTGAACCAAAAATCCATACACTTACTGCAAATTTTTCCATTTTGGCATGCAACCTACCTCGGCCAAATGTATATCCAACCCTCACATTATCTCTTGATCTCTTGCCTTTGTTACTCTTTACCAAATATTCTTTGGAATGCATACTTTCTCTCAATGCCTCCCACTCTTTGGGAGATAGACTAATGTCAAACCTCTCTTTTCCCAAAATGATTGTTTTTATGTACATGTATCTATAATTTTTAATCAAAACTCTCATCCTTTGCTTGTAATATTTTCTAGAGATTTGTCCACCAGTAGTTTCAAAAGCATTTTCCAATTTTTGTATATTTTACACAGCTCATGGATCTTGCTCTGCAAAATTTGATTTGCAAATATCCAAATGGGCCCTACATCTTACATCCAACTCGGTGGCCCACTTTGCAGCATTTGGCCCAATGGGCTCACCATCTCTCGATAACTCAAGAAAGAATGGCTTCTTGCCTTCTAATTTTCTTTCTTTTGCATTCCTCTCAGTAGATCTGTACAAATCTTAACTTAATCTTTTTATTTTGACAAAAGCATCCACATCTTCTATTAAATTACCACTACCAGTATTTTTGGTTGATCCACTAGTTCCATCAAATGTTCTAGATGCAACAGGTACACTTTGAGGCACAACAGATGCAAGCGGTCTCTCTTCACGACTCTCATTAATCAAAACTTAATACTCCTTGGCCACATTAGGTGTGGCATAAGTAGGTAGATCGGTATTGGTCTCTATGGATTGCACATTATTAAATGCATCCTTTAATGTTAAAAAATGCATATGTAGTCTTGTTGTTCCTTTGCCCTGATGTTTTACAATAATCTCGCTTAGAATTAGTTCTAAGAGATCATCACAATGTTGCACATCACCATGTGTTATATCAGGTTGCACATCACCATGTGCTATATCAAGTTGCACATCACCATGTGCTATATTAGGCTGCACATCACCATGTGCTATACTAGGATGCACATCATCACAACTATCATTTTCACCAACTACATTTGTTGAATCACAAAAGCATTGGCTTCTACGAGATGGTGATACTGTATCTTTTTTTTTCCTTTTGTTTTTTCTCCACATTTTCTTTGCACTCTTTGTGTTGCCTATAAAACAAAAAAAATCATATTATGTCTTATATACATAAAGCTCTTGCTTATAAAATTTGATTAAACACTATTAAACAAATAATATACTACTTCGTGGATTTACAACTTGCATTTTCAAACCAAGACTCAAAAAATATTCATTATTCTTGGCCACTTTTTTAGTGCGTGCGCACTCATATTTTATCTCTGGAATTTGAACATTATGATCACTATCATCTAGTTTGTGCCTTACAATTCTTGTCTTCATTTCCTGAAGTCCAAATAAACAATAATGTATAAATTAGTAACTTGAATAAGTAAAAATTTATTGAGTTCATAAGTTGATAACTATTGACTTTCTAATCCGTTGATAACTGCAAATGGAAACTTAAAATATAATTCAGTTTACAAATTAAAAAGAATTTGCAATAAAAAACCAAGAAGATGTTTACAATTACAGGTATCAAACAATTTTTCCTTAGGGATATATTCACAAGAGAAGAACTCATAAAAACACAACAGAAGTAGGATGAAGGAAAAACCTAGTCTAGTTCATCATGAGGTGCGTTAGAACCTTAAAATTTTGCCTAGTTCCATCATCACAATTAACCTTGAGCTCCATGACCCGAGCCTTGACCCTTATATTTATTTTTTATTTTTTATTGAACATATAAATTTTTTAGGTCTGACTGACACTGAAAGACCTATACAAAGCCAAAAATTCATCATATATATACTTAACCGAAAACATGTCCAACTAAAAAAATTCCAAATCCCTTAACAGTCTCTTACTGCGATCCCGCAATAGTAATTTGAACCCTTGGTGGGATGGCAGTGTGTAATAGACAACATGAAGATGTTTACCACCATATCATGAAAGTATTATGATGAGGACGTGGTTGGGTAGTATGAGAGAATTTAAATACATCATAAAACGCCAAACCGCGAGAAGGAAAAATGAAGGGTGTGGTATAGCAGGGAATAACCCACCATCCCATGAGGAGGATCATAAAGGCATGCGGTAGGGCAGTATGAACCACTATACCACAGATGGATGTGACAAAGTATGCGGTATGGAAGTAACCATTAATGTAAACTGCAGTACCATGGGTTAAACAATTCAAGCTTGCGGTATAGAGGTAAGGATCCCACTACCCCGCAGTGAAATGCAAAGAAGCATGCGATATAGCGGTTTATACCCCTCTATCCCATGGCAGTTATAAAAAGTGGTGGTGATAAAGTGGTATTAAATGCATGAATCACATCAACCATTTGATCTTGTAAAATAAATAGTGCATGTTCAAACTTGAACTACGAGCAAAATATTTGGCATAAGGTTGATATTAATGTTGACATGACTAAGCTCATAAGCCATTAAACCAAGAATTTGACATTCTCTTTGTAATCATTTGACATTCTCTTTGTAATCATTTGCAAAAATTATCATGTGAGGAATTGGGAGTTCAAGGAGGTTAAGCTTTTCAACCATCGTAACCTGGGTAAGTGCATAGAACTCTTGTGAATTAATTTTTACGAGTACAAGATTGTTTGGAATTATGCATTTCAGAAGTATAGGATAAGTAAGATAGTTAAACTGTGAATTAAGTTTTACGAGTACAAGATTGTTTGGAATTTTGTATTTCAAATACACTAGGAGAAGTAAGATAGTTAAACATCATGTCGGCCCAAGAAGAAAGAACCTAAAACTAAAAAGGACATCATTCCACCCAAGAAGAAAGAACTTGAAACTAAAAGGAAGAATGTAAGGTTAAAAAGAGGTCCTTACACTAGTCTATCATGGATATACTCCCCGAATCAATTGAGAGAGGATTTAAGAATGTTTTTAATGATGTGGCTCATGGTCGTAGAGATGCTCTTATCCCTATCTCTGGGTGGGAACTGTTCTGGTACTTTTATGACAAAAGGGAGGGCAAGATTCCCTTGTTAAATCCATGGGCATTAGATTTGGCCAAGTTAATTGTCCCAATTTTTTTTTATAGATGTAGAGTTCACCAGAGTATTGGCTGAGAGTTCTCATCTTGCTACTAGGTCTATGAGATTTCCAGATGGTTCACCATTAGTTGTGTTGACTAAAGCAGCCATCATTGAATGTTTTGACCTAAAAAAACAAGCCCTGACTAAAATTGATTTGCTAAGAAGTAAAGAAGAATATACTAGATTGAGGAAAACCCATAGAAGTGATGAAGTCCCCATTTACATGAAAAGGGGTGTGAACAACAAGGTGATTCCTATATCCTCTTCTGCTACTAAACCATTAAGTCTCAAATTTCCAATTCTATTTCAAGAAAACCTACTTTGCTCTATATCAAGTACTTGGGATAGATGAAGAAGAGTGAATGCCAGTTAGTTTATTGATGATGGGTGTGAGGATCCAAAACCCTGAGATGAACATTGAATATGATTTTGCCTCATACCTTGAGAAATCATTGCATGAAGCATTTCTACAAGTCAGGGAAAATAGAGCCCCCATAACATTCAGACAATATTCTTTGTGGTGCCACCTGATATTATATCATAATGAAGATAGATGGAGCAAAAGGATGTGTTTGGGTCAAATTGACAAGCAGGGGAATATTTTGCCAGTGCAACTATGGTGTTATATATGGGATAAGAGATGTAAGAATTCAAATTATGTGATATTCTATGATGAGTTTCTGTACAAAATAATGAGAGTTCTTGGCCACCAACCACCAAGACTACACACACTCGTGCTACAATTGTTAAGACCTTTGGATTTGAAACCCGAGCAAGGCCATAATTATTTAGTGATTGGTTTTTTCTACAAGATACCACAATAATCAAGATTTATGGATGCCCATAGGCCCCACATATACTGCCAAAGTTTATCCCCCTTCGATTAGCCTTTTTAGAGTTCATGTGGTAGATTTTATGGATGGAAAAGGATGTCATGAGTAAACAAAGGAAGGGTACATTTCTACCCAATTTGACAACATGTTGGGAACTATCAATGGGATCTGATACACTTGAAGAGTTGCAGAATTATCTAAAATCAAGGTACTCTTTACAGTCTAGAAAGGAAAGAGCTTTTGACCCTGGGGGTCACATGAATTTTGTAAGACACACCATCCTTACCAAGACTATGGTTACTCACTAGATTGACTATGAAGAAGGTGTAATAAAAAATTGTTTCACTCCTCAACATGTATATGATAGGAGGAGAAAATGGGAACTTATAAAAAGGCTTGAGGAAGATAGAAACATGAAGCACAGTGATTTCTTGGGTTATTTCGTAGAGGAAGCAAATATTTTCAAGAGGATTGATATGATAGTTGATAAGTTTCATGAATTATATAAGACTGCAACAGATATAGGGAGACTTTCCAAATTGTGTCCCAAAAGGCCGAGTGGTATTATAATTACATAACAAAATCCATATATTGTTTCAGTATGTCATGCTTCTCTAGGATCACCTCCTGAACAACCACCTTCTAAAAAACAAAACACACAAGAGATAGAGCCACTTGTTTCCTATGAAATAAGTGAGGAGGTTGGAGATACAAAAGAAGCAATTAATGTGTTAAGACATTTCAAGGATGATGTTGAAGTGGGCCAACCTATGCTTGAAACTGAAGCCCACAGGCCTGAAGCTAAGCCGATATTGAGGTACAAGGAGAAAGAGAAATGCATGAGGATGACAGGGTAGTTCCAACTTAGAAGTTCTTGGAAGATGACGAATTTATCAAAACCCATGAATTTAAAGACTTTTGGGTTAAGATGAAAATGAGAGAGTTTGAAGTGAGGGTTGTGATGGAGCCTCATTTTCAAATCCATGGTCTTTCGTTATTTTTTCTGGTTTGCCTTGTTATTCGGAGGGTACCCGAGAATGGATTTATGCCTTGCTTCCATGGACCTTGTATTCTATTGTTGGGTTGGGTCTATTTCGTTGTTACTTTTTGGAGAAAGGTCTTAAGAACAACTTATGTCCTATGCAATCGTCTAGGCATGGCCCCTTCTAATATAAAATGAAAAAAATTCGCCTAACCCTTTTATTTACCTAAGTCTGGACTGGTCCGTGCTTTATTTCTTAAAAACAACCTTGAGTCATCGACTGTCGTTGCCCTAGGCGGTGTCCCTTTCCCCTTAATTTTTCCTAAGTATCTTAATGTTTTTCAAGGGTTATTTTACCAATCGTCGATCTTCCTGAGGTTGATCCTCACCGTTGCCCACCATCCCGCAATGACGTCACTGCTGGCTTTTGGGCAATAGCGATATCACGGGTGGACGCCATGTGTCTTAAGTTGTCGGTGTTGAAGGAAGTAAATAAAGTGATTAATTTATGCATTGAACTTTAGGTCATTATTAAGCAGGTTACTTAACCACATGAGAAATGCACGTGCTTGTAATCAACGGTGATGTCTTAATCTTGATGGAAAAGCTGCTTGACAGATATGCATTGGTGTTACCTCCTGTTTTGATCGTTGAGATCGTAGATGGTGGAGATCAACGGTTGCCTGCTATCGCGTGATCCTAAACCAAGAGGAGTTTAGTGATCACGATATCGTGGGCAAGTGCCATGTGTACTTTTTGAGGCTGCATTTTATGGTGGGCCCTTGGTCGTGACATGGAAGTGTTGTCAGCTTTTTTGAAGATAGTCGTTCGATGGCTTGACAGAAAGATGAGATCGACGACGAGATTTTAAACTTGCATCAAATGAAATTGAAGTCATTGGTGCGGCACGCAAGTGAGCTTTAATGGTGGATGAGATGTCTACTTGGCTATATTCATTGTTCCTGAGTATTTAAGTTCATAATTGCCTTGCCATAAAGACATTCAAGTGTTTGCGAAGTGATCCAGAGCCAGATATAGAAGTTTTCAAAGCGATTTCAGCACGAGTTTGTTTTTTTTGTGTGGCGCGAATTCCATAAGTTGATTTTCTTGCCACTATCTCTGTTTGAACGTGATTCAAGAAGAGGGTTGCATTGTGTTATTGGTGATTTTCTTGATTACAATTCTAGGGTTACTATTTCTTCTGGATTGTGAAAAATTATAAGGTTCTGCTGTAATTTCGTTCTGGGTAACCTTAGTTTGTCTACAAATTTGTTTTCGAGGAAGCCCTAGTTGTTAAAATGGCACCACCAAAGTAACATTCTGGCCATATAGATTACATACATAAGAATCTCTATGATGATTTCCTGGACCAATTCCCTTTGTCAACAAACGATAGGAAGAAAGGTTTGATCTTGATGAATGGGACAACCCTAGGTGAGGGATTGAGATGTAAGAACTATAATATTGCAGATGCTAGAGTGCCTATGACGGGTTTGGAATTATTTAGAAGATGGTATGGGCAACGAAATGTGTCTCATCCTTTTTCAAATAGCTGGAGATATGACATGGGAAAGCTTGTGGTCCCGAATGTGTTTTTGGATGTTGACCTACTTAGGGCAGTTGTTGCACGATATGACCCTATCACATGGATTGTCAGGGATAATGATGGCGGCATTCTATTGAATGTGAATGCTGATACAATTCATCAGGTTTTTGATTTGAGTGAGTATAGCTCATTTTTGGTTCGAATTGACTTTGAGGAGATGAAGCAAGAATATGCCAGATCTCAGCCTCTTTTTAGGTCAAGGTTGCTTCCCCCTCACCTAGCCAGGGCAGGCAGTTCAACAATTCACATCAGCCCAACTGATCGGGAGCCTTTCAGGTTAGGTTGTTTTGCTGATCATTTCTTGGCAACGTTCTATTCACTTTGCCAAATCATTGGTTTCAACCCTAACATTGTGATGCCCATCACTTTTATGTTCATGGGAGCTCAGATTCAAGACCCTAATTTTTCTGTGATTTATGATTATGCTTCATTCCTTGTTGAAAGGATACATGAGGGTTTGCTGAAATTGCATAATGGAGATTCTGGTACTCCTTTCTTTTGGTATTCCTTGTTAATGCACATGTTTTTTTATGAGAATGTTGACTTCTTTTCAGAGAAAATGGAGCTGAAGCGAGAGGTAAATGGAGAGAAATTACCAGTAGAGGCTTGGAATGCAGACATGTCTGGTAACAAGGGAGGTGCTAGTTTTGTGCAGTTTGATAACTGCTTTGCCTCTAGGCTTAGGGATAAATTGGTGGTGAATGTGCCAAGAATTTCGGAGGATTTGCATGATTTCCTCTGACCCAAAATAAGGAAACCTGACTTGAAGGTATGCCACAATTGGGGTGACATTATTCTGTACCCTGTGAGTACTGTTTTGAGGGTTTATGGTTTCCAGGGAGCTCCTCATATTCTCCCTTATAATGTACCATCACGGATGGGATTTGCAGAGGTGATGTGGCAATTAGGTTGCATTCATGAAGAGAATTTGACAGGAAGAGGAAAAGGGACTTTGTTCCCTGATTATATAGTTGTCTCTGACTTTGTGTTCTCTAAGGGAGGATGGGTCCATTTTGACCGATATTTTGATGAATACCATTTGAAGAATGGATCCAGAAGACAACATGATCCTGAGGGATACTTTGCCTTGTTTAGGCAAAAGATTAAGGGTGGTAAATTCGTTCATGTTTTCAACTTCCCCGAAGATTTAATTGGAAATGAATTCGATTTGAACCAACAAGAATTGAATAAGGAAAAGTGGATTGCATATGAGAAGATGTTGGCCATGGTACACAAACTGGATCCAACATATGATCCACTAATGGAGTTTACTCCATTTCATAAAAGAATTGATTTTTTGATGAGTAATTTTAAAGAAATCATGAATATCCTGAGGGCTAAGAAGGCCAATTTAGAATTAGACTTGGGAATTTAGGAGCCAGAGGTGAGGCCTGAGGAAACAAGGCCGACTCATCAGCCATTAGTGGATAGACCTCTATACAGGAGGAGGAAGAATAATAGCAGTGATGAAGAGGCAGGAAATAAAAAGGGAAAACAAATAATGAGAACATCATCACTGTTGGGTCATGGGGTCAGGAAGCCTGGAGGGATAAAGATTGTGGATTTGGATTCCCCATCGAGAGATGATCCTGTGGAACTGTCATCAGAGCCAAGCCCTAAGAGGTGAAAGATTGAAGAACCACAAGAGGTTCTGATAGATGAAATTGTCATAAGTGACCAAGAAATGCAGGTTGGTATCCCCTCTCCTCCTAGATCAACACAATTGGTGCTCACTGATATGGATATAAAGGGGCAGTATGTATAGGATGCTAGGATGGAGGCCTACAAGGCATTCCTGGATGATGATGCTTTTGTAAAAACTCCTGTATTTCTGCAATTGATTTGGAGACTGAAATTAGAAGAGTATTAGGATAGATGCAAGAGTAGGAGGGAGTCAAGACCTGATAGGTCAAACCAGGAGAATGATGATGAATTGAAGGTTGAATTGATGGAGCAATTCAAAAACATCACTCCCGAGGAAGGAAGGAAACTGGTGACCCAAGCAGGTGTCTTACTCCTCCCTGAATGGGACATAGCTGATGCTGTGGCATTCAATGCTATTATGAAACCCAAGCATCCTATGCAGAGCAGTGAAGAAGAGGTCAAGGCAGCCCTGTAGGATTATGCTTTTAGTGAAGAATATGAGACATTAGCCATATGGGCACTGGCACCTCAGGGCAGAAAACAAAATGTAGTAGACATTAGCCCAAATCTAAGAGGCGGGCTCATTATTAAAAGAGCTTTTGAAACCTCAGTAACAAAAGTTACAAGCCTGACACTGAATGTGGCCAAATTGGCCCAAAGGATAGCAAAAAGGGAAGAGGCTGAAAGGAAGAGCCTGGTGGAAAAATATAATGCAATAATTGGGGAATACAATAAAATGCAACAAAGAAATGTTGAGCTACAGTCTGAAGTAGATAGGTTAAAATATGGGCAGGTGGGAGAATCTTCCAAAGCACTTATTGTCAGAGAAATACCTACTACTTCAGGGTCATTACCCCCTACTGTCTCGATCATTTCTATCCCTGGATCCCCAATTCAGACACCAGATCCTAGTCATATGCCAGAGCTGGTTGAAGAGGAAATGGAATATTCTGTGGACCCCACCAAAAAACAGATGATGAGTAAGATCACAGAATTACAGGCCGCCCTAAAGGCTAGTGAGAATGATGCCAAGGCTAAACACAATGAGGTGGTTGACACCGTGTTGAGACATTTAAATGAGAAGGTTGATTCTAGGCTACCATCTGTTCATTCTTTGTATTCTTTATTTTTGGCTAGATTACAAAATCTTAACAGGGATTGGGATGTGGTTTTGCCCCTCGTTGAGAAGTGGATCCCTCGTGCCACTGATTTGGATGTTATGTTTAAGGCTTCCAGGTTTGATGCAAACAACAGGCCCCAATTATTAAAGCCTACTCAAAGTTTTGTGAAATCATTGAAGGGATTCCAGGCCCTACCTGATGACTTGAGTAAGAAAATTGGAGAATTGGTGAAAGGTTTTAATGATTGGAGTGATACCTTTTTTCCCAATATATTAGATGCACAAGGAAACATCAAGACATTGCAACAGTGGCAAGAAAGGGCAGAAGAAGTCATCAGTGCACAAATCAAATTGATTTGTGATGACTCAGATCATGACTTGTTAGTAAGCAGCATGGATAAAATAATTAATACTAGCATGTTCTTGGAGTCATTTGAGAAAGAAGCCAACCAGGTTGTGGTGAACTTCACACCTTATAATACTAAAGTGACAGAGGTGGTGAATTTTAATTGGCCCACGAATGAAGAATATCAAATTTGGGTGGACAAATATTTGACTTAAGAGGAGTAAAACGGTATCTACTACAAGAAATTAACAACTCAGCAGTTACAGTGTAACTAATTATGGTTGGGATTCCATGACGGTTTTGGGTGCTGATTTTGAGATGTAACAAATGCAGCAGCTATTGTGTAATGGATAGAATCAATGGGAAGATGCTCCGGGATTTGGTAATTTTCATCATGGTTTTGAGTGGGCTCATAGTGGTCCTATTAATTGATGACATGTGTAACTTCTGGCCCAATGCTTGTTTGCTCCTTCATTTCTATAAGAAGGATTTCAAGGCTAGAAGTAGGGGTTGGCAAGCCGAAAATTTTGAAGGTTGAGTCTAGGTCTAGTTGCAGAACATATTGTAAGAATTTTGTTTTCTGAATGTTAAGGCAATTTAGGTTTGGGGTTCACTTGTGATGGGTTTTATGTTTATGAAATTCCAAGGTTCATAACAGTACTAGCATTTGAGTTACGATGATATATCTCGAGATCTTGTCTCTCCTGTATACAGACATATCATAATTTTGAATAAAATGATCAAGGATTATGATGTTCATCTCATTGTTGTGATGAGTATGTTTCTGTTTTGGCTTTAATTCAAAAAATTAATTAAATGCTTGGATGGAATCATAGATGGGTATGTTTGTAAAAGGATTTGGTAAGAAGTATTGGGCTGGGATAGGGATTGACAATATTGTAATGCAATATTGCCAGGAATCATATGTGTTATGTGTTTGAATGTGTTCTTGCTTTCTGAATGTTTGTAAACTTGACTCCCCAATGGTATATGGCACTAATCTAAATTGCATGAATTTATGAAATCATGTTTCTGTATGTCTTCACTTAGGGCTTGCTGCCAACTTGCAATTAAAATGACTATCATAAGTTATGAAATGATGTTATAACCATCTCATGCTCCAAGTGGTTGATATTACTGATGAACAGCCAATTCATTTCAGTCTTGTCTCATTCTGTTGAGCTATTAAGTGAGATTATCTGTGAACTTTTAATAACATGTTTATGAGTTTGGTGCAGAGATCATAAATATGTTATAGGGACCACCCTCCTGGGTCTTGTAGAGCCCGAAGTGTAGGAGGTTACTATTAAAATCCTCGTCAGTTGGTCCAGGTCCTCTGAGCTGCCCTTGATTGGAATTGGCAATTCCATAGGTAGAATAGGAGATAAACCTGGTTTACATGAAAAAACACCAACAGGTTGAAATATAAAAGATGGGAGTTGAGGAATCCTAGCACGACCAGATAGTATCCCAAACTTTTAATAAATTAAGGATTGATAATATTGATGTTAGCCCATAAGAGGCTAGAGAGATGATTTTGAAAAGTAATATACTTATTGTCCCTAGTATGGAATTAAATAAAATATTTTTACTTGATCAAGTGAGAACATAGGAGGACCCAATGCTAATTGCTGAGTTTGACTCAGATGAAGGGGTAAGTGGCATGGGGTATAACCCTAAGATTGAAACCTTGGCATTTTGGGCCAAACAAAAGAGTACACAAAAACCAAGGTTACTAGATGTAGTGTTGGAAATGAAAGGGATGACTATGGTAAAAACATTAAAGGATACATCTCCTCTAGAAGCTGCAACCATGATAATACATTCAACTATGTTCACCCGAGTTGCAGTTAAGGAGATGGAAGCTAGATTGGGAGAGTACGAAAAGGAACAAGAGTTTTTGAATGATGAAGTCAATAAATAATTCATGGAAAATGTGAAGTTGAAGGAACAATTGAAAGGAGAAGGCCCCTCACAAAACAAGGAAATAATGTTATACCGGCATCCTCCTACTCCACTAGTTGATATAGAAAGTGCTTCTACTAAACAAGTGACCATTCTTAGACAGGAGATTGAAGAGTTAAAGAAAGCCAACAATGAGGGTAAGGAAGGAGTGAATACGCAAATCTGTAATGTTTTAGAGAAGGTCCTCAAGCATAGGATAAAGCTAATTATGGATAAGTTGGAAAGTGTGTATGATTGCTACAACTCACTGACACATGAAAATGATTAGATGAAAACACATCTACCCATACTGGATCCCCTTTTTAAGAACTAGCAACCCATACACCACACATTGGTAACCTTGTGCAAACTCTTACAAAGGAGTACTAAGGCTCATGCAGTATTAAAACCTATAGAGCAGATGACCAAAATAGTTATAGATGAATTCCAATATATGTAAGAAGAGGACCAAAAGATCAGAACAAGAATAGATTCATTTCATACTCTAAATCAGTGGTTTTTTCCAAAACTATTAAAAGAGGATGACCACTTAAACGACCTCAAGGAATGGAAGAGTGAATTTGGCCAGATTGTTCCACAGTGCGTCACTCGCATACAAAAGGATGGTGAGTTGAGTCTTGATAAGTTTGACTTAATCATGGATGGAGTAATAGCGTTGGATGCTAGATATTCTAAGTTTATCATGGATGGCAAGGCATTACTAGATAGCCTATGGAAGATTCACCTTGAAAATATATTGAAAATTCAAGAATACAAATGGCCACATGATTATATAGTGTA